>CM036555.1:20563666-20998666 GCA_020745685.1 Tautogolabrus adspersus
CACCTCGAGAAGGCCTGACAGTGAGCTCCTGCGTCCCAGAGTCACCCCCCTCCATCCTCGCTCTCACCACCCACCGTACCCACATGTAGAACTTCTTTATTTTACCTACTTTACCACACGGACATCACAGCCCAAACAGTGTTGTCAGCTTCAACAGACCCAGGCTCCATACAGGCGAGCTCCAGGTATTGACAACGACGATCTGCTGTGTGCGTGGGTGTGTGTGTGTGTGTATGTGGGGGGGGTTGTTCCCTGTTGTGTTGCTCGTTCTCCTCTTTGTTTGTCTTAATTACCATCACAGCTGGACGACCCCTTCCCCCCACCACACACAGCAGCACTCATCTGCATCAGACCCTCCCCCCTCCTTCCTCGACACACCAGGGTCCGACCTCTGAACCTGAACCCTCACAGGACGCACCAAACCCCCAGAGAGCTCCTGACAAACACAACCAGCAGTTGTAGCTTTGTTCATAACCTGAGAAAATCTGAGCTATTGAGAAAACAGGACGTGCACTTCCAGACTTTTGGTCATCTTTCAATTACAAAATCAAAATACTTTAGTGAATTGACTCCCAGCTCTAGCGATAATGAAGCTAAAAGAAGCGGACGAGCTGATGGCTGAGACAAACCTGCACAGGATGAGACAGCTGATTTAAAATGTGAAAACACTTTGTAAACTATAAACTGATCATTTTGAAGTATGACAGACAGAGGGAGGAGGCGATCAGGTGTGGGTGAGGAGCAGGGGAGGGTGACGAGGGGGTAAATGTGCAGTGAAATGTGGAGCACAAACACACACACTCGCGGTCCCCTCACCACAAGAGCTCTTTGTGTTTGCTACCTGATGCATTAATCATCCGAGCTGAACCGAGTCCAGCTCTGCGTTCCAGCGTGGATTTAGAGAGAAGCAGTTTTCTCCTCAGAGACTCTGCAGCTCCGACCACAGACTGAGCATGTGCAGAATAAACTCCAACAAAAGTCATTGTTCAAGCTTTGACTTTTATAAGATCTCTGCGAGAGTTTAAAGGGTTAGTTTGGGAAACAATGTTAACAGATTTCATAGCGCCATCAGGCCGTGATAAATCGATTCACGTCAGAAGATTCTGAAATGATCCAAAACTTACTAACACACTTTCTTTTTCGTCCTTTAAGTAATTTCTACCCAGCGGACAGTTTTACTGTGTTTTCCTCCATCCACCCTCTCCACCTTCCTCGGTACACGGATACAGCAGGCGGTGTCGTTCCTGCTCGTCGGGCATGCTGCTAACATGAGCTATATCTCTCAGAGTCAGTATTGTACAGCTGCAGGATAAAGTCCCCATAACGTCAGAACAGACTCAGACGATTGTGTTCAAACATGCAGATCTAAAGAAGGAAGACAGAAACGTTCAGGTGAGCAGCGAGTGTCACACTCGAATATCTGAGCAGCTCATGTTTGTTCAGGTCGCAGTCAGGATGTCAGCTGAGGTCGAACACGTCCCACAACCTGATTCAGCTGAACTCTGTCACAGAGAGAGAGAGGGAGTATTCTACAGTCAGACGGGGAGTGACAGTCGACCTCTCCGAAGACTCCACACATGAATGATACACAAACACACACTCCTCCTCCTGAGTGACAGCAGGGACATGAAACAGCTGCCGCACGACGACGACGAGTCTTTATCAAACATCAACCAAACACATCTGCAGCTCACTGTACGCACCAATGAAGGAGCCTGTACGCACTCAAACACTCAGATTGATGCTGGTAAGGTTGTTTGTACAGGAGTGTAAATCACAGCTGCGTTCAACATGATGCATTCAAACATCACACACACTCTCGTCTGATTTATGTCTCTGACCACAGGAAGATCACACACACACACCAACATCAAACGAACACGCAGGTTAAAAACTTTATCCCCCCCGGGGGTGAATCCTGTGTAGCAGCAGCAGAGAACGAACAAACCGCACGATGAATAAAAGTCAGAAACAAAATGTCAAACACAAGTTCTGACACAAACAGTGAACCCTGACAACTGCACTGTGAGCACAGGTGAGCACCGTGAGCACTGTGAGCACAGGTGAGCACTGTGAGCACCCATGAGCACTGTGAGCACAGGTGACCACTGTGAGCACCCATGAGCACTGTGAGCACAGGTGAGCACTGTGAGCACTGGTGAGCACTGTGAGCACCCATGAGCACTGTGAGCACAGGTGACCACTGTGAGCACCCATGAGCACTGTGAGCACTGGTGACCACTGTGAGCACCCATGAGCACTGTGAGCACAGGTGACCACTGTGAGCACCCATGAGCACTGTGAGCACAGGTGACCACTGTGAGCACCCATGAGCACCGTGAGCACTGTGAGCACTGGTGAGCACTGTGAGCACTGTGAGCACAGGTGACCACTGTGAGCACCCATGAGCACCGTGAGCACTGTGAGCACTGGTGAGCACCGTGAGCACTGTGAGCACTGGTGAGCACTGTGAGCACCCATGAGCACCGTGAGCACCCATGAGCACCGTGAGCACAGGTGAGCACTGTGAGCACCGTGAGCACCCATGAGCACTGTGAGCACCGTGAGCACTGGTGAGCACTGTGAGCACAGGTGAGCACCATGAGCACAGGTGAGCACCATGAGCACTGTGAGCAGGAGAGTCAACACATCACAGGTAAATGTGTGAGACTGGAGATAATAAAGTGAAATCAAAGAGCAGGTAAAACAGCTCATATTTTCACTCAATAAGAACTCTGAGTCCTGATCAGTTATCCAATCACAGCTGCACACACGGATGGCTCCGCCCCCTAAAGGGGACACCATCTGTGCAGCCAATCAGCAGCTTTAAACCTCTCTTTATCTGTCTCAACACTGAATCTAAACTGGGCAGTTATTGGTGCATTAATGACGTGTATGTTTTCATATTGTTTTCATATCAAAGTTTCAATCCTGGTGCAACAACATCGCTACCACAAACAGGTCAGAACAACAAGTGTGCGTTCTGAGTGAAGCGCCATAGAGACGTGGTCCCCGTGTGTCAGCGAGCGGCTCGCTCCCACTTTTATCTCCGACGGCGAGCGAGCGGCATCAAACGCGGAGGAGGAAGAGTTTCCATGAATAGAAGCCCAAGAGAGGAGAGGAAGAAAGACGACAACACACATTTAAATAAAACTAATGAATACATTACAGACGCTTTTATCTGAGTCCTAATGGATTATCAGCCTGATACAGGGGGGGAGAGAGAGAGAGGGGAGGGGAGAGGGGAGGAGTTTAGATTCTGGTCCTGAATGGTCTGGATTTGTTTGGACCAGAGAAGGTAGGCGCTTTTAAGGCACCCCCACACGGCCGTTTTGGACGCCCCTCGGTTTGCCAGATATGAGAGCAGTTATCAGGTCAAACCAACAGGTGTTGCAGCGATGGAAGCGGGCAAGAGAACTGGTTCAGATAGAAGTGATTGTACCCGACCTAAAAAGCCTCTGCATGTTTCTAATAAGCTCCACGAGCAGAAACGTGCTCAAACTAGGATCAATATTGGAGATGCTTTTGAAAAATGGAGAGAGGTTAGAACGCAGAAAGGTTTACAGACCGATGCAGAGTTGGATAAACACTGAAGCTTCAGTGTCCACCACATGGCAACCTGCGTGAGCATCCACTCTAGAGAGGGGGAGGGGGGGGGGGGGAGACGGCTCTCTATAATGTTTAGAATTTGGACTGCAGTACCCATTTTAAACACTAGGTGTGAAATTATCCAACATAGAGTGTCTGGGTCTTCCTATTTTTGTTGCCGTGGTAACAAACAGGTATAAACATTGTAAAACCTGCCGTCATGCTGAACCCTACTGACCGACTGAAGACAGTAAAATGAGGAATAATAAAACTGAACATCAGGGAAATAAAAATCTGAAACTGAAGTTTCTTATAATAAATGTTTATGAATATTCAGAGTGCGTCTGTGAGTTTGTGATGATGTACTCCGCTTTCTCTCTCTCTCGTTTTTTTCTCCTCATTCAAACATTCCTGAGCTGCCGACAGCGAGCCGCTCGTCCTCACAACACTAAGCCTGTTGTTCTGTTTCCAGGAGGAGCCGCGCAGACCTCCTGAAACCAGATCTGATCCTGGACCAGCTGAGGACAAAGGAGCAGAGACTCCTACTCTTGTTGAGGAGTCAGAGTCTTGGGGAGCAGTGAGTTGAGTTTTTACTCACAGACAGACAGGCTGTAGACACTCGAGAACGATCCTCTGAAAACTGAATCGTTTTTCACTCATGTTTTCAAAAACGTTCTGCGGTTGGACGACAACGTTTTGATAAAAAAACCAAATAAATGTTTCTACGGCGGCTGATTGGAAGATCAGCGACAAGCAGCTCTTCCTGAAATGTTCAGGAGTTTGGTGCATGTGTGAAAACCTATTTTCTGATCCGGTTTCTTTGCTTCTGCTGTTAAAAACAACAGATTCACTTTAAGCTGATTCATTTCTTCATCATTCTGGGGTCTAAAATATGCCGAATACAGAGCAGGAACATCCATAAGATAAAATCATCTGTCAAATAAAAGCGGTTAAGTGTTTAAAAAACAGTCAAAGATAAAAAGTAACGTCTGGACTCCAAAAAGAACAATGATTGAATGATGTGAGCTGTTTCCTGATTTGAAAGTGAAATCTGATTCACATGTTCAGACTGATTCTGATCTCATGTCTGTGTTCGTTATGATCCTTAAAGCAGCTTAGCTTAGCTTAGCACAGAGGAAACAGCTAGCCGTGCTGGGACGTCTTTTCATCATTTCCTCCTCAACACAAACTTGAACCAGGTAACGATCAGACCGAGCTGCACACCTTCAAACACGGAGCACAAAGAGTTCTTCTTCTGTCTGATTCTACGATTGTTTATCTTCATGTCTTTGAATGTTCATGTTTCTGGACGCCATCAGACGCCTGTGTTGAAAAGTCCTCTGATGACACCTTAAACGTTGGATCAGTAGAATCGGATTGGTTCTCAGGATCAGCAGGTACACAGAAGGTGAGGGTGTCAGGTGGATCAAGAATCAAACATGTGTCAGAGCTCCTCCTGATTGTTTTAAATCTTTGGTTTAAAAGTTCACCGGCGGTCAAACGGTTGCTCCGTGTCGGCAGTGAAAACATCAAGGTGTCAAAAACGGTCAGAAGCTGATACCAAAGAAACCTCTAGAAACCCCTCATGAAGACCAGCAGAGCGCAGAAACCTCAGAGCAGAAACAGAACTGTCCGTTCTTCATCAACAACCAAACCTCACAACCCCCCCAGCCGCGCTCACACTCACCCTCGTTCGGGGTCCAGAGCGATGGCCCTCGGCTGGTCCAGCTCCTGCCAGAACAGAACTTTCCTCAGAGAGCCGTCCAGCTCGGCCACCTCGATGCGATTGGTCTCCGAGTCCGTCCAGTAAAGTTTACTCCCTAACCAATCACAGGCCAGCCCGTCCGGCGACGCCAGCCCCGGCACCACAATCTGGATGGCGCTGGCCCCTGATTGGTTGAAAACGGTGCGTTTGATGGCCTCCTCGCTCACGTCGCTCCAGTATATGAGACCCTGCGAGTAAACGTAGTCCACCGCGGCGGCGTCCTCCAACCCCCCGACCACCACCGTGGCGTTGGCCTTCTCGTGTGCCGCGTCCACGAGCCGAAGGTCCCGCCGGTTTGCATACAGAAGCAGCGGCACGCCTGGAAGGGACAAAAAATACAGAATGTAACTTAAATACACTTTTTAAGCGATGTTGAAACAGAAGCTAAACGTCCAATCAGTGAGGTGATGAAGGCGATGTTGGTGGGTCATGAAGAGCGACCGGGAAAGAACCACTTTAACTATTTGAACAAAATACAGAGTTTACACGTTAGACGTTAGGGGGACTTTATCCTGCAGCTGCAGTTTGTCGTTAATATTTCAGACAGCCGTACATCAGACAAAATTCTCCTTTCAATGCAGAAAAAGATTTAAACTCCATTTAAAATGTGTTAAAAAACATTTTAACTTAAAATGAACATAAATAAACTTCTGTTAAAGGTGTTCAAAGAGTTTGAGGAGTTTTGGGAGTTTCAGCTGAAAAGTTGATCTTTAAAGAGAGTCATGAAGACCAGCAGCTGATGAGCGTCAGCGTGTTGAGGTTTCAGGTGTTTTTTATCTGACACCTGACAGAAGTGAGCCCCCCCCCCCCCCCCCCTTTCTGAACTTAAAAAAATAAACGCTCTGCTCGTGGTGTTAACTCGACGTGTCGGTGAGCCGCTGAGGAGGCGAGCAGCAGGCAGGACTCTGGACTTCCTCTCTGCAGGATCCTGGCTCTGAGCCGAACCCACAACCCGACAGATCCACGCGGAGAGGAGGTCACAGAGACCCCCGCCCGACTGTTCCCCCCCGCTCGCCTCCTCTCACCTCACGCAGGGGGAATTTCCTTCTGCAAATATTTACTACAACCAAACCTCCTCAGACGTACGAGCCTCCACGAGCTGAGCTCTGCAGGAGGACACATCAGGACGGAGAAAACCTGTCAAGTGTTTGTTCTTTTATTTACAATCAATCAGAAAATGTTTCAATATCAGATTCTCATATTTCTGTTGAATCCTCGCTCACGCTGGTGACCATTCTCTGCTTTTTGCTTTCACATCGCAGTGGAGTCAATCTTTGTGGGGTTGATGATGAGAAAAGGTTAAAAGAATTATTCAATTAAGATACAAAATCTGCATAAAAAGTGACGAAAGGAATCAACGATGTTTCAGAAAGAGATTAAAATACGACAAAGTTCTGGTGAGTTCTCAGAAAAATGTCCTCACATGATTATTTATAGATGATTGTTTGAGCAGCGTTAACGCGGAATCAGAGCTGCAAGGGTTCATGGGAAAACAGAAAGTCAACACTTCCTGTAATGGATGACCGTTAATGACTCAGAGGTCACTTCTAAGAACAGAAATGATATTAAATATGACAACACGCTTGAGCTGTCTGGAGACGCCCGCGTTAGCTTCTAAGAAATAATCAACTTATTTCTAATTATTTTAATCTTATAACTAAATTATTAACAAAAAAAACATCCTTCCAGCGACACACCCCCCTCCCCCTGCGTTTGCATGAAGGAGTTTAGCACAAGCAGCGGACAATTTGTCCTCTGCTCGAGCTGCAATCACCTGTGTCCTGCATTGTTGTGTTAGCATGCTAATGTTAGCGCTCTTTAGTTAGCTCGTAGCTTCACATTGCATGCAAACTGACACAGAATGAGCGTGATCTAATAATCAGTGAGTATGTTCTTCTTCTTCTCTCTAGTCCTTGACTAAAACAGCTTTTATACACAAGGGGAGGAGCCGGCCGTCCCGTCCATGTAAACACGGCTCTGACAACAACACAGCCAGCGGGACTCGAGCTTCTTACTCATTGTAGACAGTCATGACTCAGAGAGACAGTGTGTAGAGATGATCTGTCGCCAGCTATCATGTTTGTCGCTATGCTTGTAACGACAAATCACACTTCTGCAGGTAGTTGTGGACTTGATCTATTAACTTTATTTCAAAACTTTCCGCCATTGTTGTAGCGGCTCTCTACGCTGCAACTCGCAGACGCAGAGCGTTCATTTCTAAGGACGTCCACAACCGATGCTCCAATCCCCCGCAGGTCACGCAGGATGGATGTCAAGCGTTTACGTACGCCATGTTGAAAGCGAGTGTATACCCAGGGTTTAACTTTACCTTGAAGTCCACCAGCCTGCAGGTGTTACTGTGAAATAGTCACTCTCTGATATGAGCCTTGACATTATTTAACCCCTCCAGGTGACACAGATCTTTTATTGGAAACTCTGACATGACATGAGGAGACATTTTAAAATCATTTTCAAGGACTTTTTTTTGCTTTTCTCCTTATTTTCCAGGTTTTCCAGGACCCTGTGTTGGCTTTATTGTGTTTAAAGCTCTGTGTGTTTATTAATGTCACATTAATCTGAATCTTAAACTAATTAAAGAATAAAACCTAAAAACTATCATTCAAGTACAAGTTCAAATCTGGATGTGTAGCAGAGTCCAGCATGTACTGAGGTTTGAAGTGATTTAAAGACTAACATAGATTATTTGTGTTGTTTTAATGATGTATTTGTGCAGCTACTGTCGCTCTGTGAGAAGCTAACTAGCTGAATGACATGCTAACGTAGCATTTGTTGTGCTAAATGCTTCCCAGAGTCGATCCCAGCCTGTTTTAAGTTACTAAATCAGTAGTTAGCGAGGTAACATCCGCTGGAAACTAAGTTAAAATAATAAATCTACTCTGGGAGTATGTTGTAGCGGGGGTGGAGATGATATGTGGGGCATTTTTCCAGCTAAACACAGGCTGTTTGTGGTTTCTTTCTCCGCAGCTTCCAGCAGCAAACAGGCGGAGAGGCGCCGCACGCATAGCAGCCTGGCTAACGCTGCGTTCATGAGCCGGCGAAATAATCCGATACACGAGTTTTCGATTGTAAACTTAAAAAAAAAAAAGGCTTCCTCAAGGCTGGACATAAACTCCGACTTGCCGAGTTCACAGTGTATTTCGTATTACACAGATATAAGGTGGACGTAAGCCTATATTCACTCACTGGTCAAACTTTTCATAATCTATCTGATTGTATTACACTTTCTGCTCATTTACATTTTCTAATATGCCACTAGGTTTTGTAAACATGTTGCTGATAACGTAATGTGGCTAAAATATATTCTGAGGCAATAAAATATGTATATTTTTAAGAGGCTCCCTTGATGTGACAACAAAGTTCAGCGAAAGGACTTCATAATTCGGGAAATCCGAGCATCCGAAGCGTACTGGAATGCACCTCGGATGCAACGTTAGCTCCGCTCGGGAGAAATCTACCCCGGGAATGAGGGCCCTTGCTCGGACACAGCATCGAAAATCACCCTTTAAAACTGATTTTAACAACTCTCAACAACACTTTTAAACATCTACGGATGACATGTGAACGAAAAGAGCCGCAAACATGTGGAATTTTAGTGAAACTCACCTCGTATGAGCAAACAAAAACTACACAACAACAGGCTCCGCAGCACGACACCCATCTTTCTCCCGTTTCTTTGGCCCTGCCGCCGCGCGCCGCTCAGCGCAGGACTCCCATCGCTGCGGCCGCTTCCTCTGCAGAACTAAAATTATATCCCGACAATTATTCAGGCTGAGGTCGAGCTGCAAAACGCGCTAAATTATCCCCAAGTCCATCCTGGCTGCGGCTAACTGCGTTGGATCAACTCTCCCGTGTCTCACATTGTCCTGCAGGAGATCCGTCGTCTCCTTCCGCTGTGAGGAAGCTGCTGCTGCCCCCCTCCTCCTCCTCCTCCTCCTCCTCCTCGTCCTCCCCCCCTGTTCCTCCCCCCTCCTCCTCCTCCTGCTGCTCCGCCGTAGTGATGGGAAGCCCGGCTCGTTTTAGTGATCGGATCATTTGGTTTAGCTTAGAAAGGGAGAGCAGGAAGATGTTCTGTCATTTGGGGATTAGTAAGCCTTTGTTAGGGTCAGGACAGTGGATAGAGTCGGAAATCAAGGAGGGAGAAATAATGGAGAATGACTTGCCGGAGAAGAGCCACAGGTCGGATTCGAACCACGGCCACCCGCTTAGAGGGCTGCAGCCTGTGTTCATGGGGCGTGCGCACTGACCACCAGCTGACTGCACTTCCAAAAAATGTTAAAATGTAAAAAAAAAAAGCTGAACATCGATGATAAAATTGAAATAGAATCTCGAAAATAAAGTTAAAATGTCATGCAAGTGTATTTTGACTTCATTTCCGGCATCTGAACTTCAGTTCCGATAATTAGAGGAAGATTTTTTTTTTCTGATGTGCACTTTAAGAAAAAAGTTGAAATTTCGAGAAAAAAAGTAAAAAATAAGGAATTAAATTGAAATTTGTATTTCGATTTAATTCTCGAAATTGTATCTCAATTTTATTCCCGAAATTTAGACTTTTTTTCTCAACTTTTTTCTCTTGCAGTCAGATCGCTCACGCCCCTAATTATGGATAACTCTTATCCTTCATAAAATCAAGACGGATTTACATTTCACTGCACATCCGTACGAGCATGTGACAAATACAAATCTTAAATCTTGGATGAGTTATCAAAAATTCAACCTCCTTACAGATGGTGCCGATTAAAACTTCGACTTATCGGACCAAAATGGATTTTAGATCCAGGCTGAAAACATGTCAACTTCTGCTGTCAAAATCGATTTTTTAACATGGGTGTGTATGGGATTTCTGGTCGTTCTGCAGCCAGCCTCAAGTGTTCACTTCAGGAACTGCAGTTTTTTACACAATTGGCATTGGCTTCATTTTTCAACACTGGAGGTTGCCGCTTGGTCCAAAGTCATTTTCCACTGGTGGGTGAAATCCCGTCTGCTCAAACACGTAATTACAACTTTAAGTGTCTTTAGAAGAATGTTCCTGGGAGGGTTTTTAATATGTGAGCCAGCCCCTTTGAAGAGAGTCAGTTCTAAGATCTGACTCGTCCACGCAGGGCCCATCACTCTTCCAGCGCCTCCTCCTTGGCTCCTCTGCTTTCTATTGTTGTTCTGATTTCATGCTCTCGAGCCAAAGATAATGTTACAACACGGAAAACGCCCCGCCGCCTGCACGTTACACTGCCGCTGCTAAATACAAGACACACAACACACACACAGACGAGCTGCTGTGTTCTGCGGGACTAGTTTATCACACACACACACACACACACACACACACACACACAGTTTACTCACAACAGAGCTGGAGGAAGTACTCAGAGCCTCTCCTGCAGTTCAAGTACCGTGAAAGTATTCTACTGCAAGGACGAATGCTGTTTTTCAAACCAGAATAATCGGATTTTTAACAACTTAAAATGCTGTTTTGTAGGTTAATCTACTTCAATGCTTCATATTCTATGAGATATTAACTCATAGTGTTGTAAAAAGTATGAAAAGTGACCTCTGGACTTTAAGAAAAAGTGCAAAACGTGGATATTAAATGAAGCTAAGTTGTTTATCACTGATTTAACTGTGTCCTGAGATCATTTATAAATGTTTAAAAGCACCTTTCTTCCATTTTAACTCACATTTTATAAGAAGATATTGCTGTAATTATAGATAAATAAGATATCATTTTTGGCTATAATCCAATGCATCAGGATTTTTGAACTAACTCGGTTTTCCCATGAAAATAAGTTAACGTTTCTTCTGTTTTCTCCAGATCCCGACTTATTCAAACTGTTCGTCTTGACACGACGACGCTGGTTAATCCGTGATGGGGGATCGATTTCAGTCATTTTCTTGAAATCTCGAGGTAGATGTCCGCTTAGGGCTTCCGTATATTTCAAATAAACTCCAAAATGAATTTGGAGGAACAACATGTAAAGTAAAATTAAAGTTGACCTTCTGTACGGCACTTAAGTAAAGACACGTCTGAACATTTTGCTGCTGCAGACAGAACTCTGTAAACCAACACAAAGTTCAAAAATCACATTTTTTAATTCTTATAAGAACAAAACATCAAAGTCCAAACTTATGCAAAAGCATCACTTCACAAAACGAGACCAAACTATTTCCATCGATGTAATTAATCAGACACTGTAATAAAAGATTAAAGCAAGAGAAGTGAAAACAAGTCAAAAGAAGTGCAGTTGCAGGCGTTCATCAGGCTGCTGCTGCCCCCTGGTGGTGGACTGACGCTGCAGCAGCTTCAGTCTGCACCCCCAAAACACTGACATCCAATACAAACATACTTATTATTATAGGAAAATAGTGCGCGGCCAGTGTACTCTTACCTATGAAAAACAATCTAATATTCAAAAAGAAGCATATCATATTTATCAAAAAACACAGGACACAATAGTGCATTGATTTTCAGAGAATTGCATCCATCGTTTACATTTTGTTCCACATGTGAAAGAAGAAAAATGTGGACAAAATACAAAAACGACACAGTGAGAGAGTGAGTCTGACGTGTAGACGGCGCGTGTGTTTCGAGAAGCAGTCGCAGGCTCGTATGGCTGAAGCAGGTGGAAGTAAAAAGTCATGCAGGTGTACGTCTTATACACAAAGGGTTAACTCACCCCATGGCAAAAAGAAGGCCTCGAACCACGCGGGCCGAATGTACAGATGTGTGTCCGCTCGTACAATCCAGTGTTTCTCTACATTAGCTCCAGTTCAGAGGCTTCCTGAGATTCAGGGATAAAAATATTGCTGTTTGTTCTTTGATTCCATCGGCAGCTGACGTTTAAGTTCACTTAAATGAATCGCACGGAGGTTAAAGAAAGACATTAAAAACAAATTGAACTCACTCTCTGGCACAGATTCAGCTTTGAGCGACATCCATACAAGTCAGGAATAAAATGCAAAATGAAATGAAATCCAAAGTCAAAGAAAAGGTGAGAAAAGGTCAAATGTGAGAAACTACGGAGGCACAAAGATGCCATGTAATAAAAAATAAGTTGTGTTTTTCTGAAAACCCTCCTTACGTCGACGTGTAAATGTTTGCATGACGTGTTTAAAATAAAATAAAGAATGTTTACAGTTATCGTGTGCAAAGGTGTCTTTTTTCAGACTGTCCTAACAGCACGCGACGCAAGCTAGCAACAAAATCAGCCTGATTCTATTGTTTCCTATCGGTGCGTCCTTACTGGCAGCAAAAGACGCAGCACGCCCCGTTTCTATTTTCCTCTCTGTCGCTCACGTAGACGGACGAGGAACAAGAAAGGAGGGCGCTCTACGACGCACTGGCAGTCGCTTTTCTCACTCAACAGAGCTCGTTTGCTCGTTTTACAAAGTGGAGATAAAGGTGCATAAATAAAATCCATATCTATGATTGAAACGTTGAGCTTTGACTTGTTGCGTCAACACCGGAGAAAACTTAATTCAGCTCGCGGCGAGCCGTTTATTGACGAGCCTTTGAGTGTTGTGATTTGAGTCAACAGCTCGGCAATACAAAGCACCACACTTCTGTTTGTCCACCTTCAAAATAAAAGCACCACATGTTATAATGTTTGAAGGGGAAACTGAAATTCACAGAGCGGGGGATGAAATATTTAACGGATGCAGTGTGGACAGCCAGCGTCCGATAGTGCACGATGCGACACATTGTCTTACGCTCGCCTTCTGTTAGGACGTTTAGTAAAACCAAACTTGTCTGTTATAACATTAAAGAAACAAGAATGTTGCCTCATTCAGTTTTCTACTTTGAATATTTCCTCACTTTTAACAGCATGTTGGAGATTCTTATACAGCAGCTTATCATGATTCATTTTTTAAAGTGTAATGAGGAAACTGAACATCGAGTGATTTGTAACAAAGTTGGTTTGAAAATAAATCTTTCTTTGTTTGGTTATGATCAAAATATGTCAAAATTAAATTAAACATATCAAGAAATGTTGTGAAAGTTGACAAATATTTCCTTTTGCTGTCGACACGAAGACGTTCAAGTCTGAAGATTAACCGGAGAATTTAAGAAAACGTCGGAACCGAAAAAAACTGACGACAATTTTTTAAAAAGTTGATAAAGTAGATAAATGCTCAGGATGGACTTTAAGCGATTCTGAATGCTTAAAGGAAGAATGTGCGACTTTTTGATCCAGTAGATGTCGCCCTTGAGCTCCAGCATGAAACCAAAACAAACTGCTGTTTGGCCACGCCTCCTCCATGCTGAAGCCTCCGCCCTCCTCCACAGACACACCTCCAACCCCTCTCCACACACACAAAGAAGTTATCGGAGGGGACGCACCATAATTAAGCACCATAAAGCGATGAACAAAATCGTCCTTAGCTCGAGCTGCAATCCCCTGTGTCCTGCATTGTTGTGTTAGCATGCTAATGTTAGCGCTCTTTAGTTAGCTCGTAGCTTCACATTCATCATAATTCGACACAGAATGAGCGTGATCTAAAAACTCTTACGTGACATTCAAATAATCAGTGAGTATGTTCTTCTTCTTCTCTCTAGTCCTTGACTAAAACAGCTTTTATACACAAGGGGAGGAGCCGGCCGTCCCGTCCATGTAAACACGGCTCTGACAACAACACAGCCAGCGGGACTCGAGCTTCTCACTCATTGTAGACAGTCATGACTCAGAGAGACGTTTACAGGAGAGACTGGATTACTGATATATTTGTGTAACATGTCGCACATTCTTCCTTTAATAACTTGGGTATCATTTAGATGATGTTTCTTGATTTGTCATCTTTTTTTTTTGGAGTAGCTAAATCAGATAGCGAATCTTTACATTGAATTTATCACTCACCTCATATTCATCACAGACTGTCTGCCATGAAACAAGAATGATTTTAAAGCTTTAAAACGCCTTTTTTAAACCAGTAGTGAGTCGTTCTCCTGTGATTTACAAAAAAGCAAGAAATAAAGGCTTGAGGTACGGAAGCCTTAAGTGGACATACATTAATACATAAAACCAAATTGACTGTTTAAAAAAGCCAGCATTATTATCCCGAGATAATGAGATAAACAAGTCAAGATCTCGGTAAAACAACCAAGATTAGCTTGGCATCACTGGAAAACGGATTACAATAAAATGTTTGTATGGATGTCCAATTTGGGCTTCCGTACACGGAGCACTGTCTTCACACAGTGATGCTGACAGTACGGAAGCCCAAGCGAACATGCATCCATACATTTTAATTTACCGCGTTTTCCCCATGATAACAAATACATTTAGTTTGTTTTCTCAGAATCTCAATTTATTTATCTCGTCATCTTGGGATAACAACGCCGGGTTGCCCCCGTAATAACGACTTCATTTTAGGCGTTCTTATACCAAGATAACGAGAGACACGAACCCAAATGTACGTGTCGTCACGAAGAAACAGATTAAAACAAAATATCTGGGTGCATGTCCGCTGAAGGCTTCCTTATGTCTGAGCGTTGTCGTCACACTGCGTTATTTTTCAGACCGTCACAGGACTCAAGATGAAGGTTAAAGGCCAAATGTCTGTCTACGATTGTTTTTCAGTAAAATGAGAATAATGTAAATATTAAAAATCATATCAGGACGGCTGAATCTGTAAACAAATTATAAAATGTTTCAGTTTAAAACTAAAGGACTCATATTTCAGGGCATAAACATAACGATGTAGACGTTATTTAACTTTTCCAGAGCTGTGAGGTTATTGCAGAATAATGCACACCCTCTGACCAATCAGAATCGAGTTCTCGCTTTAGCCACGCCCCTTTAAAGTAGTGAAGCAGACATTCCATTATTGTGTCACTAAAAATCAAACGTTAACAATCTTAATCTAACTCATTGTGAGTCCTGCTTTTTGTCCTTCTGAGCTTCCGTAGTAAAAAATCAAAGACCCACGAAGAGTTTTGTCCCTCCTCACACCTCGTAGTGCAGGTCGTTCAGCTCCAGTCTCGTGTAATGGCGTCTGTCGAAGGACTCCATAGCTTTCCGTCCGCCAACCGCCAGAGCCAGCGTGAGCACGGCGAGCCCGAGCACCATGAATGCCACAACGCCACTCTTCAACGCCCCCTGCGCTGCCACCGCCTTCCCCCGGCTGATGCTTGAGTTCTGGAGGGCGTGGTCAGACTGGAGGGCGTGATCTGATTGATCGGCTCCTTTCGGGACGATGATTAGACTCACCGCTTGAGTCGCTCTGGTCGTTGGCGGCTCAGTGGTGGTTGTGGTTGTCGTGGTTGTAGTCGTAGTTTTAGGACTAGTCGTAGTAGTTGTGGTTGGAGTTGTGGTGGTTGTAGTCGTAGTTGTAGTAGGAGGGGTCGTAGTAGTTGTGGTTGTTGTTGGGGTCGCTGTGGTTGTTTTCGGAGTAGTCGTAGCCGTGGTCGTCGTGGTTGGAGTTGTGGTTGTAGTTGTGGTAGTTGTAGTTTCAGTGCGCGGCTGTAGTTTCTCAGTAGTTCTCGGTGCAGCCGTTACAACAGAAAGTGATGCGGTGGAGGTCTGAGGAGGCGGGGCGGAGGTCGTGGTGCTGACAGGGTGTGGTTTTGTTTTCTTGGGGGTTTTGTTTTGCTTCCTGTTGGGGTGGTTTGGTTTCCTCATGGTCGTGGTGGTTGTAGTGGTTGTCGTAGCTGGTGTAGTCGTAGCTGGTGTAGTTGTGGTTGTCGTCGTAGTTGGAGTTGTGGCGGTGGTTGGTGGTTGAGTCACAGGAAGCATGGTGGCGATGATGATGATTGGTGGAGGTGGTGGTGGTGGTGTTGTGGTGGTGGGGGCCTGCACGGTGGTCGTGGTCGGTGTTGTTGTTGTAGTGGTGGTTGTTGGAGTTGTCGTGCTCTGTGTGGTTGTGGTTGTAGTGGTGGTGGTTGTGGGTTGTGTGGTGGTTGTTGTTGGCGCAGTGGTTGTGGTGGTGGTGGTGGTGGAGGTGGTTGTCATGGCAGCAGGTCTCACTGTGGTTGGATGAATCAAACCTGCGCAGGAAAGACAGAATGAAATTTCAGAAGTCCTTTACTACACCTGATGGCCAGTAGGGGGCAGTTTAACCCCATAAAGCCAAATCAATCCTATTTTATACACATTGTTTGAGACCTCTGGAACTGAAAAGGTCGATCTCCGTCTATAGGGATCCTTTCTGTGATGATTTCAGACACTTAGGCTGGTTTCACATTAGGGACACGGATCCGAGAACACTTGAGCCTAAAGTCTGCTTCATTTGATCAATGTGAACACAAACAGGCGGTACTCGTACCGTACTCAGGTATCGTGCCCGTGTCCGCTTGAAGAGGTGGTCAGAGACAAAAACAACGCCTTTTATTGGGCGCACGTTTATCCATCAATGATTATGTTGACATTAAAGCCTGTTTACCTGCTGCAGGATGAACGAGTCTACTGCAGACACTCAGAAACTTTTTAGTAATTTAAACGCCAAAATATTTAAAAATAAGACCCAGGTTTAAAAATACAGGGAGTCACCTGTGAGCTAAAGTTAGGATGTCTTTACCTTTGTAGATGTCGTAGGTGTTGATGCCGTCCTGAGCCTTCATCAGAGGACAGTCCTGCTCCGTCTGACAGTGAAACAGGAAGCAGTTATCTTCACCTGCGTGTTTGTTGGCGTTGAACACGGCCATGTTGCACTTAGCACCTTTAGAAACACACACAGACACACAGACACACACACACACATTATTACCCATTGTCAACATTTTCAATACTTTCAATACGATGTTGCTCGTCTTCAAAATGTGTTTTTCTTCTGAAGTCAAATATCGAACATATTCATGATTCCAGATCGGGCTGCCTGCAGCAGAATGAGACCGGGAGACCGGGAAGCATCACCACCCAGATGTTGCGCACCTTTACAGCTCAAAAACATGTCAGCGAACGTGAACACAACTTCTCAGCACGGATTTCCAATACCGAATCATTGCCAATGTTTTTATGCAGTTAAGAGTGTGCAATCCTCGATCATTAAAAAGAAGAACTGACCCAGTGTTAAGCAGCTAGGACTTTTTGTTGCCGTGGTCTCACAGAGGTTTTCGATGTTGTTTGATTTTTCTAGAATCAAATTAAAGTTTTAAACTCTGGTACCTTTTCAACCCTATGACTTCACACAGCAGTTTGGTAAAGATATCATGTTATGTCAGGTGTTCTGTCTCTCTGAAGAGTCACGATGAAGCTCTTTCTCTGGTTTGCTCTTCAGTCGGATACTTTTCTATTTTTATTACGTGATCAGGTTGAAACCGGTGAGATCTGCAGCTGTGTTTAAAGATGAAAGCAGATTTCTGAGTAAAGCTGTCACGTTCCCGAGTCTCTCTGACCTCCTCCAGAGGTGTCTGAAGTCTAGACCGGATCCTAAAATGAACCTGGAGACTCGTCTCCTTTTTTGGATGTTTGGAGAAATCTATCGCTGTCACTTTTTCAAACTCTGTGAGTGTTTTTGAGCATCGGACACGGGCCCCTCAAGTTTTCTTTCCCAGTATGTTCTTTTCTGATCTGCTGTTCATACCGTGAATGTTTCAAATGACACTTGGCAGTGATATAAAGGCAAATATTCTGCATCAAATTTTCTAGAAATTTGCAGGAGAGCATATTTGAAGCAACTATCTCTGTGCAGCTCTGACCTCAAAGGCAGAACGACCACGACATGCTGACATAGATGATCGATACCTGAGGGGACGACCAGTTTGGAGAGAACTCAGTGGCTTATTCTGAGAAATCAGGATAACTCTGAGGATAACCGTGCTTTGCTGCATGGTTAATGAAACTGTGCTCAGCAAATGTCAGGGGTTCTCACCTGGTTTGACCTCCTCAGAGCAGCAGGCGAGCACGCAGTCCCTCTCAGAGCGAACACCGCGGGCGTCCATCACTGTTGTCGGTCTGTTTAAAGCCAGTCTGACGTTAACTATCACACTCTGGTGCTGTCTGGAGAAACATGTCTCCGCCTCCACAGCCGACACAGGAAGCGATGTCATCATGGTCAACATCAGCAGAGCGATGAGGAGCAGCCGGAGCGTCCACGAGTGTGAACAGGAAGCTGGAGGAGACATGTCTGCAGGCATACAGTCTGTGATCAGGATCAGCTCAGAGTCCAACGAAGGAGGGCAGAGATCCACACAAATACACTGCAACACAAAATACACACAGAAGACACACACAACGTTACACTCTGTAAACAGACTCTCTGCTTTACTACACATCAAGGTATTAAGTTACTGAGACAACAATTCTTAAAAGGAGCAATATGTAACTCTGACCCCTAGTGTTTAAAATGGGTACTGCAGTCCAAATTCAAAACATTATAGAGAGCTGTCCCCCCCCCCCCCTCTCTAGAGTGGATGCTCACCCAGTGTTTATCCAGCTCTGCATCGGTCTGTAAACCTTTCTGCGTTCTAACCTCTCTCCATTTTTCAAAAGCATCTCCAATATTGATCCTAGTTTGAGCACGTTTCTGCTCGTGGAGCTTATTAGAAACATGCAGAGGCTTTTTAGGTCGGGTACAATCACTTCTATCTGAACCAGTTCTCTTGCCCGCTTCCATCGCTGCAACACCTGTTGGTTTGACCTGATAACTGCTCTCATATCTGGCAAACCGAGGGGCGTCCAAAACGGCCGTGTGGGGGTGCCTTAAAACCGCCTACCTTCTCTGGTCCAAACAAATCCAGACCATTCAGGACCAGAATCTAAAGTTAGAAGGAGGACATACTGGCTGCTGCATTGTTGTCAGAGAAGCCAGCACTTCAACATAGCATGTTTCCTTAATGTCTGATCATACAGTAAGGTCACTTTATCATTTCATTCACTACACATCTCACTGATTGGTCCTTTAAGGATCTGCTCACATAGGGCAAATAATGATCCAACACAGTTGAAGAAATGAAATGTAATGCCTCCTGAGATATTTTTGTGTGATGTTTTAAACTGCTATGTACCAGGATATTTTACACCGTGTCTTAACAGCACATGAGGATGAGATATCACGTCACATCGTGCAGCATCGGATTATTAGAAAAATGCCAAATATAGAAGAGATGGAAAACATTCATCAAGTGTAATTACAGAAAAGTGTGCATGATATATTAGCAGCTGTACATGTTCACAGAAATATTCTGAACATTTTTCTCTGATGGACGGTTGGTGTGATGGCTGCGTCACTACTGCTGATTCATTACAAACAACAACATGATGAAGGTGTTCACAACACAGTTCAAGGAAGTGGAACAGAATGGAAACTCAGTGTGATTGAAAAAAGATTTTAAGACAATATACGACAAAGTCAGTCAAGGTAAATCTGTCATTACGTAACAACAGATCGTCTGGTGAACTCAAACTGCAGATCCTCTAATTCAACTTAGTTTTTGAAGTTTTGAAAGCAGACATCATTAAGACAAAGATTTTTTTAGGACTTTCTGATTCTTCAGACTTTGATCAGAGCGTCTCAGTGACAGCCTGGACTTTTTTTTTTACACTTAAACTTCCTGTTCCTGTCGCCTCTGAGCCCCAGATCTGTCTCAGCTCGTAACGACAACAAAAAGAACAAAATTAGAAACTAACATGAGGGAGAAAATAGAAATCTAAAAATGGAAACTTCTCCTTAAAGAGGCGGCCTTGTCGCTGCCATTTTTAGATTTCTGCTCAAAGTGAACGAGGTCACTCTGGATTACAATGATGGACACTTTAATGAGTCTGCACATTTCAGATTAAGTCTTTAAGAGTGTATTTAGAGGAGAAACTCACCAGGCCGACGGTGTGAACAGTCCTCCATCAGATGCTCGGTGGGTCTCTGGGTCCACAGTCCACCCTGCCGGACTTTAACCCGTCTCCTGAACGGGACAGGTGGAATTAGTTCACCTTATCTGGTTTACAGCTGCAGCTATCTGACTCACTATCAGCACGCTCTCGTCTCAGGCTTTTTACTTTTGCAAAACAAGTTGAATTAGAATTACATTATGTGTTATGAGCTTCATGTGAGCAGGGATCAAAATATGCAGATTAATCAGCGTCAAATCACTTTTTAATAAAAGTAACACGACCTATTGTCAAGTTACGAAAACCTTTAATTGACATCTCAGGTCAGTTGTAGCAATAATTATTGATCTCACCGTAGCCTTCGATCTGGTCGACCACTATCTTCTCCATAAATAAATTAACTCCTTACAATTGGTTTGACTCGTACCTTCACAACAGAAAGCAATGTGTGGTTTTTAGAGGGTGTAAATCAGTTGTGCTCACCCAGCAGAGAGGGGTGTGCCTCAGGGCTCAACCTTAGGACCACTTTTGTTCTCTATTTTTATTAACGATCTTCCACTTATTGTTTCTGATTGTTCTTTACATCTATATGCAGATGACACTATTATAAACACATCCAAAGCCTCAAAATCACGTCAGGAGGCCTTGCAATCTGACATTTAACTCACTACAGACGTGGCTGTCAGCAAACAAATTACTTCTCAATAAAACAAAAATCTACTCAATGCTTTTTGGTGCGAGACAGAACCTCAACGCAAAATCTAAAGCTCTGGTTTGAACTTATAATGGTGGTGAAGCTCTTCAGATGGTAGAACATGTTAAATATCTCGGTGTGTAGATCGACTCTGCGCTTACCTTTAAAACAAACATTGATCATATCAACAACAAGTACATTTGAGTGCTGCTGATTTATATCGTTCCAGATGTTGTTTCACATTGAATGCTTAAAAAGAATTGTCTCACTACTCATATTACCAATAATAGACCACGACCAAGAGACAAACAGGAAAGAAAAAGAGGAGGCGTAACAAGATACCAATTTCTGGATGACAGGGAAATCAACAATAATGAAAAAGACTTAAAGCACGGTACGATATGTCGCGATGTTAAAAGATGTGGAACGGAAAAGCAAATATTCAAAAACCTCGATCAGGTGTTTCACAGGGTCGTAACAATGCTAAAACTTTGAACTTCAAATTCATTAAGACAATATCAGTGTTTCAACACTGTAGGCCTTTATCTGTATTTGACCTTTTGCACCACACTCATCAGTGTTTTTTAACATTTACTGTATTTTTAAGTGTAACTAATGTGTATGGAAACATTATGTCAATGTTTTCCTACTTCCTTTTCTTATTATTTCTGTTATAAATACTAGTATTGCTGTTGAAACATGATCACTACCCCTCAATGGAGAATCAATAAAGATGATTTGATCTAATTAAATATTATCTAATCTGGAGTGACTAAGAGAAATGTTGAAGTCTCCCCTACATCCATCTGAAGATGAGGGTTTCTATCTGAAGACCATTTTCTGATGTAAATAATCTAATAGTGACATAAAAACAGATCAAATCTCCTCTGAAGACTCCTCTCAGAAATTAAATGTGTGAAACGGTTTTGCTTCTACCACCTGCTGTAGGCTACTAATACGTCTGTACTGGTTTTAATGGTGCTGATGTTACCGGGTAACTGGGACATAATGTAACACGGTGTAATGTAGGTGTTTTAATTTCCCTACACAGTCACGGCTGTACCTTTATTCTCCCCCGAGGACACAGATTAACTCTGCCCGGCGTCCATCACCCTCCGTCGGTCGGTCAGCAGCCTGATGAGTCGGTGTTTTGACAGGAAACAGGAGCCCAGCACCAGCAGCAGCACCAGCAGCAGCAGGAGAGATCCCAGTTAAACCAGTTCAGTCCCAGTAGCCTACGCTGCTTCACCCATCCCGAGAGGACATGTTGGATAAAAACCGTGTTTTTTCTGCGTTAAATGTCCGTTAATCACCGCGTGCACGTCATCGCCGACCGTTAGATGTGGAGGGAAAGACGGTGCGTTCAGGCGACATGTTGGAGCGGGTTTTTAAAACGCCATGAATTCCGTCGTTAGCGTCTTCTTGTTTCCGTCTCCAGCTCGATGAACTACATTACATGATGGCTGGTTTCTCTCCGGAGTCTGACCCATTTTAGTCTTTGTCCTCTGGAAGGGGGGAGGGATGGAGCCTGCACCCCGAAAAACACGGGATGAGCCCGCAAATACACGGATTTCAATATCAACACCAACAGGCTCCGAAACATTACATTTAAAGTCCGATAAAATAATTCATAATCCGTTTTTTAAATCCTCGAATTTAAAGAAGAAAATCTGTATTTATTTAAGCAGTTCACAGGCAGGAGCTTCATCAATAATTTAACAAGCTGAACATGAACAATGCATTAAAAGGAAAAGCATTTAATCATCTTAAACATATTTTAAATATCAGTTAGCTTAGTTTATAACTCATTCAATGTACGGAAGATCAATGTTGCCAAGGGACAAATGTTTGCGTAAAAAATAATCAGACATTAAGTTAAAATCTTTCCTTTAAACTGGTGGAAAAGGAATCATTAGTCACCTTTCTAAATAATCCAATCAAATTCTTTTTAACAGCTATGTTAGTTTATTCTTTCTTTGTTTATATTAGCAGGTTACAGGCAGTGGCTTCATTAATAATTAAAGAGGCTGAACATGAACAATACATTAGAAATAAAAACATTTAAGCACCATACACAGACACTTTTAGACTCGTAAATATCCCACAGATAGTTTAGTTAATAACTCTATGTACGCTTGTTAAATGTACGGGAGATCAATGTTGCCAAGAAAGAAAATGTTTGCGTTAAAATGATTAGATATTAAAGCCCCTGGAGACCTGTTTTGAAATATTAAAACTCTGTTTGCGATATCAAAATGTAATGTTTTATTAAGCACCTATAGAAATCTGAGTATAAAATAAACATTCATAACTCGGCCAATGAAAACCTTCTATTCAGCTTAGGTCATTTCTCAGGACTGTGTGGGCGTGTCAACTCACACATGTCAATCAAAATAAGCCCCCATTGAATGTGCTCAAAGCATCCTGGGATACCTAGCCACGCTAACGGAGCTAGCATCGCCACTTTAAACATTTTTCTTAATTGTTACGTCAGAATCATAAACTAGGCTGTCAGGCGCCCCAACGTGGCCTGAATCGGGATGAAAAAGGAAACATCAGAACATCAAGGAGTATTTTTTTTATAGTTTTTATAGTACAATCAAAGTGTTACAGTTACACTTAATCATGGTATGTCTTATTTAAGTACAACAGGAGCTGCGTCTCAACTATGAGAAACATTTTAAATAAACTGACTGTCTCACAGGTTCCCTCAAACTTTTGAGTCCACGTCTGGACTTCCAGCTCACGTTGACTTGATGAATAAATGATTTAATTTGTGGCCTTAACATATTAATCTGGACTTCCCTGATGGTAAACGTTTTTCTCTTCTTGTGTCTGAATGTTCCTTCTGTCCAGAGTCGATTCATAAAACACACGTGGTCGGGTGCAGACGGATAAACGTCCCTCTGATCAAACTTCACGTCTGTTCAGAGAAACCGGTCGTTCGATATTTCAGACCTGAGTTCAAACATGAACCTTAATCTCAGTCCTCTGTGTAAAACCGTCGTCTCGTCACTCCATGTCTTGCATCTCTACATCCTCCTGCGCTCCAGCTGCTCCCGCCTTCTTCTTCTTCTTCTTCTTTTTCTTTGTTGTGGATGGAGCAGATGATGTATCCTGTTTCTTCTTCTGTGGTGCTGCTGCTGCTGGTAGAGCTTCAACTGAGGAGAAAGATGACAACATTTTACTGTGTCCGACACTTTGGTGAATGACATTTCTCGTCTCAGCCTCAGCTGTACTCTTTGTTTACTGCAGGGTCATGATACCTGAATTTTTAAGTTAAATGCCATACGGCTCTGTATGTCAGCCAATCACGGGGCTGACAGGTAGAGACACACAGAGTCACGAATCAACCTAACGAGCATGTCTTTTTACTGTGGGAGGAAATCCTCAGAGGGATCCTACACATGCTCGGGGAGAACACAAAGACAACTCGGCCAGGGATTCAAGTTCTTGCTGTGAACCACTGCAGCACCATGCAGCCCTAACATCATGATTTTAAACACCAAAAAATGCAGCAGGCTCCTTCACACAACGTCTAAATAGCACAGATTTGTAAGTAATATATTCGTGGGATTTAGACAGTTCTCTCTCTCATGTTTATAAAATGTCTCAAGTTTTCCTTAAAGGTTCTATATGTAACTTTCAAAAATACTGCGTTTGTAGCGATACCGCATGGCCGTCAGGCGAACTGCACCAGTAACCTGTTGCTCGTACGTACACAAACGAGCATCAACATGGCCCCTGAAACACTGGATATTTACCGGCATAATGTTTCCAGAGGAGGTAAGTGGTCATACACATGTGAGAGTCTGTGAAGGAGTCTGTGTGTCTCATTCTCCATCCTACAAACGACAGTCTCAGCAGGCACTGCCTGAGAGCAGGAGTGTGTGATGAAAGAAATATGCTTCTGGGAACGGATGTTAATTTCTCCGTGATCCCGGTGATCCTTTGTACGGCTTTGACTTCTGCAACATAAACGCTGTCCTGACTGAAAGAAACTGGATCAGCTCATCTCTAGTAATTTTCTAGTGTTCGATGTCCACTTGGAAAAACGCCAAAGCCTGCTGACACGTGATTGGGAAAAACGTCTCGGACTACAAACAGAACCCTTCACATGCTGACAATCCAGACCTGTGTACAGACTCTACATTATTATGTCGTTTTTAAACGCATGATATTGAAAAGTATCAAAACTGTGAAGGTTAAGCTAAGGTTAAGCTTCACTGTGGCTATTGAATCATACAAATGTTAGCATGTAGCTCACAGCTCAGGGGCAGAGCTGCTTCACACAGCTGCTGGTCGAGCGTTCAGTGACTTTATCGATAAACGTTTCATCTCTGGTATCAAAGAGGTTTCAATCACTCAACATAAAGAAGGAATCGAGTTGCACCAACATGTAAGGTAAGTGTTGTGTTTTTACCGTCCATCCCGGCCTTCTCCTGCTGCATGTGCTGCAGCTGTTTGAGCAGCTTCCTCCTCTTCTTCCCGGACAGAGTGATGTTCGCCCGCGCGCTCGAGCTGAAACAAAAACAAACACACAGTCGCTAAGAAATACGATCACTCTGAAATATCAAAACTACGGCTGTGCTGTCATGGGGCCAGACCTTGATGATTCTAGGAAAACTTCAATGATAATCTTAAGCAGTTTTCAAACATGCACTCCTGAAACATAATCAGGATTGTGTTTACGCATAAGTGCAGTTTACACAGTGCTAAATATAAAATCTGATTCCTCAGATGACTGACCTCCTCTTCTTCAGGTGATTGACGGTGATGAGACCCGCATCGACCACCGCTCCCACGATCAGATGTCTCTTCCGCTTCTCTCGGCTCAAAACTCGCCGCCGCTTGAAAAGATTCCTCTTCAGCTCCTGAAAGACGACGGCATGAGAAACAGTTATGAAAAGACAAAGAGGGTTGATGTGTACATCTCCTCAATGACATGCCACAGTCACATGTTGCTGCTGTACTCTAGAAACTTTGAATTCTTCTGTACTTTAGTTTCATTTCGATGTTTTGGTCTCAAGTTTTCCTCCACTTTTTTTTAATAAATATTCTTTTCCATGAGCAGTGTCTCGAGGGAAACAAGCAGCGCTCTTGTTGTCTCTCTTTTCACGTTTTTATTCATCCTCTTGGTTAAGCTCCTTCTTATTTATGTTCCTACCTCCAAAGAACCAGAAGCCACTATGCTCTTACGTTCCTGTGATGTTTTTAAACGCTCTCTTCCTCGTGTCCGCACTGAGCTCGGGAAAAGAGCGTTTTGTTTTGCTGCTCCCTCTGCATGGAACTTTCTCCAAAATGACGGTTCTCATTTCGCTTGAAGCCTTTGGCCCGATCTTAAAAGACAAAAAACGCGAGACCATCGGACAGTGCCTGATGTGTTTCTGAATTGTAATCTGTGATCACGACTCTGCACATTGTAATTGTGATTTTCTCGTAACTTATTGTTTGCAAACGGTCTCTTTATCGTGTAATGTTTATTATGACGTGTTGTCGCTGCCCTCTTGGCCAGGTCACCCTTGTGAAAGAGATCTTGATCTCAGCGGGTTAATAACCTGGTTAAATAAACTTGGTGGTATGTTCTAGTCGTCTTATTCTTCCTGATGAGTTATTTGATCTTGTTATTAAAGGTTATTCTCAGAGTATAGAGCACTGTTGTCCCTTGCTCATGTTTTGTCCTGTCGACTCGCTCACTGGAAACCAAATGTACCTTTTTACAGGTACAAACAGTCACCTGACCTCATGAAACTCCTACTTCCTGTTTACAACAGAAGTTGTTGTGCAATTCAGACAGTGTGCAGGAGTTTTCTCCCTTTTTGATGGACTCATTCCTCTCCTTTTTTATGAATATCTTTTATCTGTAGTTTAAAAAAAAAAGTTTTGGTACTTTTTTGACACGATTGATCACAAAAATAATTTCCGGTATCGAACATTTTGACACTTTCCTGTGAGACTTTAACCTGGAGACGCTTATTAAACGTGTTTATTGCATATAAATGATTTCAAACAGGTGGTTTATAAATGACCAGAGGAAGAAATAAAACCAAAGCAAGCTAACAAAGTAGCAAACAGTGTTTACGTTAGCTTCCTATGCTAGCTGTTAGCCGTCTCTAAGACAACGGACGTCATTAAATAAACATTACGTGAGTTTTCTTGTCTTTTATAATCCTCGGTGTCAATATAAATCAGATGTTCTTACAGTTTTGGGTCTGTTTATCTTTCCTCCCGGTGGAGACATGCTGCTTCTCTTTCTCACGTGGACGAACGGAGCTTCTTCTTCTTCTACTGTTCAAATTCCAGCTGTCTTCAGCAGCAGCTGCTCTCTGCTGCCCCACACAGGTCTGTCCACGTATTACAATGACAGCGGTGGGAGAAGTCTATTACAATTATATTAGGGGGGCGCAAATAATGATGTCCACCATATAGACTGTAAATATTAATGGACGAAGCCTGAGTGACGTCACCATTCGTTCTGAGTTAATCACCATGGAAATGATTTTTTTATCCACACAGATATTTTTAATCTGTTCTCCGCTCCTCCTCTTTTTTGCAGTCATCACCACAGTTTACTTCCTTCTCAGAGCGTCTGTGTGTGACAGCCCCTTCTCAGCTCTGATGTTACACAGTTTCATCTCCTTTACCCTTTTTACCCTGTAAAGTGATTTCCTTTGCATTGTAGACACATGGACAGGATCCTGGCGTAAAGGGTACTGCTGAGTCCAGATGCTTCAGGATGAAGTAGAGGGCCAAGTGGACAGCTTCGTCTACAGACCTGTTGGCTCTGCGGCAAACTGCAGGTAGTCGAGGAGAGGGTCTGTGATGTCTTTGAGGTGGAAGAGCACAAGGCGCTCTTCATCCCCACAGAGGTGTCTGAAGTCATTAAGTCCTGTGGTCTTGGTCTTTTGGGACAGGGATGATGGTGGAGGTCTTGAAGCAGGCTGGCACGTGGCATGTCTCCAATGAGGTGTTAAAAATGTCTGGAGACAGCTGATCAGCACAGTGCTTCAAAATTATTATTTATTGTAATAGAAAGGACACAAGTTGCAAATGCTGACATCTGATGGCCACATGTGAGTACTGCAACATGTTCCTCTTATAATGCTTGCATATACATTTTGTACTTTAACTCATTCATATTTTGTATGCTTCTGATTGGAGCAGTATTAATAAGTATTTCACTATTAATTAATTATGCTGTTACACACTGATATTCAGCGTTCAACCTGAGAGGTGACTTCTCTGACTCAGGATCAGCTGCTGACGTTCCTCTCGCTGCTCTCAGAGGAGATATCGATGACTTTTGACTCATATTTTCAAACTGTACGATCGGACCTGAACAGATTATATCATGAAAGCGACAGTGTGTCCGTGTGTGCACATCTGGAGCGCTTCAGATTTAGTCATAACAATAAAAGGGTTGGACAGAGTAACGGATCAGTTTTCTCCCAGAAGATTAAAATCATCTGGACTGAGTGAGCGGACTCTACGGCGGCGTTAATGATGTCTGACAAACATGAATGGAGCTCCTCTGAGAATCTGAGGTTTAGTTTAGGGCGGGATGTTTGGTGATTATTAAAGAAAAAAAACTCTTTCATTGGAACAAGTTCAACCTTTTCTTTGATTTAACTCCAGACTGGAAATGAGGACAAATGTTTCTGTGTCATCTGAATGAGAGACGACTCTCTGCTGGAAAATCTGCCTCCAAACGTTTCTTTTTTCGTTTTTGGGACTTTTTATGCTTTTATTTTTAGTGGATAGAGTCAGACATCGGGGAGAAAGAGAGAGAGAGAGTGGGGAATGACAGGTCGGATTCAAACCCGGGCCGCCCGCTTGGAGGACTACAGCCTCCGTACATGGGGCGTATGTAACACTCTCAGGTAGCCTGCAGTGTAGGTACGAGCAGTAAACTTGCACGCCAAGTCCTGCAGTAGATGTGCGATTGTGGTGGTGAATGGTGGCCAATGTCGTGTTCACAAGCTGCAACGAACACTTCTGCTGACCGAACCTTTGAACCTGGAACATGACAGTAAGACACGACAACTACATTTGGGCTTCCCGCCCTCAGCAGAACATGGCCGCCGTGGGAATATGGTAATGTTGGAGTACTTGAAACCATCTTTTGAAGGTCTCAGTCTCATCTCGGAATCGAAAGCATTTTTACTGGGTCTTGTCTCGGTCTCAGATTGGGCGGACTCTGGATTTGAAATCAAGGCCGGTCAAGACCACCACTGATGTTGTGGCTGGGCTGTTTTTCCACGTCATTACTGTGATCAGAAGGAAAACGCCTCTTTCTAAAAGAACGAATAACTTCAATTCAATTGTAGTTTTGGTTTGCCCACCCGGTTACGGCCGCATCCTTCCCGGTGTTACAGTCTAAGTGAGTGACACGCCCCCTGCTTTTTCAGTGATATTTATGGTCTTGGTCTTAACTCTGTGGTCTCGGTTAGTGTGGTATTAAATACAACACTAGAGTATGGTCTATTAGTTCTTTTTTTTTTTTTTACTAAAACAATTGTGCAAGCTATTAAAATGTGGGCGTGCAATTTATAAAATGAATGTGCGAAACACGGATATCAAACGCGTTTTAGAAATGAAAACGTAATAAAATAAATCCATGAAATAGAAAGCTGCATGCTTTTAAAAAACAAACATACTCATGTCACCTCTCGGGCTCCGTAGAAACTGATGTAACTCCAACATTTCTTACTACATACTTGCGAGAAGGGATCACTTTAAACCTCAGAAGAAGCAGGACAACGTTTTTACCCAGAGGCAGGTAGGCCTTTCAAACAGAATATTCTGGGTCGTCTCGGTTTCTCATTCTGACTTCCTGACCTCCTTTTGTTTTTCTTGGGTGTTGAAGATTTGTCGCTGTGCTGCTGCTTTGACTCCGAGCTC
Source organism: Tautogolabrus adspersus (assembly GCA_020745685.1). Taxonomy (NCBI): domain Eukaryota; kingdom Metazoa; phylum Chordata; class Actinopteri; order Labriformes; family Labridae; genus Tautogolabrus; species Tautogolabrus adspersus. Next base: position 20,593,386 of record CM036555.1, read on the forward strand.
CTCTCTTTCTGCTCGATGTCTCTCAGCTCTCGACCTGAAGCCAAACCAAACTCGTCGTGTCGTGAAGCTGCGGCGGTGGGAATTATTTTAACGACTCGAGACCAGAAGCCAAATCCCTCCGGCCTCTTTCTGCAGCGTGGAGCTCTTGATCGTCCCTAATTGAATCCTGGATGGAATTTATGATGAGGGTCTGCAATTTGTTGACACTTCTGCTCCATTGAGTGGAAAGTTGTAATTTTCCCTCCTGCTGTTCGTGCAGACGTTTTTAAAAAAGCTGCTAAAATGGAGAGAGATGATTTCCTGCTGAGCTGATGATGGCGATCAGAGTTTAACTGGACAGAATAAAGAAGTGATGACAAGACGTACAGCAGAAGAAGAAAGCGTTGGTGGGCTGAGTGGCCTTTTAAAAACATTTATTTAAACAGGTTTTGCCAAAAAGGCAGACTCCCTGCTTCATGTGTTCTTGTGTTTCACAGCCGGGCATTCAAAGTTTCACAGCTGGTGCACAAAAATGTATCACTGAAGAACTTGCATTAAAAATAATCTCATTTTTAAGTTTCCTATAGGACCAGAGAAATCCAGTGGAGGCTTTTGGACCAATAACATGTACACGAGGGCTTTTACCATACCTGGAATTTGAAAAGTGCTTATGAAACAGTTTTAAGTGCTCACGACGAGGATTTGGCGTTATCACAAGAAAGGTTAACGTGGTCACGAGACAGCTTTTTCGTAACGAGACAGTATTGCGTGTGCACATGAAACTCTTTGAGATATCTCCGGCTCAGAGAGATATAAAAGACCATTAACTCATCCTGTAAGACAGACTGGTAGAAACTGTCTGATGCACATGCAATACGTTAAAGTGATTGGCAGACACTTTAATGTCCGCACTTGATAAAGTATTTCTTAGGCATTCAATAGCGAGAGCAAGGGAAACTTTCTCGTGCTCACAGGATAGTTTCTGGTGTGTATGAGAAGGTTCTTCGTGCGTATTTGAAACTTTAATATTATTATGTTTTCTGCCCATGTCCCCTCAGAGGCTCTGTAGCGTTTCTTTAAAGCGTCAGTACTATTTCAGACTGTCGGCCATTGAAACAACAAAGTTTGTGTCGTTTTAAACAAGTGGTATTGTAAATGTTGTCCACCTTAGGGTGTACTACTGCCATGATGATACCTCTTCTCCAATGGTAATTGTTTTAGGACAGAAAAGGACGTCTCTGGATTGTTGCTCTTGCAAAAGTATTTTTTCGTCAGTGAGTCCAACAAGGTTGAGTACCACTACTCTAAAGCTACGAGTGTTGTTGCACAATTCATTAAGTTTCGTAGGTGTATCCTTGAATGTCATTTTCATTGTACATTAAACTTTATACTTTTTTAGGGCGGCTGTGGATCAGAGAGTCAGTGGTCTCTCAACCAGAAGGTTGATTGGGGGTTTAATCCCACATGTCCGATGTGTCCTTAACTCCAAATTGCCAACAAAGTCCATTTACCATTTTAACTGTGTAACTTGAAATAAACATGATTCAGTGTGGGTAAGTATCCATGCTCTAATGTAGATATTAGTGGTAAAAGTTTCAGTGCATGAAACCCCACCCACAGTCTTTAAACAATATGTTCTAAATGTCTAATAAGGGTATTAAGTGGGATTACGGACTCAGCACACTGTTGCAATCATGATTCACTGACGTTAATAAAACCTGCTGACTGATGAGTTTCAAACTGTGTTGGAAACATTTTTCTGTCCAGATTTTTCTTCAGCTTTACTGGAAACTTTGGGAAGATTTTTTTCTGTTTCTGACGCTCCATGAGTCAGAGAGATGAACCCAAACCGACTCCCGGGGAGAGTTTGATGTGAAGAATGAGGCTGCATCAGTGTCAAGAGCCACAGAGGAACAGTTAAATATACAACTATAAATGCACTGGTTTATTTCTCATGCATTTGTTTCTGTATGTGCTTTAAGGAGGACTTCATGTAACTACTCTTATCTGAAGCCTTTAGTGTTTAAAACTTTTTGCAGCCTACAACAAAACATCCCGGGACCACCGACAACGTTAAAACACTTTTTATTTTAACTTCTATGAACAGTTAAGTTCTTGTTTTGAGGTTAAAAATGACATGTTTGAGATGTTTTTCATCTTCACACTATAGATGTAACACAAACAAGACAAACAGAAGAGGACCCAGGACAGAACCCTGTGGGACGCCACAACAGGAAGTTTGGACAAAGTTTGAAGTAAAGCTGCATAAAGTAAGCTTCAAGTGTATTTTTTGGTCTATTCAATATGTTGATAGATAAAAACTTAAAGACTGTGTCCTATAGAGTTTTCTTTAAACCTTTAAATGTCAAAAAACAAACAGGAATGTTTTACTTTCTATAACGTAAAAAAAGAAAACCTTCAACCATACATACATGAAGCTTCTGCTTAATAGATGACCTCACCAATCAAACAATTACTTTAATAGTCACATTTCACTTCAATAAAAGCTTGAGGAGTTTAAATAAAAATGACTCGTACAGCTTTTCATAAAGGATTTGAGGTTTCCAGGAGCTGAATGGAGATCAAAGGGAAATAAGTTATAGCCTAACCCGTACTTGAATTATACCTGAAGCTTTAGAGGACCGGGGACAGAGCCATGAGGAACTCCACCAAGTCATGTTGTGGTTTCTTTAGTAAAAATAATATCATGAAATTATACATGATCAATAATAGGGCAGAGAGACTTCAAAAACACAAGAGACTGCAAGGATGATACTGTCAAATGTTTAATCTGTTCAGTACACGGTGTTTATATCAGTGCAAGTGCCAATGAAACAACAATATCGAGCCGTGTTTGGTGTATGTACACAGATGAACTTTGGCGTTGAGAAGCAGAGCGGGTGGAGGAGGAAACACTGAAGGCAGCAGGAGGGTCGAACACAAACGTGAGACAACAAACAGCTTCCATCAGAAACAAAAACAGCAGCGAAGAAACAAAAAAACAGGACGTGTGGACAGCCGAAGGTCAAAAATCAAAGAGAGAAAATCACACAAGAGTGACGACCGTCGTTTTCTTCATTTCAATAAACCACATAAACGAGTCATGGAACAAATTAATGGTATATTTTTATATTTATATATCTAAAGTGCAATATGGTACAAAAATATAGAAGGTCAGCAGCACCTCGATACATTTACAAAATAAATACACCATTCAGACAAAATAAATTACTGCAAAAAAATCCGACATAATTGGAATAAAAAAGAAAAAAGCAAGGATTCACAAAGATTAAAATCTGTCGCCTCACACAGCATCAAATAAGATCTTTTCATCATATTCTGCTATTTCTGCTATATTTAGAATATTTACAAACAATAAATATTTTCCAATTTCTTTCCAAACAATCACTTTTACAGAAAACTGCATCGTGAGTGTTTAGGAGTCCTCTGCGACTGTCCGAACGTTTCTGAAACACAAAGAGAGAAAAACACGACAGGTCACTGATTTGTTTTCATGTTTGGGTTCAGAGTGTAAAAAAAGTTTGATTCTTTGACACTTTTCAAAGTTATTGATTTGGCAATACAAATCCATAAATTACACAATGCCAGGCGTCTAGGATTTCTATTTTTGTTGCTGTGGGATCAAACAGGTATCGATCAAAGTTTTAAATTCTGGTGTCATGGCGACACTAGTTATGGCAAAGTAGTAGTAGTGATTTTCAGAAAGAATCATGACACATTATGACAGAAAACGTTGTGACATTTATCCGACCTGTGGACTTACCTTTGTCAGAGACTGACAGCGTTTTCAAAGCAGCGCCCTCTGCAGGCCAAGCAGGGACCTCCACTCCAGGTGGAGTCCACTTCCTGGTTCGTCTTCCGGCCTCCACCCAAGTGAGCGTGCCCTTCTCTTCCTCTTCTCTCCCTCCCTCCTCTTCCCGGACCTCCCTTTCTTCTTCCTCTTCCCGGACACTTTCAGCACGCCGTCTTTGTACGTCTGAGACTTGTTGGTCTCCTGCGGCAGGTTGGTGCCCTCCTCCTCCTCCAGTTTGAAGCTGATGGGCAGGTTCTTGGTTCCTCCGGGGGGTTTGGAGTGCAGGGTGCTGCCGGTGGTGCTCAAGTGTATTCCCAGGCCGACCCCCGACAGCCCGACCCCGCTGCTGCTCCCGCCTCCCGCAGTGGTCCGGGCCGAGAGTTCTCTGATCTCAGCCGTGTGGACTTCGTCTAAAAGCTCCTGCAGCCACATCCGCCGCTTTAAGTCCTGCATCACCCGGCCTTTATCGTGCATCAGCTGAGCGTGAGTCACCGACCGCTTTCTGCAAAACATCACACACAAGATTTGTTTATGTTAGACTTCTCTTTTAAATCACAATCCCTGTCCCGGCACCCAAACTGTAAACCACAGTGTCTAACTCTTTGAGGGATAGTTCACTCTGTTGACCAGCAGGGGGCAGCCACAGTAAAGTGAAAGCTTGAAATGCATCAGCAGATTTCCAATAATTCCTGATTGCATCAGTGAATAAATCGTCATGATTCATCAAACCGCAGGAGCTGAACTGTTTCCAGGGTTGTTACACTGATCTCCACCCGGCTCCAGGAGGTCCACACCAGCTCCGCCAGTTTTCCTTTTCGATTAATCACTGATACGATCGTGGCACAGAATCTTTGGCCTTTCACTTTTCATTAAAATAAACGTAAACTGACAGATTCGTGGCACTCGGACCCTCCATGGATGAAAAACTGGAGCCGCAAAAGCTCCAAAAGGAGAAACTATGAAAGGCTTCGTTGTGAACTCTGGCTGCACCGAGGTTTTAGAGTTTATGTAAATCCTATCAGGTGATTTCTGGGATCCACCGATGAATATTGATTCATGTGATCATTTTTAACTCAACGTGATGCAGCTGTGCTTCGTGCTGCTCAAACATCATCACTTAGATTTGATTTGCGTAAACTCAGGAACAACGAGACTCGACGAAACCATCAAGAAAGAATCTGTAAAAACAACTTTCAGGCCTGCGACAAAGATCAGATCTTTGTTCTCATGAATAACAAACACATTTGTAAAAGAAATCGTGATAATTAAACAATAACAGTGTTTGTATCTGCATCTCAAACAAACATATAAACCCGATCCTCTGCCCCATTCTCACACTGAACCCCATTAACATATGAAGCAGTTTAAAGATGTCACGCCTTTGTTACTTTATCACCTCCTAAGAGCCGAGCACGATCAGGTATTTCAGGTTTCATGTGAGCTCTGGATGTGTTCAGAGTGACCTTTGACCTGTGTGAGAGTAAATAATGAAAAAAGGATAGGCAGGCCCCAGCGAGATTTGAACTCGCGACCCCTGGTTTACAAGACCAGTGCTCTAACCCCTGAGCTATGGAGCCCTGCATGCACAGCTGTCAGGGCCACACCTTTATAAAAGTCCCTGCCTGCTGTGGATGACGGACAGCTGACGGGCTCAATGAGGACAGAGACACGTGAAGGTGGTAAAGTTGTTCAATTTGAGAAGTCAAAGAGGAAATATCCACACCGTGACATCTGCAGACTTCACCCAACTTCACTGACATTTTGTCCGTTTCTGAGACGTCCTGTTTGAATGAACATCTCGTCTACAGGTGATCATCCTTTAAACGTTTCCCTCCTCCCTGTGAGAGGGTTCATGCTGATTAAAGATGATCATTTACCACTTTAAATTAAAAAAAACTGGAGGCTTCAGTAAGATTTGAACTCACAACCTCAAACGCAATCTCCTGATCTGTGTGGTGTCCTGACATAAAGAGGCCACACGGGGGAGCTGTCTGCACAGCCAACAGGAGGAAACACCCAGGACTTGGATGAACGTCAACAATGAACTCTGCATCATTTTTGAAAGGCTTCAGATTGAAACTGATTTAATATATTTCTGCTGAGTTTTTTCTTTTCAAACTGAGTTGATTTGTGGAAACGTCAGGAACAATATTTATGATTTAAAAAGAAAAACATCTGCAGCTTTGTGCAGGATTTTAACTCACAACCTCAGGATTAAGAGACCAAAACTCAGAGTTAGAGAACGTCTGAGATGTCCCGACTGCTGGTGAAACGTTCATTAAACCTCTCCTTATAACTTGCAGAAGACATAAGAATGTGTGAAAGCCTAAATACTGGGGCGCAGATGACCCTCAAAGCAGACAGCCCAGGGTCAAGTTCGGCCTGTGGCTCATTCCCTTCTGTCTCTTAGATATTTTTCTGTGCTGCAACCTCTCATGCACAAAACCAGGACTTCAACTTCTTGTAGAAAACAGCGTGCTATCTACACAGACACCGTGAGGACACGCAGAAATCTGACCAAGGGGTTCTCCTGATGTTTGCACGAGTGTTATTGAATACCAAGCAGGTCCCGGTGCAGGGTTTGAATTTAATACCTCTGATCTGATATCCGGATCTGCAGCGTCCTGGCACAAGAAGGCCACATGGGGGTGCTACACACACAGATATCCAGAGGTTAACGTGCTGCACCTGGCTGAACTTCAACCACACTTCATTTGAATCTTTGTGTCATGATTTGTCTGCAGGAATGTTTTTAACACATAATCCAGAAAAGGCAAACCGGCCTGAGAACACGTTGCGTCTTTAAGATAATCACACAAATATAAAGTTTGGTTAAAGTATCAGACGTTTGAAGTGATGAGCACACTCGGCCTTCTCCGTCTGCTCTGATTCTGAACAGATGGGACGAGCTGTTGTCTTTGCAGGTAGAGTCGGAGCAGCAGAAGGATCGGGGGCTTTGCTTTGCCGCGGTGTCTCGTTACTCAGAGTCTTAACTCTAACACAAACAGAGCGCCGCAGCGCTCAGCTCCGAGCCTGGGAACCTCCGAGCACCAACGGCGCACAAACACTTCAGGTGTCTGAGCACACAAACACACCGCCTTCAATGGGAGATACCGGCGACTGATTACAGCTCAGCACCGCCCTGTCACAGCCCGTCAGGGGTTTCCATGCACTGCTGTTCCTCCCTGTGCAGAGCTCAGCGTGCTATGGAGGATACTGCATCCATACAAACAGACTCAAACTACAGAGAGAAGGAGCCAGTCGTTTTCTCATTCAGCTCCACTTTGAGTTTTTCCTGCTGAATAATAAAAAATATCCTGAACAAAAGTCGCCTCCCAAACACAGAAGGAGCCCCTGAGAGCAGCTCCTGTTTATATGCATACAGATATTTCCTGTAAATCTCAGCCTGCAGAGAAAAATACACACACTCCCCGAGTCTTTGAAAAGTGATCCGGCTCTGTTTTAACCTTATTAAAGGCACACATCAAACAGATTCAGGCTGAGCAGAGGACGAGGAGGACGAGGAGGACGAGGAGGCCCTGAAACATCCTGAGGAGGAGCAGCTTAAGCTTCTAGCTGCAGTTCATTGATTTAGACGGCCTCCTCTCAGAGCGACCTGAAGCTTGAGACGGTGAATCTCAGCTTCCTGTTTGTGTCTGAAATGTTTGTACCTTTCACGACAGCAGCTCTGGGTTCTGTAACGAGCTGCTTCAGATTCTGGAGGTTCAGAACGACACAAATCGTACAGAATCACTTCCTGTTCGTCCAGGACGACGTCTTTGAGAGCTTTTCTCTTTAATACATTTTGTTTTAGGATGAAATGCTGAAACTTCTCAACCGCAGAGGCTCCAGAAAATATTCAAAATAAACATTATATAATAAGCGGACATTACTGAAGCTCCTACACAATAAAAGAGAACAGAAAAAAAAACCTGCCGATTTACTGATCGAGTAAACTTCCCAGTAACGTCTACCACAAGGAGAAGTGTCCACATGGTTTATTTAGTTTTCTAAAACTTCCAAAATATTTAATTTAAGGTCATAAAAGATCAAGAAAAGCAGCGAATCATCAGAGACGTTGAATCCTTTGAATTTATGCTTCAAATATTAACATGATTATTATTTTCCTTCCACTGATAGTTGACGCTGTTTGAGGCCTAAAACCATTCAAATGATTCAAAAACGTCCTGACCACCTCAACCACTTCTCCAAAAGAGTATTTAACCCGTCGTTAAGAGCAGCCTCCTCTCTCTGACGGAGCGACCGATAAAGAACGGTCAGACGTGATTCTGAACCTCACACTTTTCATCGCACTCCTGTTTTCATTTCCCCTCAGGTGGAGTTAACCCCGTCCTGAAATCAGATGAATCACACATCACAAAACGGCTGCCGCTCCATTTGCCCCGACATCAGCACAACAGACCCCACACCGACGAGGACTTTAAGGTAAACCTGCACGATGTCGACGACGGCACACAGTTTGAATCACTTTAAAGACTGCCTTCAAAATGCATTTCAGATGTGACCTGGCTCTCTGGAAACTTCTCTCCCTGAGAGCATCTTCCCACTGAGTCATTAAAAACTGATCACATCTCAGCGTCTCTCCAGAAGCTCCAAGTGTTAAACTTTCTCTCTTAAAGGAACATTTATCCTGTTTGGCATCGGACGCCTCGGCAGGAGCAGCAGGTTTGGTTTGGTGCCGAGCCGAGCCGAGCATCAGCATTATTCATTTCCCTCCAGAGTCCAAACACAGAGACGGAGAGGGCGTTAGAAAGTCTGACGGGGCCCTGAACACGTCTGATGGAGCGAGCGTTTGAGCCCGGGCTGCTGGGAGTTTATCACAGCGAGACGCTTTCTGCTTTAGGTAAACACACAGGTGGGCGAGCGCTAACCAAACATCTGCCGGCACGTTTCACAAATGAACACATTTTCCAGCCTCTGCTCGCCCACCACGCGGGGAGGGAGGGAGAGAGGGAGGACATACATGAAAATAAATGAAAAAGAAACGAGCAAATATCGGAAAAAGATTATCTGGAAGTCTGGTCTACTTTTTCGACTTCAACTGAGAGTGAAAAGAGAATCAAAGCGGAGCTTAAAAAATACAGAAATCAGACTCACATTCTGTTGCTGAGGGCATCAATGGGGCGTCCAAAGTGCGGCACAGGAGAGCAGAGCAGGAACAGAGCGAAGCACCACTGCTGCAGGACTCTCCTGGACCAGAACATCTTCCTGTAAAGAAGAACACACACTCATGAGCTGAAAAAGCATTCATCTTTAAACTCTGGCAGAGACTTTCTGGTGATCAACATGCAGACGAGTCTCTGCAGAAAAACCAGTCCTGCATGTTTCCCCACAAATGAAACCACAACAAAGCTGAAATTAAACTAAACAAAAGCAGGAGAAGAAGAAGAAGAAGAAGGAGAAGTTAGCGGGAAACTCACTCTCCCACAGCAGCGTCTGTTCCGAAGATAAAAACTTAATTCACTTAAGTCCAGTCTCAAACTTTCCAGTCTGACTTTAAACCACAAATAAAAATTGTCTCAGGAGACAAAATCCAGGTGATGACACCTTCAGGAAGAGGGAGAAAAAACCCCCACGAGCCAAAACACATCCAGGAGCCCGTTCTTTTCCAAAGTCGTATTTATGCTCCTCCTTAAAGAGTAGAAGTCCAGCTGCGGCTCCAGAAGACGTCCAGGTGTCCCGCAGTGAGAGGTGAGTGATGTCAGGGCAGCTGCTGCAGGTCGGTCTGATGGAAGCGAGTGCTGCATGCTGCCTGAGCGTTTGAGCAGGTCAGAGGAGAGCAGAAGGGGAGGACTTATGAACAAAGAGGAGGGCCTCCTCGTCCTGTCTCTGCCCACTGGAGGAGCAGGAGTCAGATAAAGAAAGAAGAAGAGGAGCGGCAGGAAGGTGGCACTCGAGCAGCACAGAGAGAGACAACCTGAGAGCTCTGCAGGAGCTACGAGTGTCAATTAGTGCCAAAAAATACAACTGTTGTTTGATCCAAAGTTTGGAGATACGCGTCAGGGAGAGAAAATAAAAATACTCTTTGAAGATGAGAGAAAGAAAGACGACAACGCAACCAAAACAAAACAACATTGTTGGATTTGTAGGTTTAAATAATCAACAAACTAAATCCCTGCACTTCAGATTTATGAGGGGTGTTAAGTGCCAAAGAATAACGCTAGTCCACTGATCTGTCCATTTTATATTTCACTGTGCAGCTTGGAGACAACCTGAAACCGTTGTTGGATCTACGGGGGTCAAATAGCGCCAAAAAAGTTTGTAAAAAAGGATCTATGTCAACTCATGTGATGCTGGGCGTCTTTAAATGTCACTGCTGAGAAAATGTATTAATGCTTTGAAGAAGAGCATCATGTAGCGAAGTCGGCAGCTAAAGAAAAACAAGCTAAATAACTAAACGCGTGTGTGAGAAATAATGGCAGCAATAAAGAAAAATACATTGAAAGAAAGGTGTCACACTATGACGGACGATAAGTGCCCAAACTGTGCGATCTGTTGAGACTTTAAGTCCCGTCCACACACGCTCAGTTCTCAAAAACGTGAAAAAGCATGAAAATGTTCTTTCCTCTGCAAATGACCATTTCATTTTCGAAGTTGTCCCACCAGCCAGAAGTCCAGCCAGGTCTAATTTAAAACCTAGGCCGTCCGCTTTCGATGGCTAAAGCCTCTGTACATGGGGCGTACGCACTAGCCACTAGGCTACCAGCACCCCCCTGAAGCTCCCTTTTAAAACTGGCGCCCTCAGCTACCCCCCAATAACGTGCAGACACGCAGCACCAGCTTACATCCAATCAATGGCGCGCAGCCTCACAAAACATGCGACAGGCGACCAAATTACAGCGTCACCTTCAAAAATGTTCAGTTTTTTAAAATTTATTTTTACACTTGATGAAACCGCCAGGACATTTTTTAAGAACACTACCTCACAACACATCGATCTAGTTCTGATGACTCTCGGTGAAAATGACACGAATCATAACTTCACTCTTAGAGAATGAAAGTGTAAAGTTATTAACCAGTAAAACTGTTTCCAATGGTTAAGGAAATCAAACAGCAGAAGTATACTTCCATGTCGTTTTTTTCCCCAGGTGACTTTCAGAGCGCACAAAGACCGGGAGGTATTTCCTGTCTTGTTGTGTGATGCACCGTGACAGCAGGTCTGAGTGCAAGTCACCGATCCATCTCGGGGCCATGGCTGGCCTTTAGACGCCCGCTGCAGACCTGAACAGTCGGGTGGTCAGTCTCAGGTGTAAAACAAGGCCTCCAGGCACAAACATGAAGACTGATCGGAGGTGATGAAGTCAGGCAGGCTGAACTCTGAACCGTCAGTAACGTCATGACGAGCCGAGACGAGCAGCATGGATTTTTTTTTTTTTTTTTTAAACAGAGCGTGCTCCCGGTATTTTATAAGAGGTTATATGTCGAATTTTTATACTAAACCTTTCTGTGATGTTGTCACACACTAAGAATAACAATCCGAGTCTGTCAGGGATGAAAACCAACTTTTAGTGGACACAGTTTGATCCATCGACGATTATGTTGCAGACTTTACAGCCTGTTTCACTGCTGCAGGATGAAGAAATCTACCAGAGTGACTTTGAAACTTTTTGTACCTTTGAATCATTTATAGTGCTTTCACACTTGCAGAAAACTCCTGAAAAGCTCCAGATATTTTTCCAGGAGGACTTCACCCGGAGTTTCTCCTCCAGCCTCCTCGTATTTATTTTGCAGCAAGTCAGAGTGAGCTGATGTGAGAACAGCAGGATGCGGTGAATTCACCTTGAGCCAATAGGAAGGGGGAGTGGCGTTTGTGTCCTGTGATCGCTGCACGACCATAGACTGTCTGCACGCCACCTCTATGATCTCCGTGCTCTAATGAACCTGCTGCATTCTGTTTCCTGTTCTCCAGTATGTTCTTCTCCACTCTTTAGTTCAGATTGTGATTCGACGTGTAGCGGACTCTGTTGCTTCGTCCGCTACTTCTGCGTTGTTTTTTTACGTCACGTCTTACCTCAGGAGACCCCCCGCCCCCCCCCTCCTGTCTGACAGGGATAGTCTCCCGATGTGAGGTGCATGTGTGAACAGCCAGGTCAGGAGAATAGTCCTCCTGAAATGATCCAGATATTTTCAGGAGTGCAGATGTGAACACAACCATATGTTAGAGCAGTGGTGGGTCCCCCCTACTTGTGTCTAAGAAAAGCTGAGCCCCCCTCCTCCAGGACCCATGAGAAAAAGTAAGACATTGCTTAAAAAAATTAACAAAATTTAAAAAATAATCCTATCAGAGTATGGCTACACACTTGGTCTTACCAACAGACCTTTGTATACATTTCCTTGTAATGTTTTAACAGGATTTGCCTGGTACACCCATCCCTGAGATCTCAGGCAACCCTCCTAGGGGGGCCGAGACCCGAGGTCCACTGCGTTAGAGGATAGACACGACATGGGAAAGAAGTTGTGGATCATTATGACATTTGTACGTAAGGATTAGAAATGAACTTCTGCTTTCCTCTTCCGTACGAATCTGCAGACTAATGAGCTCTGATGACCCCAGGTTGATAACATCTATCTAAAAATGATGTCCAGTTTACCCTCTGACGCCTGAAGCATTTAACGATGTTTTTAACGTGATGATCATCTTAGAACATGCAGAATTAATTAATTCACATTACTGTTCAAACATTTCTACCATCAGATAATGTGAAGTGATGCACATTCACACGTCAGACACTCTCCGCTCTGCGAGCTCTCTGATTTTAATTAAATAAAATCATCTTCTGCTCTTTAACACGTTATTCCACGTTGAGCATTACAGCGGATCACAGGATCACAGGATCTGATCTAATCTGATCCAGTTAAATGTGACTCAGGGGGAAACGTTCTCTGCGTTTGTGGATCAAACGGCGTCGCACTTAAAAGCCTCAGACCACCAACACTGTCACAGCTCTCTGCTCTTATGTAACCTCTCACACTGGGCTGCATTTATTAGCATCACGCTTTAAAAAGAACAAAATACAGCCGAGCTTAAATATCCCTCTGAAATGAAACAGGGAAGTTAATCCCCCCCATAGCTGATCCTGATCCAAATCTAGACCATTTAACATATCAGTTATTTTCCCACAACTACGGCAAAACTTCACAGGATTATCATGACAGTTTGCGTTTATATTCAACGTCCACCAGGGGCAGCACTGAGCAGCACTCGGCTGATTCCACTTCTCTGGGGAATACGAGCTTAAGGAGGGACTGTGTTTCTCAAGGACTTTATTTTTCTCCCCAAAAGGACCTTACAAGGGGGGTATTAATTTCTGAACACTGTAAGTTTGTGTTTCAATAAACCTTTTTTAACCTCTAGTACAGACGTCTCTGTTGATCCTACAACCTTTGGAGGATTAACCACAGATAGAACCACAGAATCCTGCAAGATTTGATTAAATATGATTTCTGATTTGGCGACCCTGCTGGTCATTTCAAGACAAACACCTGAGCACGCCACGATGCACGTTTGTTCATGAATACAAGATAAAGATGAATGTAGGCTGCAGGAAAGTCCCATCTGTTGATCTGTTGTCATCAGGACATTATTAAAAAATAATCTCATAAAAAAATACACATTGGTTTTATGTAAAGCACATGAGTTTCCTGAGTTAACCTCCCCACACGGAGGCTTCAGGCCGTCCTTAAGAGCAAACATCAGTAAGTCAGACAAACACTGCGGGCAGCAGCGCCATTCCCCTCGCCGCTCTGACTGACACGTGTTGAAATATCAGAAATGTGTTCCAGCTGTCGCCTGCACAATTAAAACCAGATCTAACACACACTCACAGGGTCTTATCTCGGAGTCAGGACCACGAAACATCTCTGTGTGGAAATGATTTGTGGGTTAAATGTTTATACGGGCATGTGGCATCGACATTTCACGTTCGGAGATTTATGTGGAGATTGACACGTTTTTTTAAACCTCAGCTTAATGTGAATCCTGAGTTTGAAGTTTAAAACAAGAGGCGCGTGAATAAACTGTGAATTTACTTTTATAGTAAATTCTGAAAAACGTCCCATCACATTAGTTTGTGTAATAAAGGACTCGTGTTGAATAAATAGTAAGTAGTACGGAATAATGGAAATTAAATTTGATTTAGAAAGTTTCAAAACCACAAACTAGCTAACGACAGTTGATTAATGGAAACATTTCATTAGTTAATCGTGATTAATAACAATTTTATTCTTATGTTTGAAATTCCATTATTTTGCATTTCAGAAGTTTTTGTTGCTTCTACCTCAAATGTCTTGTCTTAAGCTAACGGTACTTTGTTTCCTGTTTGGACGCAAGCCTGCTTTTATTTTAAAATGCCTGTTATTAAATTAAACTTCCAGAAGAATCTGTAAAAGATAAATAAACCTGAAAACACTTGTGATGGTGGCTCATTTCTACATCCAGGAGACGATTACAAACACGAACAGATAAATCCAAGTACGCGTGCTCGTGCTGCGACCGGCGGCAAGTTACGTTTGGCGTTTGTGTTATGCCTTGCCTTATTGCCTTACTTTCTGTAGCCGTGTTTTAAGAACACCCAGTTCCACTGTTGGGACTGTTTTAGACCTAGCTAACGTCCCTGAGAGGCTAAACCCCTCTGGGGTTATCCTACACTACACTGCCTCTCACAATGAAAGAAAATCTGGACAGGAGTTTCTTTTGGGACAACTTTAATCAGCGTACAAGCTAACCTGACGTCTCTGAGCACGGAGAGCAGCATGAGGGTTAGCCCACCATGCACTTCAAAAATGTTTAGCTAACGTAAAGACAGGTCTCTGGGGGTTTCTGTTGAGCAGTGCTGCTCGACCAGCTCCATAGACCCTTTAAGAGGAATGACTACTCCTCTCCGGGGGGGGGGAGTACTATACGTAAAGTGCGGATATAGATATTCATCAGGACTTCCCTTCAGTTTGCTCTCTGACTCAACAGTAAGTCAACTGGCTGAGTTTAGTCAGACTGTGTTTTCAATTTACTCAATTATCTGAAACATTCGGTCCTGGCGTCTGTGGGCTATTGATGCGTCCTTGATTTTTACCCAGAAATAGCAGCTCCACTGTAAAGGTCACTGTATGAACATGAAGTGCACACAATGAACACATTATTTGTAAACCTGCAGGCTGCCAACATGTGCTGATGCAACAAACCTTCCTGCTGCTCCTTTCATTCATTAGGGATCATAAACACAATCCATTGTTTCTTTCCAAACCATCATCAGCGCTTTGAAAAAAAGTCTACATCTTGATGGTGAATGATCGGTGCCAGGGAGAATCATGGGAGAACTTTTCCTCAGTTTGTCTGAAAATTAGTCGAGTTCCTTCCAGTTTATGAGCTCCTCTGGTTGGAGTCGGTTCAGGAACACAAAGTCCAGGCTGATTTATAAAAACTGGAACAAAAGGAGGAGTGTCGGGGACCAGCGGGGGGAACACTACCTGTCGTCGCCCCTCCCACCTCCTCAGACGCCCACTTTGCCGGCTGGAAATTAAACTCTCATGTCCTTCTGCCCTCTGAAAGCTACTTTACCTGCACGTAAACAGGTAGAAGAAGAAAAAAAAGTATTTTCCTGGCAGCGGGGCAGCCTGTGGGGTCCGAGCCAGGAAAGCTGTTTTAGATTCATAGAAAATTGCAGCGTCTTGGCAGAGCTCGACATACACAAAACAAATGTCCGCTTTTAATCTCTGCGACCGCACCCCCCCACTTCTCCTGCCTCTCTGCTTTTAAAAACAATTCTCCTCACAAAGGCTCGTACTGTTTAAATCTCCCCCCAGCAGAGGTCCAAACTGTGCCACCCGCTCCGTCCAACGGCCCCCACACCGTCACCAGTAGCGATTCTGGACTCCTTAAATTCACAGGGGGCCCCTCCAAACAGCATTCATTATATTATATCCATTATAATATAAATTATCTGACCACCCAAAAAGTTTTTTGGCACAAGTTATGTTATTAAAGTTTTTTTCCCTCAAATTCAGGACTAGATGAGCATCATTCAGTCATTTACTATTATATGAGTGAGTACTGTCAGATGGGGCTCCTTGGGGAGGTTTTCTACTGTCATTCCAAACTTTGCACATTTTGAGCCACTGCTGTGGTTTAACGTTTGTCAGCCCTCAGGGGGCCCCCCTACTGGCCTGGAGCCCCAAGCAGTTGCCTGCCTTGCCGGTTGACTTTTACGTATGCAAACGGGGAAAACTTGCGATCGACTTGCAACGGCTTTGAGACCCACGAAGGTTTCCTGCAAGCTTAGAAACTACCCGCAGATATATCTACAAGACCAACAAATGTTTTCTGCAATTCAATCACAACAAGTGGTGAAATGTAAAGATGTGAGTCTTGGTTTATTGTGCGTCATTGTTGCACTCTTTGCTAACGTAACGTGGCAGACACTTGTTAGCTGTGCTGTTCGAATAGTCGTGGCAAAAAAAAATGTTAACGGGAGAATTCAAAATTATTCCAAAGTAAATTACAGTGCCTAAAAAATCTGTAATCAAATCAATCATTAAGAACAAAAAGGTCAATCGTTTTAATTCTGTAAATGCTGATTAACGGCGTTAATGGTTAATTCATGTGTCCAGAACAATTAGATGAAGTGGTTGTTCCTGATCATTCCACCTTAATTTGAACAAGACAAGTTAAAGGGATAAAGTAAGAGTTTCCGTTCCCTGGAAGAATGATAAATAATTACACAGAAAGTGACCTCGGAGTTGAGTTAATAGACGTGATGGCTTTGTGTTTTCGTACGGCAGATGTGTGACTCACTGTAAAGAGTTTCACACAGAGGGATGGAGGACGTATGGAGAAATGATGGAAAAGTGTGAGCAGAGAGAGGAATGGGGGGGGGAGCAGGGTGATGGATGACGATGATTGAGGGATGATGAAGAGACCGTGGGACGTCTCGCTCATTCTCCTCTCAGGGGTGGCCTCCCTCTCACTCATTTCAACCTCTGGCTTACCTTCGACCCCTCCTCCTCGAAATCTCCGGCTGCATTCGTGGCGACATATTTTACGGAGGAATTCAGGAATGTAGGTTTTTTGTTGTGGAATTGGACAGAAACTATCAGCTCCATAAAGAAAAACTCCCCTCGCTCGCTCTCTCTCTCGCCCTTCTCTGTCGTGTTTTACTCATTCAGATTATACAACACACGCCCACCACACGAACACATGCTCTCCACCGCTGTGCAACCACTAATAGTATTTCTGCGGAGTCGAACGCTGCACTGAAAAGTGCACCAGACATACTTTTGCTCCCTCGTCTGACCCTGTGACCATTTGACAGAATATGAAAAATGCTGCCCACAAAAGCACGCTTTGGTCTCAAGCAAATGCAGGGTTTTCTTAATTCAGAGACCAGGTTGTACGAAATGTTTTAGTCATGATTGACCGTATGTATTTACTAGTATTTGTAAATTACCAGGACCAAGTTGAAGCACTATTTCATTATGAAAGTGGATAATCTCAAAATGTATGAAGCCTTATAATGAGTAACAGTTTACTTTGTATTGTTTGTATGTGATTCTGCACACATCTAAAGTTCAATATCTCATCCAGTATTGGTTCATTATCCATTTTAGTAACTTTCATCTTCTCCTATAGTTAAATTATTAATTAAGAAATATTGTGTAATAGGAGTACAGTTCAAAAGTTCATTCAAATGCTTAGTGTTAATATCTAATCCGTGTTCTGAACATTTCCCCAGCATTACGTAAAGTTTAATATCATCTAGACACTTCAGCCAGTGAGCAATAAATAAGATGTTAAATGTCTGAAGTGACTTTAATGAAGCTGCAGCAGATTAATTCTTTGAGTATGCTACATGCTATCGCAGTGTGACGCTACACAGCGAACTGTACTGAGAGAAGAGGCGCCTGCAGTCTGCCTCTGACTGAGCGTCTCTGGGTGACTTTTGCAGATGTCACCAGATGTTTGTATATAATCTGCTGGTGTGTCACTCTTGGATCCCACTGAGGCAATCAAGTCCCCGCGCTCAATTACATCTGATTATGGTTAACACGGCTCTGCCAGCGGAGTGGATTAGAAAATGTAGAGGGACAGAAAGTGGTTTTAGGCTATATTGACTTTCTAAACAGTTGACATTTGCTTCAGTTTTTTATGGCTTCAGGCTCACGAGTTGATGAAGTGTTAAAGAGAAACTCTGGAGATATTTAAAACAGACTTTTGTGCAAGTTCTCCAGCTAACAACACTTAGCCACTCGCTGAGTGTTTGATTTGTCAGCAAAGACGCTGCAAAGTGAAAACCACGGCTTGTTCTTTACTTTGAGGTATAGGAGAAGGATATGTAACCCTTTCAAGTAAGTCGGACAGCCTAGCGGTTATGTTGAGCGCCCCATGTACGGAGGCTATAGTCCTCATCGCATCAGCCATGGGTTCGAATCCGACCTCGGCCCTTTGCTGCATGTCATCCCCCATGACTCTCCCCTCTCAACATTTCCTGTCTCTCTTCAGCTGTCCTCTCCAATAAAGGCAAAAAGGCCCAAAAAATAAAGTAGTAGCTAGCTTTGGGAGCAGCTGACATGCTAACCGTAAACTGATAAAACACCCAAAACAGATAAGGCAAACGTTTACAATACAACATAATTACAAGTTCGGCTGTTCTAGAACATGCTAGCACTTAGTAGAAGCTAACACCAGGAGAAACCAGCAAACAAGCTAACAAACTAGATTTCTTGTTCAATTCACCAACAAGACAACACTTAATTATATAAACCAAACTCTTGGCAATTAACCACATGCTAGAAATGTGAAACGATTATACATCTGACACAAAGGTATAATGCACATTATGCTAGCATAACACTCAAGACACAACTTACAAACAAGCTGCAAACATCTTGTTTTGAGTGAAAAATAACACGACAACACAAATGATAACCAAACCCTTAAGATTCCACAGTACTTACAATATGAAAATGTATTTACTGACTCAAAGAAGTTATGCTGTTTTTTTTTAATGCTAGGATTTGGCAGCTAACGAAAGCTAACGGAAACTTGTTTTTGAGAAGCCACAAAAGGTTACGAAACTCTTTTGTCAAAAGCATGCTGTTAATGTAAACATATTGTTTTAACTGCTTGAGTTATGAAATGTGTTATGAATTAAACTATTAGTTAAGTATAAAGAAGTGGGCATAGTGGCTTGTTTGATGTTTTAGTAGAAAACAGCAAACAAGCTAACGAAAAACTTGTTTTATCCATAAAAACACGCAATATATCTGACGCTCGAGATTGATTTTTAAAGTGCAAGTTTTTCTACATCAAACAAACATTTAGCCATGGTCACATTGTATTATACAGAAGCTACAGTGCATGGTGCATGTTTCGTTAGCCTGATTAGCTTCCAGAGGCTGTCTGATTTAATAAATCCTCCAATAGAGAAAAAAAAAACCCTGAAAGTTCCTGACTAATTAATAATTATGAACTGGTCTTACGATGTCAAGAAAACCTTTCTTTCTAGACAAGACTTAGAAATGTTTGTTAATAACAACAATCATTTACAAATCATAATTCTTTCCAGCAACACGCAAGTCAAAGGCAAATAAGGGTGGTTTCACAGAAGGGACCCGGACCCAGATCGGAGTACGCTTGACCCCAAAGTCCGGTTAATTTGATCAGTGTGAACACAAACGTACTGCGCCCGAGTCCGCTTGAAGAGGTGGTCTCGAAACAATTGTGCCTAATGTGAAAATGTCCTGAGAGTAAAGTGAAAAATCTGCAAAGAACAGTAAGAATTTTCGAATCTTGAAAAAGATTTGTGAAAATTAAGAAAGTATTAAGAACAAAGTGAAAAGGTTTGTAATGGTTAAGCTTTGAAAAAAACTGTTGAAAAATTATGCAAACTCTATCCTAAAGCCATGTTTGAAACTTGTCTTCCTCCTCAGTTTTTGCACACACAAAATAAGATTTAATTTTTTTGCATAACGGACTTCTTACCTGCTGTAGTCTTGTCGTCTTCTGAGTCCTATGAATCCACTGAAGATTCGAGTCACAAAATAAAAACGTCCTGGCTCCTCTTGTTCTGAGTGTTGTTCCTCTGAAGAGAAGAAGCTCCTCTGGTTGTTCTGAGAGTCTCCAGCTCAGTTTGCTCTGTAGTGAAGGTTCGAAAACCTTTTTAAATGAAGTAAAGCCCTCCTGCTGACATCACACCGTGGTCATCAGCATCATCACGGCTGCAGAAGAATCCATGGAGCTGAATGGTAATTAAATGGATGAACTTACTCACTCTATCTGTTCCTCCCTCCCACATCCCCTTTCCTTTCGTCCTTTCCTACACTCACAAAAACACTCAAACGCACCACAACTTTAGTTCATAATTCACAGTCTAAACTAAAGTCACGTGTGCACGCCCCTTGTTGTGTTACGTGTCTCGCCGGTAGATTTCGTGTTGTGGTTTTCGTGGTTTCTTTTCTCTCACTTTGGGACAGCTTCATCCTTGTGCATTTTTTTTTTCTTGTCTTAACGTCACTGAGGCATGGCAGTAAAACCTACATGTTATATTCAACCTTAAACTGTTGTTTCTGCACCTACCTAAACTTTTCTTGGGCAGATTAATGTGATAATTTAAAAGCCAAATATAAAAACAGTCTAGGCTGGTGTAGTCTCTGTTTTTGTCTACACGGCCAGTGTTTTTGTCTCAGTTTAACTCTACTCGATTAAATAATGACCCCCTGCTGACAGACATGTGTTTGACTGACCGGAGGCGGGGTATAAAGAAAAAGAAAAGTCTCTCCAAAACATGGTAGTAGTGGTTTTGTTCGTCACGCCTCCTCCGTGCTTGCGTAGCATCCCCGTTAATCTCCAACACGAAAGCAAAGCGCTCCAGTTTCCAGCCGTGCCATGTGGTCTGAGGTTCTCTATGTTTAGCAGAGGGTCGTGGTTTCTGGGGTTGTGAACGGCAGGTCAAACACTCCTTCATGAGAGAGGACTGAGACGGAGCCAGAAGCTGCCTGTCGGCTGTTTTCACTCCGACAGAGCTGTACAGTTTTATGTAAGATTCTCTGAAAAAGACACCTGAGCCAAATCAAAACCACCAGAGACCTTAAAAGCCATCGTTTAAATCCGTAAAATCTGGAGGATTTCCAACGAGTAACAATCTCAAACTGGTATTGTCGTTTCTTCATCTCAATACACAGTAGCACTTATAATTCAGTCACTGCCATCAAACCCTAAAGAAGAAGATGTTCCAGTCAAAGCTCCAACAATGGGAACAAAACATGGGGGGTTCTCTTTAGGCAGATTTTTAACATTATTTACTGATTTTGGCCAAAATGGGACACTTTACTGCTGCAAACTTAGATAACTATGCTAGTTAGCTAAGTTTGGAAGAAGCGCTAGCAGTTTCATCATCTAGTCTTCTGACTACTACTCAAGCAGCAACCTCTGGTCTTAAAAAATGAAGCCAATGCGGAAGTGCAAAATCCTGCAGTTCATCGAGTGTCCGCTTGAGGCTGGGTGCAGGAAGACCGGAAGTCCCATACACATGATTGGCTAAAAAGCCGTTTTTACAGCATAAATAAACATGTTTGCAGCCTGGTACAAAAAACGAAATAGTTCTGATTAGTCATTGTCATCACTGGCACACAGGGAGGGAATTATTTTTCAACGGCTCTGTTTTGATTTTATGAACGACATCTGTTCTCCATAGTTAGGCGCATAGCTGACATGGTTTACCCGCCTCAGCTCCAGCTCTCAGCCTGTCGTTAGGTTGACTGAAAGTTAGGCTGAGTCAGCATTTCCAACATGGCGGCTGCTGCCGATGAGCCTCCGAACCCCCTGCAGGAACAGATGGGCGACTTCACTCAGGCTTCTCCCACTAATATTTACAGTCTATGCTACTACTACCCTGCAGGTCACACCTCCACATTCACACACTGATGGTAGAGGCTGCTGAGTAAAGAGTCCATCAATTAATGCTATTCATACACATTCATACGCCGCTGACGAAGCAGCAGGAGCAACTTGGGGTTAAGTGTCTTGCCCAAAGACACATCGGACATGTGGCTGCAGGAGCTGGGGATCGTACCCCCGACCTTCCTGTTGAGAGAAAACTCTTCTCTATCTCATGCTATCACAATATAACAACTTATTGTGCGTAAGTCTAAAAATGTTCCAGATAATTTGCTGTTTTTGGAGAATTAGCTGGAAATAGTTCAAAGTGAACGTTATGTAACAATCTGCTTTACTGTAAAGTTATCCTTATATTGTGGGGGAAAGCATTAGTCATCAATGAGCCCTGATTTAATGATTGAATGAATAAAATGCTTACTCCTAATTAAATGTCCGGCTGATGTCTCGCTCTGTTAATATCAAACAGGAAGCTAAAGATAGAAGCTAGAGAAACAGAACTAACAAGATAACGTGGAGGAGAATTATCATTAAAGAGAAAACGTTCTGCTCTGATTCTCTGAGATCAGGACGTTTTTTATTTAGAGTCTTTCTTCTTTATGAAGACACAGAGATGAAAAGTGCTCTAAAGTGTTCCCACATGCTTTTAAATGAGGAGCGTTTTATTGTGGAGCTGTAAAGAATCAGATAGCGACAGAAAATAAATGAAGATACGACTGTCTTCTTCTAATGAATCTCTGTTTGAAGTCGCTCCGGGATTAATTCATGAACTTCAGACACTCTGGATTAATTGAACGTGTTTGGATCCTCTCAGGAAATATAAAACAAAGTGCATCAAAGACACTAATAAGAAGAAGAAACGGGTTTAATAACACATGGATGTCACAATCTGGTTCAAGGTGGGGGAGACCACACGCGAGTGAGCTGCAGACGAACTGAATTAAACTGAAAGAGTCAAACGGTGATGAAGACGATTTTATATGGAACAGAAATACGACTAAGTGATCCAAGCATCGCGTCTCACTGCAGTTTTTTAAATGTACTTTATTAATCCGGCGAGGGGAAATGACTTTTACATTCTGTTGTTGAGTCGTGCTGCACACACACGTGCACAAACAGGATCCCATGGACACGCACTGATGGCTCAAGGGCACCTCGGCAATGTCAGGAACTGAACTGGCACCTCACCTGCTACCCGACCACTTTCAGACTTGGTTCACACCGGGACTTGAACCCTATAGACTGAGCTACTGCCGTCCACCATGTGAAATAACCTTTTATAAAAAACGCAGATTTGACAGCGAATGTTCAGTCCTGTTTGAGATATTAAGACAAACATTGTTATCTTGTTTGCACTGAGGAGATCGTATGTTTTCAGTATTAATACACAATCGTGTTCATCTTATTTACACAGAAACAATAATTATGTACTAACATAATGTTTAGAAGTGTTACTGTTTGTACGTCAGTGAGACAGCCAGAAGGGGTTTGCCTGTTTGTTGTTTAAAAACGAGAAACCAAGGTTTTCTTTTTATATCTATCGAGGTATCGATGTCATTTGATTTTCTCTTTAAGTGTATCATAGTTTAAGATTCTGGTATCGTGACAAATCTAATGCCGAGGTCAGGCTACACAATAAAACCAGCACTCGTTGTGATTCGTCGACCCTGAAAATTGATCGTTTTAACCCGTGTAGTGAGTCATAGTAAATTCAAAGATACGTTCGAGATGCCTCACGACCTGCCGACAGAAAGTCTCGTAAAGAAGTCTCTGTTTCTCCCCATCAGTAGTTGAAGTTCGTCCAGTTTGTTGCACAGTGAGCGCACGTTGGAGAGAAAGATGCCTGGGAGAGCGGTGCGTAGTCCGCGCTGGCGGAGACGCACAAGCACTCCGGCCCTGCGTCCTCTCCTACGTCGTCTCCTCACAGCGCCGACAAAGGTGAGGGCACCTTTGACCAGAATATCTAATAATTCCACGGATTCCGTCAGAAAAGTTGGAAATAAGTCCGGTGGAGTTGTAGCCCTTATGTTCATAAGCTCTTCTCTGGTGAAAGAGCTCCGTGTGTCTTGACATAAAACTGACTTAACGCACAAAAACAGACAAAACAACGCGCACCAAAACACCGGGGCGACCGTCCATGGCGCCATCGCGATGTCCACTATGTTTGATTATTCTCTCTTATGTTCTATTGACCAGCCTTTCAATTTCACAAATATGTTTAAGACGTTGCCAACACATTTGTGTAATTAGGCAGCGTTCAGGAGTTTGTAATATTTGATTATTCTGGGCCTACAGGACTTCTGTATTTGTAGCCGTGGTGTCCAAACAGGTATCGATATCGTATCGTGACAGCCTTGGTCCAAAGGGACATAAAGATGATTCCTAACTGGACTAAACCAATCATTCTCCAACCCTTCAGAGTTTTTATTGAGGGTTTAAATTTACAATTTAGGGATAAAATACCATCAACAGACACGTTTGGTATTTTCCATCCAAACTAAAGTAAAACAGATTCTTCTTCATGTGACAAACGCTTTAATACAAGTTTTTTTTAAGTCTTTTGAAGGCTATGAATTGAAAGTCAATCTCTCATTTTCATCTCCTTGACAATAAAAACATGTTTATCCATAGAAGTGGTCGTGAGTGAGTGTGTGGCATTAAACCGT
Organism: Tautogolabrus adspersus; assembly: GCA_020745685.1. NCBI lineage: Eukaryota > Metazoa > Chordata > Actinopteri > Labriformes > Labridae > Tautogolabrus > Tautogolabrus adspersus. The sequence goes on from CM036555.1 coordinate 20,617,750, forward strand.
TTTTCTGTTTCTGCTGCCAGAATCCATTTTTACCCCCTGAGTCAGTGAGCATATATTACTGTCCTGATCCCCCCTGTCAGCCCTCACATCTCCCCCAATATGGTTCCACTTTAAAGCCATAATTTAATTCTATGACATTTCATGCAGAACATAGTTCGAGTTTTTTTTAAACATAAGAGAAGTTCCTCTCGTTCTTCGTCCTGCAGAGTCACAGCAGAGTTAAAGAACGTGTGACGTCTCTTCATCGTCCTCCGACATCTCGATGACAAGAAATCCCTTTTTATCACACAGTGACGGTAATGACTTCTGCAGTATGTGGGGTCTGAATGCAAATCACAAACCAACCCAAAAAACACAAGATTAAAGTCTCTGTCTTACGGTGGCCTTGAAGGTCAACTGCAAAAACATTTCTCAGAACACCAAAATATATTTAAGAGAACAAAAGGTTTGTGTGTGTCACGAAATGTTTTAACTTTTCACAAAATGTTTTTGTGTTTCCTGAAATTAGTTTTGGTTTCACGAAAAGTTTAATACGTTTCAACATGTGACATTTTGCAAACATTTCACAAAATGTCACTTCTTGTCCGATCTCTGCCCAGCTGTTCTGTCTCTGTGCCTGCGGACGAGCTAACATCACATATAGTTCCTAACCAACACGCACAATCTTTACTCTAAAAAACAACTGAACTGTTTGCTGCTCCACACTGCCCCCACGTTTTCTGGTGGTATTGCAACGTTTGGTCCGTATCTATAATCTTCCAAAAAACGAGCAGAAACACAGAAGAGAATAGTACAGACAGAAGGCTACGTCTGTATTCATCTTCGTGTCGGACAGAGAGCATAAATGAGCCTCTAACTTCTTGCAAACTAGAAAGCATTAAAAACTAGAGCTTTAGTATTTTGTTGTATTTTGTCGTGACAGTAAGATCCGGATATTTTTAACAATGTCCCAAAACCCTTTAAAGTCACATCTCAATAAAATCTAATTCTTTGATAGAGTTGTTTATAATTAAAAAACGCCTGGTTACCCAAACAATCCCTTCTGTGTAAAATTAGAGCTGTTTAGATGAACATGTACCTTATATCTGTGTGTTCTGTGGTTAGCTTAGCTTAGCATAAAGACAGGAGGCAGTACAGCGAACTGAGCGGAGTAGAAGTAGAAAGTCACACAAATAGGAAATCAAAGTTCCCAAAAGTTCTGCAGGACTTGACATACTTGGTTTCTCTCCAACATTGTGTATGCACTTATTTGCACTTTAAACTCCGGCAGGGATTCTTGAGCTTTAACAATATTTACTGTGCGTGTGTGATGAGCTGTTTTTCTTGTGGCTGCTCCTCTGTAGTTTCCATGTGCAAAGGTGTCCCCGGAGATTAAGCTCGCCTACGATTCTGTAACTTAAGCCGCATTTCTTCCACTGCAGCGAGGGACACGCCAAGCTAACTGCTGCGGAGGATGGCGCCGCCTGGATCTGATGTTTCCAAGTCCAGAATGAGGACACAGGAAGGTGATGGTGAACACCAAAACACGGATATAAATTCATGAATCAGGCCGTGAAGGCTGAGATGAATCTGTTGGGACGGCAGAGACAAAGTGTGCTGCACAGAAACGTCTGCCTGGATTCAGTTGGCTTCAGTTTCCAAGTTGACTTTCCGCCACACGAAGCAAATCAGACAGCTCACACTACTAAAAATAGCTCCATAAAACACTGCAGCTAATAACAGTGTTGGGCAGCAGTGTGCTGATTTAAGTGAGTGTGCACGAGGCAGATCGAGCGTGTCTGATGACTCCGAACATCAGATTCATTAAGGAAGTGATTACAGGATGTAAAGCTTGAGATGTATTTAATTTCACTTGATTTAAAGTTCATTCAAACAACAAAAGATTGATGTGAAATTCCTACAGAGCGTGTTGAGTGTCTGTTTTTCTTAAAGGACTAATTTATGGGTAAAATTTGGTGACTCATTTCATGGATTTCAATAAATTGAACAGACACTTTCAAGAAGAAGCTCACATAGAAACACCAATAATAAACGGAAAGCCTACAGAGGTTAAAGTCCTCATCGCAGCCGCCGTGGGTTCAAATCTGATCTCTGCCCTTTGCGGCATTTCTTTAGGAACCACACTGTTGAGCCCTTTGGAGGCAGAGAGAGACCAACAACTACTGTGTTCTGTCAGTGGAGTCTGGCGGCCTTAAAGAGAGTGATGTAACGCCTGTTTCTGGTTTAGAACTAAACAAGAAGAATGACAATCTCAGCCTGTTTTTGTAATTTAATAAATATTCACAAATAAAGCCCAGGTTTAAAAACAAGGGGATTAAACTTTTATAGGGAGAGGAAGGAAGCAAAAAGTACTCCTGATGTACAAATCTGTTTTCCATTTCAGGACGTTTCTCTCATCTTTGATGTTTTCTTCTGTAAAACATTGGATTCATTAACCTCTTTGATCAGTGAACAATTATTCAAATGAAACCATGTGAGCACAGAATGGGAATTTGGACCATAAAAGACAAAAGGTAAGATATCTTAATCCTAAAAATGTTGCTCTACTTGAATGTAAGGACTCTTAAGCCGTTTTCACACATGCTCTCCTGAAAATATCTGGATCATTTCAGGAGGACTGCTCCGGATATTCTCCTGACCTGGTTGTTCACTGGTCGTCTCTCACAGCGGGAGACTATCCCTGTCAGACAGGAGGGGGGGCGAGGGGTCTCCTGAGGCAAGGCGTGACAAAAAAACTACGCGGAAGTAGCGTACGAAGCAACAGAGTCTGCTGTACGATGCTGTAATTACAATATTTGCCTTTATATCAATGCTGATGTTTGGTGTCAACAAAAGAGTGGAGAAGAACATCCTGGAGAACAGAAAACGTAATGCAGCCGTTTAATTACGTGCACAGCGATGGTAGCGGTCACGTGCAGACACTCTATGCGTCACTCCCCCCCCTCCCATTAGCTAGAGGTCAATTCTTCGGATTACATCCTGCTGCGTTCTCACAGCAGCTCACAGTTTCTGCGACAAAAATTCTAGGAGGTCTGGCAGAAGAAACTCCGGGTAAAGTCTGAGTGAAAAATTTGTGTCCACACATACGGCTCCTCCTGGAAATATCTGGAGTTTTTTCAGGAGTTTTCTGCAAGTGTGAAAGCACTAATAAAGTCCCCAAACTTCACCCAGAACATGAGCTGAACATGAGGAATTCTCCATGTTTCAGTTATAGTGGATTAAAACTTTATGTTACGTATATAAAAGATGTTGCTTATTTAAGTTGCAGAGACGTGCAGCAGCTGTGGGTGGCAGAAATATTGGAAAATGACCTTTAAACACAAAGTGTGGCAGTAAAAGGCAATTTGTAGAAAATAGATTTTGTCTTCAGTTTGACAAATGGCTTCTGCACATCTATACATTCACCACATGTATTTATTTATGGTGGGATTGAGTTTGCTAACGTGTCATTAGCAACACGTCTGTGCAGTGGAAAGTCGTGTTCCCGTAAACGCTGCGCGGCCTCATTAACACGCCGAGCGTCCACATTACAGCCCGATGCCTCGTCTCGCAGGCTGACCTCTTGTGATGTGGGGGGAGCTGAAAAAGTGGTGTAAAATTGAGGGGTAAATCCCTCGGGGCCAGACGCGGCTGATTGGATAATACTATAATAACACAGCAGACTGAGGAGCACCGCAGTCAGACTGATCAGAGCCCAGCCTCCGCCGTGGTTTGGTCTCTTCACAGCTCCAAACACTCGCCGGGTTTTGGGGCTTTTCCCGTAGGAGGAGTGACGCAGGAATCCTCCGGTGTGTCAGCGAGCAGCGGAGAGTCTCACATCAACCCAAAACGTCAAAGAGCCCAAGTTAGAAACAGGTTTCTATAAGCGGAGCTGTCAGTGTGTCACAGGGAGCGAGTTTATTTTCAGAGTTTCCAAACATTTAGAGGTCAGAAGTTTCTAAATCCAGACAGAAAATCTAAAGAAAAACTGGACGGATACCTCTAGATACTTATGATACTCAGAGGATTCATCATTGTCTCGACTTAAAGGTCCAATCAGTGCGACGTGTAGTGAGTGAAATGATAAAGTGATCTTACTCTATGATCAGACATTAAGGAAACATGCTATGTTGAAGTGCTGGCTTCTCTGACAACAATGCAGCAGCCAGTATGTCCTCCTTCTAACTTTAGATTCTGGTCCTGAATGGTCTGGATTTGTTTGGACCAGAGAAGGTAGGCGGTTTTAAGGCACCCCCACACGGCCGTTTTGGACGCCCCTCGGTTTGCCAGATATGAGACCAGTTCATCCAAGGAGGAAGTGAATGTGATTTGTCCAAAAAAACACGGTTGAGCTCTACAGTGTTTTCTCGTTTACCTTAATAAAATGTGTTTGGAAACACTCTTCATGTTAGTTGGTTCGGTCTGGCTGCACCATGGTGTCGCTGTTGCCTCACAGCGAGGAGGTTCCTGGTTTGAATCCCCGTCTGACAGGAGCCTCTCTGTGTGGAGTTTGCATGTTCTCCCCGTGCATGCGTGGGTTCTCTCCGGGTACTCCGGCTTCCTCCCACAGTCCAAAGACATGCTCGTTAGGTTCACTGGTGACTCTAAATTGCCCGTAGGTGTGAATGTGAGTGTGGCTGGTTGTCTGTCTCTAAATGTCAGCCCTGTGATTGGCTAGGCGAACAATCAAGGGTGTACTCGGCCTCTCGCCCAATGACAGCTGGGATCTGCTGCAGCCCCCCGGGACCCTGAATGGGAAAAGCGGTAAAGAGAATGGACGGATGGTTCAGTCTGTTATTATTCAGCCTTGTCCTGAGCTTTACTGAAAACTTGGAGAATCACGACTGTCCTCGTAAGTTTATACTTTAGAAACACTCGTCAGAATAAATGACGTTCATGTTGATTTAAACGTATGTTTCATGGAAAGAAGTCAGGAATGTGTAGCTTCAGTAGTTTTCCTAAAGTAAGGTCAATGAGGCGTCAAACTTCAGCGTGAGAAACAAACCAGAAACACGCTGCGTGTTTGAACCGTACGGGGAAGTCGACTCATTATTCACATTTGAAGTATACAGTTTATCTCTCGTACGTTGGACTGTAAACAGGATCCAACATGTCTGACGGCGTGAAGAAGCACACAACACAGGTGAAAATGTCTCCTGACGAGCGACAAGGTCGACTTTGTGAGAGTGAGCTCATGCTTGCTAAGCGCCCAGACAAACAGCCCCCCGTTACGAGTCATTAACTCGGCCACACATTAGTCTTCAGATGATTTTCTACGTAATGATCGATGAAAGCTCATAAATAGGCTGAGAGGCGTCTGTTTCTGCAGCCCACCTGAGTACTTACGTTTGGGATTGACTGTGGCAGCACGCCGCTCTGAACACTATTGTGTTTTGTTAAAATGGCCGCTCGGTGAGCAGGTGCGTTACATAATGACGGCAGGTCTCTGGAGATATCATGTGGATGGAAACGAGCTCATTCTGCTGAACATAGAACAGACTGGTTCATACCTCTGACCTGGTTAGAAACCGTGACGATAATGAGATGTTTTCAGTTTGCACAAAAATCATGGCTGAGCTGCGTGTGTGAACGCCAACAGCTGAATTCTTCTCTCAGACTTCATCCAGAGTTTCTCCTCCAGCCTCCAAATATTTTTAACACATAAAGACTGAGTGAGCTGATGTGAGAACGCAGCAGGATATAATCTGTGATCGGTGCACGACCATAGACTGTCTGCTATTTGTGTTGCCAGCTGATCGTTAACATCTCCAACAGAAGCCACGAGGTGTCGGATCTGTTTTGGTCGTTTTGAGTTTTCAGTGGTGAACAAATAATTTGGGACATTTCAAAAATCCCGCAGTAACACAAGTAGACATTTGTTGGATTTATGAGCAGATTTTCACACGGTGGACTCCCCGATTACTGAGAAATGAAACGCTCTCATGATCATTTTACTGTCAGCACGGAGGCGTTTATTATTTATTGACCTGCAGGGTTTTATTATCCTGCCGCGTGAATTCTTCGGCCTCAGCCAGTTTGGGAGGTTTTCAGTTTTTTTAATGCAGGAATAATTGAAAACTTTTCTGGGCGACTTCTGATGAATATAAATCTGCCCGACGCCCTCTGGTCTGTTTGGCATGATGGTGTGTGACTGTAAAACAGGACAGTAAACATGTCACACGGGGAAATACTCGTTCTTCTGTTGCACTAAAGTATGACAAACAATCTGAGTGAATGCTAATAAAGATTTAAGACCATATTAGAATTAGTGAAAAGACAACTTGTGAGTCCTCAGCAGCCTCACGTGGTGTTTGTTTGGGGTGCTGGTGGAGGATGAGTCAAACAAACAGAGATTTGGAGTTTGAGTCACGTTTTTGAAAGCATCAATGCAAACACAACAAGCAAGTCCACAAGATGACAGAGTGGACAACAAACAAGTGCAGCCTTCAAGAGGTTTGTGCAGCCATGAAGGCCACGCCCCCTATTTCTACATCACTTTAAGCCTTAGTTAATGGTTAAATGGTAAATGGACTTGAGCTTGTATATTTCTTTTCTCGTCTTCTCACTACTCAAAGCTCTTTTACTCCGCAGGTCACACCTACACATTCACACACTGATGGTAGAGGCTGCTGAGTAAAGAGTCCATCAGTATTAACTCATCCATTCATACACCAACGATGAAGCAGTGGGAGCAACTTCAGGTTAAGTGTCTTGTCCAAGGACACATCAGACTTGTGGCTGCAGTAGCTGGGGATCGAACCCCGACCTTCCAGTTGAGAGGCGACCGACTCTACCACTGAGCCACAGCCGCCCTTATAATGTAAACAGGTGGGTTTTATAAACAGTCAGCACGTACAGATATCATGAAGAGAAAGGTGAGCTATTGAGACCAACACTGTTTTTGTACCAGGCTGTAAACACGTTTATATCGGCTGTAAAGTTGGACATTCTAACATGGGGCCCTATGGGGACTGACTCACTGCAGGAGACAGACTCTAGTGGACTGGAGAGGAACTGCAGTTTGCATAACTTCAGTCTACACTCAGATATGTTTAGAGAGTTCAGGGGGCTTAAAAATATTTCCATCTGCCAAAAGGGGACCCAGCAGAAAAGTTAAGTAACCTCTGCTCTAAAATATGTTTGTATTGAATTCTAAAGATTGTTTATTTCTGGACATTTTAACATGGGGCTCTATGGAGACTGACTCACTGCAGGAGACAGCCTCTAGTGGACTCTAGAGGAACTGCAGTTTTTGTCCCATCAGTGTTGCCTTCACTCTTCAGCCCTGGAGGTTTCAGCTCGTGTTTGACCTGAAGCTCTCCAGCAGCTGTTGGTTCAGGTCCAGCTGTGCTCACATGGTTCAGGTCCCTTCTGCAGACCCTCCACAGTAGCCGGTGTTTGGCCCCCCGGGGCCCCCGGTCTAAATGAGGCCCTCTTGTTCTCCTCTGGGTGCCCCGTGTCGGCCAGCTGGAGGCCCACACAGGCCAGACTCTGAGCTCCCAGCAGCCCCCACTGCTCTGTAAACCTCAGCTCGGCCACAAATGGCCGCAGCGCCTGCCAACAAACACAGAGCAGAAAACTGTGAGTCTGACTCGCACTCAGCCTCTCTCGCTGTAAACACAGAGAGCGGGGGCCGCACGCCGTTGACGAAGGCGGGATTCCACACACTGCTAAATAAAACTGCACTTTGTGTTTGTGATGTCAGTGGATTGTCTATGGAGCGGCCGTGGTGTCAAACTGTGGGCTCGGGACCTGTGATTGGTTGCGTCCTGGCGTGGGCGGGATGATGGAGGCCGCTGTGTCATCACTGTGGGACGAGGCCAAGGGCAGCATGTGGAGCAGATTCTTTACATCACAGCGGTCGTCTCTTCTTCTCCTGCAGCCTCATTTAGACGTTTTAGTTAAACAGCGTTTCTCATCGTGCTGATTACTCTCAGTCCTGATCACATTACCTCCGCCTGTCGTCCCGAATGTCCCCGACGCTCCTGATGATCACAGCGAGCGGGGCCTTCATGGTGAATCTGCTCATGTGACAGGAGGGCTATTAAAAGCAGCAGTAGGCGTTGTGTTGTGGATAATGTGTGTGGTGTGGGTCTAAACCCCGGAGAGCTTCTCTTGTTTTGATACCAAAGTTAAAGGAATACAGTTCTGGCTCACGTCAGAGGCCTCAGAGTAAGCCGGGGCTTACCAACCGGGCCGGAGCGTCTGCCAGAGCAGCTCTGTGGTTGCTCTGCAAACTCTCAGTCAGATCTCAGAGCAGCGAAGAGACACGGCTTACACTAACACTCAGACCTGAGAGACGCTGCTCACAGATACGTGTGTCACTGATTCAAACTTAAAGATGTCCAACTCTTATTCACACTTTTGAACTTCTCTGTGAATGGTTGCGGAGTTGCGAAAGTGTTTGTAAATGTCTGTTTGACGTGTACATCGTAAAGCTTTTCCGGCCTTTATGGTTTCAAATTTAGACCAACTAGTTCACCTGTTACCCTGAGATAAATGTTTTGGACTCGGGTTGTCACGATAAACCAGAATGCGAGAAGGCAGACTCAGAGGGCAGAACAAACACCTAGCTGTGGGAGTGTCACCCACCTGGAGGAGGGGTTACTGCCCTTTGTGATGTCATGAAGGGAAGATCTCCAAACGGCCTGTTTGAGCACACATTTTCTGAAAAGTGGAGCAGGTAAAAGACGGAGAGGATGGACTTTTCTCATCATTGGGGGGTTTGTAGACAGACTAGGGACACATATTAGAGTTAGAGAAACATGGGGAAGAGGATTTTAAATAATATGTGACCTCATGAACTCCTGCATGATAAGCAGGGACATTAGGAGGAAATATACAATGCTGTCAACATACGTTTGACAGTTTTGCTGCTGCTGTTGTTGTTTTTGCTATTTGGAAGATACTAGGAAATAATGAAGGAAGGCAGAGAGAGTAAGAGCATGGACCGTGTGAAACGTCTCTGAATTATGATGTCTATGCGGCTGCCTTCAAGTAATAGTAGAGAGTAAATCTTTATGATCCCTGAAGGCCAGTTTGAAGCTGCTCTTTTGTCATTATTCTTTCACAGTTTGTGGTTGTTCAGAGAACGCAGTGTTTCATTCCATCATTTACATATTTCACCATCGGTTCAAGCTGAAATACCGTCAGACTGTTTTCATGTTGCAGCCATTGTTTACAGACTTCAGTGTTGATGTTCTGCTGGTTTCATGCTCCCTCTCCGTCCTCTCACACCGCTCAATGATGTTTTAATTACTTCAAATCACAACAAAGATTATCTCATGACACTCGGTCTAGACCGTACTCTTTCCCAACATTAATCTTCAAATGTAATCAATTAATTAAGCAAACATTTGGCAAACGTTGCAAGAAGGGAGTCCAAAATATTTATGTTTTTTTAAGGTTTATTTTTTGGACTTTTATGCTTTTATTTAAAGGTAGGACAGTGGAAAGAGTCAGAAGTCCTGAAGAGAGAGAGAGAGAGTGGGGAATGGCATACGAGAAAGGAGCCGCAGGTCGGATTTGAACCCGGGCTGCACACTTGAAGGACTACAGCCTCTGTACATGGGGTGTGCACTAACCACTACAACACAAGCGCCCCCAAGTCTTTTCTTTTAACAGACAGACACCTTGAGAAGAACCAGACTCACATGTGAACAGCCATCTGCCTAGCTAATTTAGCTAATCGCCAATTTCTCCATCCTCAATCCCACCCATAAAACCCTTACCAAGTCTGCTGCAGAATTGCAGGAACATCAATCAAAAAGGACAACACGTGACTCCGCAATGGCGGCAAAAAAATCTTCATATTGGGAGCAAATTTGGAACCAGGAAAGCATCACAAATAACACCTAATTGTTCTTTCAACCATTGGCTAACAAACTGATTTATTTTTATGGTTAAACCAATGTTTAGACATCTCAATTCTCAAAATCGATAAAACTTTTTGCAGCTTTTTTCACATGTGCAGAAAACGCTGCTGCAGCTCACGTCTGGTTTAGGTTAAGTCCAGTAAGTAAACCCACCTGGTTAAGATTTAGGAACGTTTCTGTTTCTACTTTAAGAAGAGAATGAAAGAACATTTTTTTGTTTCTCTTTTAAAGCGAAATGAATGTTTCTGGTGGCAGTTTTTGCATCTCATCGTTTTCACAACTAAATATATCTCTAATGATAATGGTATAAATAATGTGTTCTCAGATATAGAAGAATAGTAAAAAGCACCAACAGAACCTCATAATTCCTGCATCAGAGGAGTCACATATTAATAAAATAAGTTGTAGATTTGGTTGTAAAAGATAAATTGCACTTGATGCTCTTTAGAAAGTCAATGTAAAGTTTCAATGATTCAGCAGTCAGGACTCCAGTCCTGCAAGTTAAGCATTAAATTCCTCATTTAGAAGTTTCAGCAGCATCTGGACCCCCCAGACATCAACGAAGGAGGGGCTGCTGGGAAATCAGCCAGCCAGAGGCATGAGCGGCTTCTCAGGAGGTCTGAGAGACGACGACTCAAAGCCAGAGGACTCAGAGGAGACAGAAAGCAAAGTCCAAAGCTCAGCAGACTGGAAACACCGCCGTCCTGACTGTCCTGACCTAAACTGACCTAAAGTTTGGTCACAGCATGCTGGGAAAAAAGCACCATGTTTGGGATTGAATCCAATCATGTGATATAAGTGCTATACCCTACTGTACATTCACCTGATATCAAACTTTCTACACTGAGTAAAAACCTGAGCGTTATGAAATGGGAATTAACAAGAAGAAATGATTGAATATAATCTGCAAAAAAAGGGAAAGTACCTTCTTTCTTTGTCAACACATGTAGCATGGATGTATTTCTGTGTCGAGTCAAGTTTATTTAACATGTGTCATGTAAATGGAAAAAAAGAGGATCCAGAATCGAGCCTTGAGGTACACCACACGCACGAATAGTTTAGATAACGATATAATGTCCAAATAACCCTGAAGAAATATCACATGTCTCCAGAGAGGCAGGTGAAGCACATCTGTAACTATGGTCACTGCTTTTGTGCACATTTTTGTGTTTTTTCTTTTTTGCAAGTCTGTAAAAATGAGCGGAGCACCAGTCTGCTGATCTGTGTGACTGCGAGTGCTGCACAGTGTGGTGAACATTAGTTATTCCTGATTTATACACAGCCATTGGATTAAAGTTAGGTTTTAGAGGAAAAATAGAGCCAATCAAATGTGGGACATTGTCTAAATTTGTGGGACATGGGATACCTGGTCACCCTAAGGATTATTGAGCAGAGGGAGTAAGGTTACAGAGCTGCACTTCATGATATAAAGGATTGCTGATGTGAGTCCAGAGAAGAATAGCATTGGCAGCATTTTTGGACTCATATACGGAAAACTTTGGACATGTGATCCGCCCTTTATGTATTTCTGTCACCGCAAAACTTGTGCTCGACAGATTTGGGTGGAAACCCAGTTTGTATGTTATGAAACAGGACACCTCCTGTAAGTGTGTGAGTATTTAAGTGTGTGTAGTCGTGTGTTTGTGCTTTGAACACAGGGAGGAGTGTGTGATCACTATCTGCAGTGACATCACTCTTTCTTGATGTTGTGTTTGTGTTGCGACTGTTTACATCTGAGCTGCTCTCCATGACACACTGTCACTCCCGCTCTGTGTGATGATCCTGGGTGGTGTGTGAGGGAAGGAGGGGGGGGGGTTTGTTCGGAGATGGTAACTGGGGTCCAGACTGAAGAGACAGCAGAGAGTCTCCACCCAGTTGGAGACGCCTCAGTGGGTTGACGTCATGGTTGACATGTTGGTTCCATGATGCAGCTCGTCGATCATCAGAGCTGGAGGTCGAGTCGACAGAGACGCCGGTGATTCTCCTGAGAGCTTCTCTCTGATCCTCTGATCCAAGCTGAGTCCACAGACCAAAACACACTTCTCTCTAATGTTGTCATGTTCATAAATACAACTTTAACCCAATAATACAGACTGCTGCGTGTTCTGTTACTGCTGACAGTACTCTCCATATTTAGTGTGGGAATTACAGGGAAAATATCTGTTTAATGAATGAGGTTTAGTAGGAGTATGAAGAGTTTCCATTTCAGTCAGGTCAGAGCCAGTTAGGTTTACACAAGTAGAGTCAATTCAAGTCATTCTAGTCAGTTCAAGTCAAGTCTTGGTCTAGGTTAAGTTCAAGTTTAAGCGAAAACAATCCACAACTTTGCATTTTCAAAAAAGTATTTGTTCAGACGACAACGTTTTGATAATAACCTCCGTGCACACAGATCAACAAAAAGACTAAAACGCTGTAGTATACATGCCAGGCCAGTAGTTGGCGGTGTGACTTTGTCATGAAACAACAAACATGCACACATACACTTCCTTCTGCAGAGGTGACGATGAGTTGAGGTTGTTACTCCAGGTGACCCCAAACTACAAAGAGAGAACATTTAGTGTAAATGTCGTCCAGAACAGAACTCTGGAGTCCGCCATTGTTGTTGTAGTCCACGTTCATGCTCATGGCTATTGACTGGAAGCGTAATGCAACATGTGCAAAGTCTCTATTGTCGACTGAAATCAGATCAGATCACTCTTAACACACCTCACACCACAGGAACATCTGACGAGATCATCTTGAGACGCATAAAGGAACCAGGACTTTTCTTAGGATTGTCCAAAGGGGATTATTTTGTGGTGCGTACCCCGCTTAGTTCCTGAAACTTTTGTCACACCGAGTGAGTTTGTGGCTCAGATTGAAGCTCAGATTCTTCTCTTTATATTTCTGGCAGTTAGTTGTGTAACAAATACAGCTGAGTCGACTTTCAGCACTTTTATTAATCGCTCCTGTAATGACCTGCAGGTCAGGATCCGGATCAAAGACAGAAAGCCGTCGAGCTGCTTCATGAACACTTCTCACCTCCTCTCTCTGCACTTCTCTTTGTGTTGTTTGTGCGCTCTGCGTTGGTTTGAACTCTTGTCTGCTGGATGGTGGGCATGTTGGGATTGGCTCTGACTGCGCTTAGATGGGTGTGGGTCCAAAAGAGAAAAAGCTCAAGCTCTGACACAGTTAGGGGAATACTGACATTTAGAAAGATTGTTTGCAGGTTGCAGTTTGACTGGAGTCTGCAGGGAGGCCAGAGCAGTCTGAGGGGATTTTACAGGATCTCATTCACTTTTATGAACAACTATCAAGTCTCAGTTGTATATTTAAAGCAGAGGAGAATTAGAAACACATTCAGGAGGTTCATAAAAGACCTGTGGGGGTAAAAATGTTCACCACGTTATGAAATCAAAGTCAACTCTGCTGCCGTGACCTTGTTCTTCTGAATGGAGAAATATTTCCTCAGTCTGGTAACAAGCTGTTGTTCTGGGCCTTTTCTTTTCTTTAACTAACAACTTGGTTAAATGTCACGTCTTATTAAAACCGCCTTGATCCCGTACTCCACAATAATGCATACCAGAGATCTGGAAACATCTCAAGGCTGCCCGTCGGTGCTGGCAGGGAGTGCTGACGACGGTGCGTGAGTGTTTGAGCGCTTTTCTCTGCACACACATTCCTGAAAATGAGGCTAATACACACTGCAGCCACTCTGTCTAATGTTTAAATTGCTTATCTTTAAAGGAGAGCCACAAACCGCAAGTTTTCCTGCTTTCAACACTTCACATCGTCTGAGAATGATGTTACTATTGATGTGCAGCCAGTCCGCCTGCTTTCTGTCTGTCTCTCCCACACAGAGGCAGAGCAGCAGCTCACTCTGATGACCAACATTTCCTGAAATTATTATTTACTTTATTCGATTTCGTTTATTCTGCTTTCAGCTCGAGTTACTTTCAGGTGCAACAAACAGCCCAAAAAGCCTGTTCCACTCGGGATGAGAAATGTTGAGCAACATTTTTATTATTATTGCACAATTGCAGCAACGTAAAGACAACTTTAGCTAAACAGTTAAGACCTCATTTAAAAAAATACAAGTTTAAATATGGGGCTGCTCTGTGGTGCAGTGGTTAGCTCTGTCACCTCTCAGTGAGGAGGTTCCTGGTTTGAATCCCCGTCTGACAGGAGCCTCTCTGTGTGGAGTTTGCATGTTCTCCCCGTGCATGTGTGGGTTCTCTCCGGGTCCTGCGGCTTCCTCCCACAGTCCTAAGACATGCTCGTTAGGTTCACTGGTGACTCTAAATTGCCCGTAGGTTTGACTAAGTCGGTTTATTTGGACCGTCAGATTCTCTTTCCATCTCTGCTCACTGTCTGCTCTGTGAAGCCGCATGCAAATAATCCAGGAGTCAGGTAGTAAAATTCATTTTCATGCAGCTCTGCATCATCTCTGCACTCATCCATGCCTTCTTATCGTCACGCCTTGATTACTGCAACTCAGCAGAGAATCAGATGAAGAGGGTTGAAGATGTAGATTCTCCCCCTTCAATGATATATTCATTAAGTATACTTAAAGTATATACTACTGTAAACGATGCTGAAACTATGTAAAACAAATGTTTTAATGCAATGCATTTTGTAACAGATCATTTATCAATACGGTGAATATAATTAGTTAAGCAATTCATTTTGTGACAATAACTGGTCTTAACTTCAAAGTGAACACATTTCACAGTTGTTAAAAGTCTGAGCCTCCAAAGCAGAGAGTGAACAAGCAGACAGGAAGTGATCAGGTAACACGGTCACCTCCTGTCCTCACCTGGGAGCAGGTTTACCTGTTGGACACACGGACTGACGCTCAGAGTCTGACGTCACGTCTTAATGTTGTAACTCACACGTTCTTATAACACTGAGGGGTTTTAACATCAGCTGACAGACGACGTCACACAGATTCAATTCCTCACATTGTGAAACATTGTGCCCTCAGTTCAGCCTGCAGGTTTTTCTCTCAGCAGGTTTGAACTCTGACCCACTTTGTCCGCTTTAGATAAAGTTCTAAAAATCATTCCAGTGGTCACAGCAGACTCGTACGGATGTCGTGAACCAAAGAACAAACTCCACCTTATCTTCTGCTGCTGACGCTCCTGTAAGTAAACAATATCACCACACAGAGGGTCCAATCTGGTCGCCATGACGATCTCACAGGCGAGTAAAAATGTAGGTTAGCCAAACACCTGTAACACAAACCTTTGACATCAGGTTCTTTGTGACGTGTTAATCTTATCCGAAGTTAGAAATACCTCAGTGTCGTGATCAGGGTTGTCATGATATCAGATTTTAAAACACCAAGGCAACAAAGATTAAATACAAGAAATGACCCAATATCGGAGCAACTTGGGGTTAAGTGTCTTGCCCAAGGACACATCGGACATGTGGCTGCAGGAGCTGGGGATCAAACACCCGACCTTCCAGTTGGGAGACGACCAACTCTACCACTGAGCCACAGCCATATCACCAAGAAAACAATGAAAAGGAGTCATGTCCTATCAGCAGCTCTACACCTGAGATTGTTCGCTCAAAAAGTCGAGTCAGATTCGTTTTCCACCGTCATTGTTGTTGACAAAGCTGATATCAGAAGTCCCGCCCCTTTTCTTGATTTTGATTGGTCAGTGAGGGAGAAGTGACATTGACGAGCCCAGAAGTTGAGCTGAAGAGTGCTGTTAGTGTAGCGACAAAAAACAGCTGATGCTGGGGCGCTGGAAAGCCTCGCGGTTATGTCGCTCGCACCATGTACGGAGGCTATAGTCCTCATCGCAGTGGCCAAGGGTTCAAATCTGACCTCAGCCTTTGCTGCATGTCATTCCCCTCTCCCCGATCCCGGGGAACACAATCGTAGAAGTTTTGGTTGAAAATGATCAAATAGTCGTTGAGATATTTGCAAGTTGAGTAAAGTGGCATCCTGCATGAACTTCAACGTTTCAGTAAAGATGTCAGGGTTGATCTGAGGTCCACAGAAACACGTCTCACCTGTTAGACTGTTTGTTTGATCGTCTCAGGCGCAGTTAAACCACAAGTGTTTCCTAAAATGTGCTGTTTACTGAAGGAGCACGCTCACTCAGGGTCTCTCACACATGTAGAAACCTCCAAACCCTCTCTCCATTTCATGTTTCTTTCCACCAAACTGAGACGAGGAGCTGAGCGCTCTCTGCTGCCAGGTGCACCTGAGCTCAGCTAACGACATAATTGGATTGGCTGCAGCGTGTGATTGAATCCTGTTAACCTATTTCCTCCGCTCTCAGCAGGCAGCGGACTCCACCCTGCAAACATCAAACCACACCGAGGCTCCAGGCTCAAAGTCCACACGTTCAGCCTCGCCGAGGATTATGGGTCATTACGAGCTGTTAGAGTTCCAAACAAACTCTTAATAAGATCAGATTCTCCATTCTTTAAAACTGTCTGTGGTTGTCAGCGCCAAGCCTGTCGTTTTATACTGATGATGTCATATCATTATACTGTATCTCGTCAAAACCTGACAACGGCATGCAACAGAAAGGTTTCAAGACCGATGCAGAGCTGGATAAACATGTTAACTGCCAATTTCCACGTAGTCCGTGCACGCTGCGTTTCTTCAGCGCTACTTTTTTGCAAGATCACGGGAGAACTACAAGATCACAGGAGAACTACAAGATCACAGGAGAACTACAAGGTCACGTGGGAATAAAGAGAAAAACGTGCATGTTGCTTTGGAAAATACAATCATGAGTCAGTATGTTGTGTTTCATTTAGAAATTGACCGGACGCTCTGTGTGTTTCCCTGTCTGACTTCCTGTCCAGGTCGATCCATTCTGTCCAGCTTGACACGTAGCCTGCAGCGTGCTCCGTCGAAAAATTTACTTGCGGCGTATTTGAAACAGAGCTGAGCGTTGTGGCGCTGCTGGGACACTTTGGAGATAGACCACGGGCAGCGCTTGCTGTGCAAACAGGAATATTGACTAGAGTGGCAGCGAACGTTGCCTTGTGCGCGGCGCTGGTGGAGTGTGTTGAAATTGGCAGTAAGTGTCAAGAGTTACATATTGCTCCTTTAACGCTGGTTTAAAATGTAGTAAAGCAGAAGAAGAACATTTAGATAAAACAGAAATACTGAAGCAGCAGAAGTACCTTCAATATTGGACACAAACAGGATTAGATGTACTGGGTTTCGTCTCCTCTGTGTACCTGTATGGATGTTTGTAGAGTACAGACTGTTAGCTGTGCGTCTGTGTGTATTTACCCGTGTGTGTAGACTCTGCTGACTGTGGCAGGTGCTGTGGATTCCCGTCAGAGGTGGAGGTGTGTGTGTGTGTGTGTGTGTGTGTGTAGGGGTGGTGGTGTTTGGAGTTCTGACTGTGGTTTGGGGTCTCACGGCTCGGACCACCGTCAGTTTGCTCTGCGGCCTCGGCTCCGGCCGCTCGCTCTGAGCGCGCTCTGAAGGAGCTCTCAGTCTGCAGCCACACACTCATCAGACCTGACAGGTTAATGATGGGGTGAGCGACTCGGGGAAGAGCCCGGTCCAGAGACTTAATGAGGGAACACACCACAACGACACCGCCAACAAACAGGGCACAACCACCACCATTACATTTTATTTCTATGGTTATAAACTCTCAGCTCAGTGTGTGTGTGTGTGTGTGTGTGTGTGTGTTATTACAGACCTGTGTGTGTGTCTGTATTTGTTGTGTTCTGTTTCAGAGAGGCACCGAGGTAGATCTATTTTTAGAGATCTCTCCTTTTCCCCAACTTTTTTATGAAGTCTGGAAAAAGCAAGAATACCGTTTAATTTAATGGAACCACTTTGGTCCAGACTTTAATAACTAAACGATGGACCGACATGGTGTTGGGCTTAAATATTCAATTGTTCCCAGAGGAAGAATCCGACAGATTTTCCTCTAAAGTTACTGTGAAGTTGACACCTTCGTAAATTCAGCGTTTGTTGGATGGATAGCTGGGCTGTCGTAACACCAAAATAAAAACATTGATATCGGTTTTGATGCTTAATATTGGGTCATTTCTTTTTTTCAACAGAGATGTAAAAAGTCCTGAAAATCTGACCCATCTTACCATGTAAGAGCGGGGTTAACGGAAAGGAGTGGGGTTGAAATTAATAATTTAATCGATGCATCGCGATGCAGCCTGGACGAGTGATGCAGCGATGCAGGGACAGGACATAACTGATTCTGACGAGTGTTGGAAAAAAGCATCTGCCAACCGCTAAATGCGGGTATTCTGCACAGCATTGATGGAGTTTGTTTTACCTATCGGCCACGGTGGTGAGTAAATGAAAGTAACGTAGGCTAACAGAGGGATTTGTGACAGAACACAACTTAAATTGAATCCCGGTCCTGTGAAACGGACCAACAAGTTGGAAAAGCAACATGGACGCCTCCAGGAGTAACTTTGTTTTGTTAGTTTATACCGGTGATAACAAAACACTACGTGATAGTCCACAGATAGAACTTGCAGTGTTGACGCTCATAGCAGCCATGTTGGATTAACTCAGGCTACTGAAGTTGCCCCGAGTTTTCAAGTCAGAATTCTGACTTCTGGGGGGCCTTCCTGACGGCAACTCTGAATTTTGACTTCGGAGATCAAATGGAACGCACCATACAATTGTTCTCTTGTTGTCTTGCAGACAGACCTAACAAATCATGAATTCAGACTTTCTACAAATCATCATGATGTAGTTATTCCAAGATCCTCTCAGTCTGTTTATTGTCATCAAATCTGTTTATTTTAGGTTCATAGTGCTGTAGTAAGACAGATTTCAGCCGACGTGTAACTTGCTTGTGACTGGCGCTCACTCAAGGATCAATAAGGGTCTTCCAAGTCTACTTTTTGGTAAATGAATTAGCAGTCAAATGGTCTAATGTAAAATGTTGATTACAGAATCCTAACCAACAGGTTTGTGGTATTACTCCTCTATTTGAATAAAGTTTGGGTCTATGTCTCACAGCCGTGTGCTGGCTCAGTGGTGTGTGTTTTCTTGGTTGGTGTGTGAGGTCAGAAGTGGTGAGCGGGTAGCGCTGGCCAAAGCCCTGACTTGTTTACCCATCAGTGCTTCAGACAGAGATGGTTGTGTCTCGCTCTTCTCACGGCGGCCTCACTCAGCTGCCTCTGCACTCCTCTCAGGCCTGTCACTATGACTGATAGTCACTTTACAAATGGGGCATTTCCCCCACATGGCCTCACTGAAGCAAACAGTACAGCAGGAGGCCCTCAACAACCTGCCACACATGCACTGAAGCTATGATGCTCAAACTGATCACATTCA
This sequence comes from Tautogolabrus adspersus, assembly GCA_020745685.1. Taxonomy (NCBI): domain Eukaryota; kingdom Metazoa; phylum Chordata; class Actinopteri; order Labriformes; family Labridae; genus Tautogolabrus; species Tautogolabrus adspersus. Next base: position 20,636,887 of record CM036555.1, read on the forward strand.
AGTTAAAGATAGAGTCTATGGATGTAGGTTTTAATGCACATTTGATTATATCGCATCAGAAAACTAAAATATTGAAACCCAGGAAATAAAAAGACTTTGGATGGTACTAAAAGCTCCAAACAATTTAATTAGGCGTTCCACATGGAACAATACGAGGTCCTCTGCTGTTTACTTTATACATAGGTGTTTATTTTTCAAATTGACTCAAAAATGTTTGGTTTGTCCTTCGTTTGAAAATGCCTCAAGTTGAAAAATGTGTTTGATTAAAAAAATCTGCTATAACAAAAAATGACAACCACAAGGAGGCAACGTAAATCTTAAAAATTTGGATTTTGAAACTGTCAGCAAGTAAAAGGACAAAGGGTACATCAATCCCAAAAAACATCAGAGACCCCCCTCACTCTCCACCTTCAAGAAATCCCTAAAAGGTCACTTGACTGCAGCCAAACCAGCTCCACACTGAAAAGCTGAGTTGTTTAGAAAAGTCCAGAATAACTTCCCTGTTCCAAAAGACTGGCTTTATTGGCAGTTTCAGATCCTGTCTACACAATAATCAAAAATACAACATGTTGTTTTTAATCTGCTTTATGGCCCTCATATAGAGAGGAATCCATATTAGCAGGCCGAGTGTGAGTCATGCTGCTGTTGTGGTTACAGGCGCAGGGCGAAGCTGTCGCCTCCATGGGCGGGTTTGGTCGCTCACAGGAAACCAGCCAGGCTCAAAGTCATTTAAAGAAGTGTGTAAAACACTAAATGAGCTCTGCTTCAACAAACCGCTGCAGGCTGCTCATGGCTACTGGGAGGCAGGGGAAGGAAGGGGGAGGCAGAGGAGGAAGATGGGGGAGGCAGGTTGTTAAACACTCCTGAACCCACTCACCTCCTCCTCACTTTGAGAACATCAGCTGTTAACATCTGACAAAACCAACCCAAGTTATTTTAGGACTTTTTTATCGGAAAGCGATCGGGTCCAGGAGATCCAAGAGACAGGTTTGAAAACCATGCTGACACGCCCCTTCCTCTAACCTTAGCACACATTTAACTTCCTGTTAAAAAGGTCAAAGGTCCCCAAGGTGTGTTCAGTCCACAGCAGAACAGATTCTTGTGTCAGTTTGAAGCAGACACTCACGGTTATGAAAGCTTCACGACTCTTGTGTAAGTGTTCATTACGCTTCCTCTCCCGGTTTTTTCCCCATCTCTGATGATCCGGTGAATACAGCAATGCAGGAGCCTCATTGGTCAACAGAGAGGGTTATCCCTAATTACAAGTATGTGTTTGCATGTGAAAAACGTAGCAGGTCAGTTTCAGGTGCAGTAACAGCTGCAGAAAAGCAATCAGTATACATTTTTAGACGCGTCAGGAATGAAGGAGGAATGATGGAGTGAAGCTAAGCTAGCAGCTAAAGTAAGCTACATTAGACCCTTTAGAATAAACCTGATCTTTGCAGTTTGAGTGTTTCTGTCAGGTTTCAGCAGCAGGTCTCTGTGACTCTGCTGACTCTCCCCCTCTTCATTAAAAAGTGGGCCGCTCTGCAGAGCACATTTACAAAGTGCACCGCAGACCAGGCGACTGTGTGACTGTGGTTAGGCACCTTAAGAAGAGGATGATAAATCGCTTTTTAATTGCTTGTAAACGTGTAACGGGGCTGGCCGGCTGCCGTCGATGCTGATTGCCGTTTGGAGCTGCACATCAGGAGGAGCGGCCTGCATGGATACAGCTCTGTCTGCTCTGTTTGTGGTGGTATTATGGCAACTTAAAATGCTGCATTTCCACAACTACCCTGCTCCTCATTATATTTCCCCCTGCCAAACATGTACATTATTTCATAACACAACATGACTGCACATGAAAATCCTGTTTCTGAAACTTGAACTCCACCCAAAACATAGAAATGCCCCCAAAAATGCCAAATGCAATAACATTCAGCACAGTTGGATGTTCGTCCTGGCCCTGCAGAACATACAGAGAGAGAACGCAGCGTCTGATTGGCTCGTTTGAGCCTCCTGTGTTTGTTTTATCCCAGGAGGTCTCATGTATGTGGATTTTCTGATGACTGATGTCACAAACTGGAGGGAGTCCATGCAAAAGATTTGCTTAGACGTAATTTATAAAACTAAAGGGAACACAAATCAACGGCGGTGTTGAAACAGAAATGCATCCAGTCCGTGGGTGTGTGGTGTGTGTGGAGGAAGTTTGTGCAGGGTGGATGTCGGCTGAGTTTACACACCAGGCAGCTTTAAAACCCTGTTCAAGTATTTTCTACATTTAGAGGAAGTTCAACAGACAGCTGAGAATTCAGCAACACACCGGACACCAAACTCAAACATCTGAACCGTACCTGAGCTGTTTCTTTGTAACTGAGAGTGTATTAGAAGTCCAAATCAATTCCAAAACTAACAGACGAATGACTAAAAGTGACTCGCTAACTCTGAAAATGCTAGCACAGGGTAATGTGAAAGAGTTCAAGCAGTTTGCAAAATCTAAACGAACTCAATGATTTAAAGAGTTAGCTCAAGTTTTGGATATGCACTTTTTGTTGCATGGTCAAGTTCACTCAGTCTTCCTGTTAGCATTTAAAAAATTAAAATCGAGGAATAATCAGAAAAAATCTCCGTCCTGTGTTGGTATGAGCTCCTCCAGGTTCCCCCTTCCCTCCGGTGTTGGCCCTCTGTGGTATGTAAACACAGCGTTAGTCAGCAGTGATCCAAAGTTTCCAGTGATGGGGAGAGCCTCGCCACCAGGGGCGTACGTCTGACTACATGACTAATAAAGGTGTTATTAAGCCTGTTGAGTCTCAGGCAGCAGGTAGACCCTGGCAGGTTGTGGTTTATAGTCTCAGTCCTCCTTGATTCAGATTCAGAGGGAGGGGGGATGTCACATCCTCAGCTCCTCAGAGTCCGACCCTGAATCAAGGTGTCATTAGGTGTGTTGATTTTCTCTTTCCACTGTGCAGTCAGTGAGGCCGTGTGTCGGTCGGCCTGTAGGTAGAGCCTGGCATGTGTCGGCCTCTCAACCTCTCAATAATTATGTTAGCTTTACTTTAGGGGGAAAAAGTGACCGGCTGTTCCTGGATGTAGAGCGTAACATCTCCCTGTAGGGTGGACCCCGCTGAGGCTCTCGTCTCTGATTGGCTGCCATCTGAGATGATTCAGCTCCAGTCTCTGCTGATTAACTGACTTTTTCTACAATTACAGTGAGTGCAGGGTGTGTGCGGCCTGTTAGGACGGCTGATGTTCGGATGACAGCGCTGATCAGTCGGGGGGGGGGTTTGAGGTTTGAGGTCGACTGGAGGAATAAACGGAGGCGAGGGCGGGCAGACAAACTGACCGCAGCTGTCAGCAACAACTCACTCTGAGGTCTTAAATAACTTTCAAACTGAACAAGGAGTGAAATATAAAGTTAAGTCATTGTTATAAGGAGCAATTATTGTAACCAGAAAGTCATTTAATGAACTCTCAGCAAATAAGTCATTTGTTATGTTTGGTAAGTTTATTCAACGAGAAGTTTTAGAGGCCTTAAGACCAGAACAGTTACCTCAACAGACAAGAGTAGTCATTACATGTTTTTAAACACGTCTAAATTGCTCTGATATGTAAACGTTGCCAAAAATGTTCACTTTAGACAGAGCTCTCTCTCTGGCTTGACTTAAGTTTTTGTAACGCTTCGGCACTTTCAATATTATTGATCATTAAAATAACAGAAATTGTGTCACTTTAAAACACATGATATCAAAAAAAAGATTTTGAGAAGCTTGTTTCTGTCATAAACTGATCTCAATGTGTGCATATAGAAACTAAAGAGGACCAAGAATAGAGCCTTGAGGAACTCCACCTGTCATTTAAATGTTTAGATGACAGTTGTGAGTGAATAAAGTTGCAAACATAAGATACCACAGGTGGATTTTAAGCTAGATTTATCATTTACCTTAAAGGTCAGATTAAAAGTGTAACTAAAATCTGCAACAAAAGTTTGTGTTTATAAAACTCAATCCAAGTTGCAATAGCCGGGCACGAACTTAACAGAATTTAACTTCTGATGAAAAGATTTTTGAAGAAAGGGTTTCAAAGACAAACACTACAAACCACAACTAATAAAATAAAACCAGACAGGACAGTCAATCACTTAGGACTAGCCCACAGTAAAAAGACCTCAAATCTTTAGGGCGAGTGTCAGTGTTTACAATGATAGGCTATCTGCTGGAAAGGTTTGGCTTGGTGTCACTTGAACCAATCACAGCATGGATTTGCATCTCCATCACAAGGGGTCTACATGATGAATGTGTGTTTAAACTGATGGCTTGCTTGTCTAAAGTGCAAGACGAGTAAAAGAAGCAGGCTGTGGCGGTGACCTGATGACAAGGGAGTGGCTGTAAATGTCATTCGCCCTACTGTGTTATCGAAAAATCACCGTTTGTTGAAGCTCCGCGAAAGCTCGGTTAATTCGTTGTTTAAAAAATTCTATTTACAACAAGTTCTTCACAATAAAAGTCCCCAGTTCATATTATGTTTAAGTGCTTTTAGCTTTTCAACTACAGCAAATGAACGCAACTTACATTTTTGAAATACAAAAGGAGGAAAGAGAAAAAACTCCAAACTTCACAGATTCAGTTAGAAGCTATCGACGTTCTCAGAAATGAACAAATAGTGACTTATAAAATCAAGTGTCTCTGTTCTTATGGATGCACAAGTTGAGTATTGCACAGGTTTGTTTGGAGACGGGGTCACACATCAACACACAATCATATGCACGATCACAAAGCAAGACTTGATGATTATGATGACTCTCCTCATATAACCTCATACAGTATACTTCTCCTGCTGAAGGTCCTAGCTCGATTTAAGGTTGTATTTTTGGTGCAGTCTTTCAGAAAGTACTGAGTAATGGCGGGATCTGTCTTTGGTAAGTATATCAGTAAAGCTGAGAGGTTTGTTTGTAGAGTCTCTTCTCATTTCTGTTAAACAAATTCAAAAGAAATGAGACAAAAACGCTCCCGTGGAGTATCTAATTTTATCCTAGAAGTTAACTTGGGACACTGACTGTATTTTCCTGCCTTCATACCTGATTTTGTCGTCTGTGCAGAGTGTTTGAAGTCGCTCTTTCCTCAGGAATATATCGATTTCTCCACCTCCTGGCTGCTAAACGCCCTGACAGTCGGACATCTACACCCTGTGACACTTTTACACCCTGAACGGCCAGAAAGCAGCGAGAAAGAGAGCGAAATAGTCGACTTCTGTGAGTGCATTTTTCTTGTGCGCCCAGGTTTGTGTGTGGACATTTATTTGACGTGTCACGTCATCGCCGGCCATGCCAAGCAGCCTGACCACCCCTGCAGCCGACTGTTTGAACTCCGTGCCATACCTACACTGCTCTCATTCATTTGTGCTATAATTGCTCTGACCTTTGAGAGTTTTCCTTTCTCTGCGTCAAAATAACAGCTCGAAACGCGGAGGATTTGAGGTTCTAATTAAGCAGCTATCATGGCTCCTTCCCTTCACCACACTTCATATTTAAGCTAATTTGTCTGCACTTCTGTTCGGGCCCATTTGAGAGTTTGTGTTGAGAAGGTGTGATGTAATGGCTGAATAAAGTGGGGGTGAATCACCTGGATTTGTGGGCTTAACAAACTTCTGTTTTCTTAGCTGCAGGTTCCAGGAGTCGTAAATAGTGTTTGCACGATGACGAATATTCAATATTGAAGCAGTCAATCAGCTCATTGACGGAGAGCAGATACTGAATCAGAGTCAACGATGGAAAATATGTGAGTCAACACAGACTGAGGCAGAGAGCCAGAGAGAGATTCCTGTCTGCAGCAGCTGTGACAGAAACCAACGACAAATTACAGAGAATTGATATATATATGAACAGTTATACAAGCTCTAATATTCAGGTGTATGACCATTTCCTACAGTGAAATTCATGTCTGTCGGGAAGTTTCAGGTCTTGTGTCTTGTCTTGTTGAGCAGAGTCTAATTATAAATGTCGAACACAGCGGCTCTGGATTTTCAGAATTGGAAAGGTTCTTGTTTCTTGTTGTAGTCCGAGCTGTAACAAGTTAAGTATCAGCCGGCTTTGGTGTCTGCAAGTTCTTTCTGCAGTGTGTCATTATCGCCTGGTTTTAGCTAACGAAACAGAGGTTCTTCTGGAGGCGTCCGTTGCTTGGTGCATACTGGACCGCAGTCAACTCAGGTGTGACGTCATTCCCAGCTCAGACTTCAGAGGTAAATGGAATGCACCATTCGCCTACAGTAACGTTAATAGATGTGAATTACAGACCCACAGCCCACTGAGTCTCTCTGCCCACCTCCTCTGCTCACTTGTTGTCTTCAACTGAGAAGTCTTTTCAATCGGTCGAGCCCTCTGCAAGCTTTATTTACTGAACAGTAGAGCACCGTTTGCTTTAAGTACACCATTATGACCTCATGATGGAGGAAAGATGGGAAAAGGTGGAGCCACCTGCGAGGTCTGCATCGCATCGTATCCCAACATGCTTTGAGCAGTGAAGAGGCCGCTTGCCGTAAACAATGAACGGAGGTGAATTTGTTTTGGTCTCGGATCACTTTGGTCTCGGGTCTTGGGTTTCGTCTCGGTAAGTGTGGTCTTGACTACAACACTAACCTGCCGCTGTGACATCATCGCTTTCAGAAGAGCAATCTGAAAGACGCCGCCCCAGCAAATGACTTGACACCCACAATAAACCGTTCTACTTCCCGACTCAATAGCAGATCAGGATCATGGTAACTGAAGAACTGTACAACATATCAGACCGTTTGAATATCGGTCTGAGAGGAACACGAAGGTTACAGGACTCACCGTCTTCACTGCCAATCCTCCCATCACAGTTTGGCTAATATTTCCTTTAAAAAGAGACCTTTACATATTCCAACAAGATGATTATGGAAACTAAACCAGAACCATTGCTATAACCTTGTCCTTTCAAAAAAGACTTCCATTTTTCTCTCACTTATTCCAAACATGGCATCCGGCCTGCAGGCTCTCTCCTCCTGTTGGGCCTTGGAGCTCGGAGAGATTTCCTACCTTTTTTTCCCCCTGGTTGTGAGCTCACTTTTTATTTACTTTACCCCCCGAAAGCTTCTGGGTCTACAAGTGAAGGCCAGGTGAGGTTACCTCGAGAAAGTGCCGTCTCTGAGAGGTAAAGTAAAGTGGTTTGAGTGCTGGTCAGCATGTCTGAGAGTGTGAGAGATTAACACTCCCACAGCAGCATGTTAATGGTCTGCAGCGGTGGATCAGAGCGCTGCCACCGGCCATTACTGCACACGTAATGAGAGGCATTTGTTTGAGTCGAAGAGGAACAGTGTATTAAAAACAGAGCTCGTAAATACTCCCATGTCGACACCTCTCCAAAAACACAGGCCGGCTCTGACAGAAGATAATAAGCAGTAGTGGAGTCTGTTTTAATAACGTGACCTCCCTCGCCTCTCCTTTCTTTCCACTCGCCGCCGCAGAAACCTGCTGCTGGAGTCCGGCCGCTCGGCTTCAGGCTGTAAAAGTCAGACAGCTCTTAAAAGTGACAACCAGGAATGTTTGATGGGTCCAGAAACGATAAAAGAAGAAGTCCTCATCATCCCGCCTGACCTCATATCTCCATAGGAAAATGTGTAAATGTGGAGCGAAAGACAGTCGTAAAGAAAAGTCACTCCAGAGACGCTCATCAGGACAAGTGACAGGATTTCCACTTCAAACCGCAGCTCAGAGGGAGATACTGAACTTTCTACTGCTGTACATATTATTTGATAGGTATCAGTTTGGTGCATTGATCGAAAGGCCCTGACACACCAAGCAGACGGCAAAGAACTAGTGGCGACGAAGGCCGCCTGTGGCGTCGCCTCACAACTTGGCCAAAAAGTTGCATTAGAACACAACGCAAAGACTACAGGCGACGGCCAACCACCACGACAGCACCACTGATGCAATACTGGGTGATATTTGAACTCTGTGTTGTTGTTATACGCACAAAGTCTTACGTTTATTTAAAAGTTATAATAAATATATTCAGCAGTTGGTAAATGAAGGAATCCCTGACGAGGCTCGAGATGTGTCGCTCAGTGTTGTGGTACTTGAAATCAGGCTTCAACCTCCCCGGTGTTACGGTCTAAGTGAGTGACACGCCCCCTGCACACAACATGAGGATTATTCAGAGATATTTATGGTCTTGGTCTTGCCTTCGGTCTCGGAGCACTCTGGTCTCGGTTAGTCTGGTCTTGACTACAACACTAGTGTCGCTGTTCTCTGAAGGCCTTTGAACTTGACGTTAAAAAAGAAATACGATCTCATTGTAGCACACTGACTCTAAACATCCTCCGTCCTTATTTTAGTCAGAACATTTTTTTTGTTCTGCATTTTTTCGACTCCATCCCTGTGTGTGTGTTTGATCACTCAGAGTGATGAGTACGAGACATGCAGCACTCAGTGTGCAAAGGCCTTACATTTTACAAAATGAAGTCAATGCAGAGACCAAAGATGAAAACGTTTGTGAACTGGTTTGATTAAACTCTCAGAAACGAGTCTCTGTTGTAACTACTTTTATTTTTGGTACTTTTTTCAACAAAACCGCACCGAACATCGGGTAAATGTTGGATTTAAACTGTTGTAAGTCGTGCAGAGTTGAACAGGAGCATCAGAGTCCTCATCCTCTCCGGGGGGAACAGTAAACGTCCTCAGTCCGCCTGCTGAGCTGAAAACTCCTGGCTTCACATTCTGCAGCCGCTCGCTTGTTTACAGCTGAACGCCGCCGCGGCTTTTCCACGGGCCTGTCAGACCGAGAGTTTATAATAAAATTCAAATGATGCTAAGGAAAATGTTTAGCTGTGTGACAGAGTCTATATTTACCCAGACTTCACCAAACATCTGGATGTGGTGCAGAGGCTGTAAACGTACAGGAGGTGCTCCTGTGCAGCCCACACTTATTAGCTCTTGTCTTGTTCCTGAGACTTGGATCGTGTGACTCGACCGCACAGTAAAAAGAGAGAGAGGGAGCAGGCGAGGCGAGGCGAGTGTCTGAATTCCCCTGGCAGACGGCGGTGTGGTGGCGTCGGCTTCGGTGCAGGACGGCGTCTAAAAAACAACAGAATCAGCCCCCCACCCTAAACCCACGAGACAAGAGGATCAGGGTGATAATTTCTCCTCCTCCATGGAAGACGTTAGTCACTTCAGAGCCGCCACACGACGACTTTCCTGTGTTTTATATCAACTTACAAAAGCTCACACAGACACCTCAATCTGAATCTGATCCTTCGAGCTTTAAGCAACCGATTACATCAACAAGTTTAAACTAGAGAACTTTCTAATGAGTCCATTCAAAGCGAGAGTTCTGCACATAGAGGGCCTGATTCACTAAAGAACTTTTACGCCCGATAAACCTGCAAATGAGTCAGAAGGAAACCTTTTAATTCACAAACACACACAAAGGGTTAAATGCTCCCTTCACTGCACTTCACAGCAGCCCCACACTTCATCCACATGGTGTGGAGACCATCCTTAGCCGTTACCATGACGATGATGTGAGTGTTTAATCGTCCTTTCCTGCTACGTTTAGTGAGGAAGCGTTGTTTTAAACGTCACACACATCACATTTTTAGAGTCTTTCCTCTCAATAAAGTTTCTGATGTCGAGGCATCAAACTTTGACGAGCCACCACGAGTCAAAGAAGTTTTCTTCAAGCCATTGGATCAAATTTTGATATGCTGCCACGGGCACGCTCTTTGAGTTTTGTACACGAGTTTAATGAGGTTTTATTGGTCGCCTAATTGATGTGTAACTAGTTTTTTTACCAACAATTTAAAAGGGGCGACTTCCTGTTTGACTTCACGTTATGGGTCCAATAGAGTTATTTGAAGGTGTGGACATGATACATATGTTTAATTTTAATGCATGTATTTGGAGAGGGGGGATTTTAGGGGGCGCTGTGGAGCCATTTTCTGAAAGTCATGTACATATTTACACCAGGTCTGATGAACACGCCATATTTGGTAAGTTGTCAGGCACGTTAAAGTCGGCAAAGATGCGCTTAAAGAAGCAGGAGAATTATCATTATATTCTTTGTGTTCCAACAGGGTCCTCGTTACGGTCGATGCTCGGGACCGAATAATCAAAAACCTACAGAGGAGAGTTTATTAAAAGCAGCACAATCTGAATCCAGCTCAGATTAAAGATGTTACAGAGGAACTAATTTCATTAATGTTGTAAATCTGTGCTGCTCTTTGTGAAGTGGTCGACTCGACAGCTGCTGGATTTCATTTAAATAAAAACAACCATAAACTCTCGAACATGTCAATGAAATGTGGGAAATGAGAGTTCTGTGTGGCCTCGATGTGTCGCTGCGCTTTAACGCCGGCCCGTGCGTCTCCTTTTTGAACGGTTCAGAGAGAGAAAAGTGGCGAGGAGACGAGGAGAGAGTTAAAGGTCTGTACGGAGGGGCGGAGGGTTTACGTGGGTGTAAAACATTAGAGGAACCAGACGCACGGATCCAGATGAAACTTAATTCAAACCAAATTACAGGAGGTGGTTAGTAATGGACAACACATTCACAGAGGAACACTTAAAGAAGAAGAGGCCTCGTTACTGTTTGGACTCGTGTTTGTGCACTCACAGGTCAGACTCGTACAAACAGGAAGTAAAGAAAAGATTGTAGTTCTTAGTGTCTGACAACATCACAGAACGGATCCCTGCAGAGATAAACCTTTTGTTACAGAGGAAGATGATTTATTTAAAGGTCACATATGACGCTAAATCCTCTTCTCCATGTTTCTCTGACACTAACATGTGTCTCTAGTCTGTCTACAAACCCCCCAATGATGAGAAAAGTCCATCCTCTCCGTCTTCTGCCTGCTCCACTATTCAGAAAATGTGTGCTCAAACAGGCCGTTTGGAGATTTTCCCTTCATGACATCACAAAGGGCCTTTTTTTTTGGACATTATTTCGTATTTTTCCCCTTATTTTTCTTCTCTCCATCTTTATCCAAAGAGTCCTCCTTCTCATCCTTGTTTCCTTCTCTCAATCCCTGTGATCCTTGCTTCCTTGTTTCCTTCTCTCTTTCCTCCACGTCCCCTTGTTTCCTACCTCTTCTCCTTTATTTAACTTCTTGTTTCTCTTCTTTATCCTTATTTCCTGTTGATCTTTCCTCCTATGCTATCCTTCCCTTGCTTCCTTCCTCTTTATCTTTAATCCTTTCCTTCTTCCTTCCTTACCTAATTAGGTTTGATCCTTGATTCCTAATCTTAATTTTCCTCCTTGTGTCTTTCCTTTCTAATCTTTTCATCCTGATTTATTTTCTTTCCTCTTCCGCCCTACTGTCCTTGTTTCCTTTCCTTCATTCCATCCTTTAACCTTTTCCACTTAACCTTCAATCTTTGTTCCGCTCCTCCTTTTTGTTTACTTCTTCCATTTTGAATTTTTTTGTATTTCCTCCCTTCCCATTTCATTTCTTTATTCCTCCCTCGTCATTGGTTGTTTCCTTCTCATTTTTTCTTCTTCTTTGCTCCTTTTTCTGATCATTTATTCCTCCTCAGCTTTATCTTTCTTGTTGTTTCTTGCCTCCTTCTTTTCCATGCTTCCTCTCTTCTCTTACATTTCCCCTTCCCTTCCTTTCCTCCTTCAGTCTTTTCTCCTCGTCCTCGCGCTGATGAACTCCTTGATGTTTGGTTCAAACGTCCACTCTCTCTTTCTGTCGTTGTGTTCCAGAGGAGCTTCTTGGACTCCTCCATGCAGGAGTCCGTTTGTCGGTCTGCAGGTATGAACTCAGCTCAGGTGTGTTTGTGCAGAACTCCTTCAGACCTGCAGCCTCGACGCTCACAGAGAAGTTTTGACTTCCACTCAGGAAATAATTAGTCTTATTTCCGTCTTTATTGGCCGATTTTTCTGCCAGCTCGGTAATGGAAGTTGTGTGTCAGTGTTTCTCCTTGAAGAGAGCAGCTTAGAGAGGATTTACTGATGATCTGTCCTCCTTTTTCCTCCTCGCTCCGTCAAGCAGCAGATTATTTATGATTTCTCTCAGTTTATATTTTAATAAAAGGGCTCACTGAGGATCTGAGAGGAAGATTCAAACTCTTCTAAATCTTCTCAGACTGCAGACACACTTTGTTTTTTAGAACCGAGGTGTTAAAGTTTGTCTCTATTGTCTTTGAGCTGCCTGTCGTCGTCTGCAGGAGGGAAAGTCACGCCAAAGAGTGATGTCACAGCAGGTGTGCACTAAGTGGACCAAGAAAGTGACACTTTGAGTTTACCTGAGGACTGGAACACTGATCAGGCCGAAAAACAGAAACTTTATCTGATGTCGTTTGGTTCAGTTCCATTTGAAACGCAGACTTCGTGGAGGTAAATGTCACAGTTTGGAAAAGGATTTGGCTGCAGCGCCTCGTTTCTGTACCTGACGTCTCACAGGGACTCAGTCTGATTGTTTATGTCGCTGGTTCTCATCTCAGCCTGTCGTAAACACAACGGGTTTGTTTTCGCAGTGTTTACGTTTGAAGGGAAACCTTGAGCTGCTGAGTCCGAGTCCTCACCTGAACTAAAAATCCTTAATGAACCCTCGGCACCTACCGAACAGACGCACATCAACCAATCAGCTGAGAGGAGGCAGAGAAGAAAGACAAAGGATAAAACGATGGTGCAGCATTCATTCTTATCATTCAGGAGCTCCAGGAAACCAGCAGATTTACTCATCCACATTTTTATCCTTATGCTGGTGTTCATGCACAGCCACTTTCATCACAGCGTGTAGCTCGGGTACAGATACCACCATCATCAGAAACGGCGCCTTTATACAGCAAAGCTGGAGATCTTTCAGAGTAGGGTGCCGAGGTGACCTTGAGCAATACGCCCGAAATACGACCATGTGGACCTGTTGACACGCATTAATGGAGGGTTGTCAGAGTGGGGCTGCCATACAGGGAGCGTGCCAGAGCCTTGCTCAAACCTCAGCAGTATTCAGGACGTGACCTGGCTCCTCTCTAGTAACCAGACCAACTTCAATACTCTGGTCCGCACCAGGACTTGAAACAGCGACACTCAAGTTCCTAACCCACGTCCCTACAGACTGAGCTACTGTCGCCCTCTACAGGCGATGCTTCACTCTTTTTAAATTATTTGTAAATCTGCAAAAAGGAGAAATAACAGAAGGAAGCTAAAGTGACGTGAGGGGCTATCATGTGATGCTACATCAGCTGCTATCAGGACAAACCGTTCATCCAGCAGTCTGGGCTGGTGACGTCACCAGCGCTCTTTTCAAACTGAATGATATTCCCAGTAATATTCTCTCCTAAGGATCGTGCCCTGTACCCACATCCTCCTCGCTTCACGTTCAGACAAAGTAGGAGGGCAAGCATCCTCCGTTTGATGCTCATAAACATCTCAAATAAACAACAAACAGTAAAAAGCAACTGAGCAGTGACGGTCATACAGAGGCCTTTTTTAAGTAACTGTTGTCATAGAGACAGGACCCACGTGCAGTCCTTTCTTTCTCAGCGCACAAACGCTTCATGCAAGCGCTCCAGAACGCACAACCAGCGCTTTTCTGCCCTGAACAAATCGCCAGGTGGACACGGGGCCTTAAAGTTGAAATATCCCGTAAAAAGAAACAGGATTTAGTTTGGAAGTATCGTGATTTTATATCTGCAAAGAAACTCTGGATCAAAGCAACTTGTTATTAATGCGAACAAACGAATCATTGTACAGTTTCTGGTCGCCTTTTTCCGTCTCTGCTGCTTCTTTGGACGTGCACAGATCATTCCCCTGAACTTTAAGGACAGGAAGTCTGTCTTAGTCTCCCAGCGTACAGACTGAAGGTTTTTATTCTAACGAGCAGGCAGTGATTTACTGGATTCAAGTTCTCTGATAGTTTCTTAATTAGATTTTAAGCTGAATATTCCAGCACTTGTCTCCTGTGTATTCATTTAACTGTCGTTAAGCTTCGCCTCTCCAGAACATCAATATGGATTCTCACTCAGACGAGCCGAGGTACCCGAGTGACTTTAAAGAAATGGATCATGTTGTTTCTAAGACGTGTAGTGTTTTCTTCACAGGTCAGTGCTGTGTGCAGAAAACGACGTGATGATGGAAATAACACGCCTTGTGTGCGCTGTGTCATCGATACCTTACACACTTCCTTGTTGTGACTGTGTGGTTGTAAATAGTTTTTAAAATCTGCAGGAATGTCAGAGAGAGCTTCTCAGGAGGAAAGACGAGGAAGGAAGCACGTTCAGCGTTTCTCCATCTGTCGCTCGGACACCAGAGAACATCAGCATTGAGGAGGGGAGGGAGTCGGAGAGGAGGGAGTCGGAGAGGAGGGAGTCGGAGAGGAGTCAGAGAGGAGGGAGTCGGAGAGTAGGGAGTCGGAGAGGAGGGAGTCGGAGAGGAGGGAGTCGGAGAGGAGGGAGTCAGAGAGGAGGGAGTCAGAGAGGAGGGAGTCAGAGAGGAGGGAGTCAGAGAGGAAGGAGTAAGAGAGGAGCGAGTCAGAGAAGAGGGCCTGCTGCACCCTGCAGACATTCAGGTTACCTGGAATTAAACCAAACTCAAGGGATAATTACAGATGTTTTTCTGACATTTTAGCCTTTATTAGATAGAACTACTGAAAAGAGACAGGAAGCGTTGGGAGGAGAGAGTGGGGGGATGACATGCAGCGAAGAGCCAAGCTCGGATTCAAACCCAAGGCCGCTGTGATGAGGTCTGCAGCCTCTGTAAATGGGGCACACAACATTTTTTTGAAAACACAAGTAGTAAAATGATTCAGTTTCCAGAGGATCGTTTTCGTGTAAACGCGGCCTCAAATAATAGAAGTTGCATCGTTGTGGTATTGATAAGAATCAAAGTATTGACCATTTTAACGACCTCAGTTCTAATCATTTTCTGTTTTTTGAAAGAGTTACGAGAGTTTGTACCAAACAGATAATGTATGAGAATATCTTCACATTTTAAAATCCATTGTATAGATGAATTATAACAGTTGAATGTATTTAAACCTACAGGCTCTGCAGTGACCTGATTCTCCTCAGGTTTGTGTCAGGCTGGCTCTCACAGTCCCTGGGTCCCTTTTCAGATCAGATCTTAATCTGTGCCAGGTTGCAGTAGATTTTCCACAGCTCTGTTTCGGATTGGCTTCACGATATTGGACCCGTGTCACGCTCTAATTTAAATCTTTTTACCCGGCACTGCCCATGACGTTCAGAAACGACCCAAACTTCCACATTATCCAGTTTTTCCCTCCTCTGGGACTCAGTGTGAACACCTACCGTGAATGTATTTCTTTATGCTGCTCATTCATGATTATGTTATCAGCAAAGAGTCGACCTTTCCCATGAACGGACCCTCAAAGTGTCGACCTCTGCTTCTCCTTACAGATGGAAAGATGCTTCAGTTCCCTGCAGGCAGATGCAGATGTGAAGCTGGTCTGCAGTATTGATTACAGCCTCCATCTGTTGTGCGTTTTCTCAGCATTTCCCCCCCTTTTTTTGTCTGCTTTCTATTGTGAATTACTCCTTTGTTGTGTGTTATTTTTCCCATCCATACTTTCCATGAGTCACTCGAAGCTCTGCGATCCAGGCTCAAAGTATTTTTACAGACAGGCTGCTTGTTTATGGTTTTCTCATCAATAAATGGTCTATTGTCTCCGGACAGTGTGGGAATCAGTGTGTGCTGTATTATTATGTTAGTTTTAAACAGGAACACTGCTATAAATATCGCTGTGTGCAGACAGTTATCCCCCAAAAAAGTAATTCATGGTCGAACTCGACAGTCAGTTCAAGGATCCAGGTGAAACCACAAACAGGAAATATTCGTGTACTGTACTCCAGCACACTCCACTGGTTTTAATGTTTCTACTGTGGGAAATAGATTCAACTCTTTCATTTATTTAACAGCTGGACTCTGACTGATCACTTTGTCATTACTCTGATCAGGTTCTTGACAGTCGTGAGGGAGACATGTTGAAATGAAATGATGAAAAGTTGGTTCAACATCTTCAAACTGAGACACTAAAATATGTTCAGACTCATAAAACAGGTGAACCAAACTCAACACACTAACTGAAGAACCTTTAAAGGTCCCTCTTTGATTCCACTAAGGCCACGTGTAGAAGGAAACGATGCTCATGCGTTCAGACGACAACGTTGTGATACCAACCTCCGTGCACACAGCTCTGTAAAACGACTAAAGACGCTGTGGTGTACATGCCAGGCCAGTAGTTGGCTGTGTGACTTTGTAGTGAAACAACATGAGCATGTGAACATACTCTTCCTTCTACAATTTCAATAAAAAGTCAACTGGGAGTCATGGCAGTCGACATTTTCACAAACAGAACTCCAACATGCATAATTAGGGGCGTGGCTAAGTGGACAAATAGGTGGGTGCATTGAAGCTGTTTAAGCTCCAGCTCTTTTTAAGTTTCTACGTTAACCAAAAGTTATGTGGAGACAGTATTTACAATATGGTGACCGCCGCATTGTTGGGCTTCAACATGTCTCTTTAGAAACCAATGGGTGACGACACTGAGCTAACGTCCATGTTTTATAGCGTGGAGCCTCGTTCACACTTGCACAACGCTCTGAGTTTCTCCTCCAGCCTCCTCGTATTTATTCTGCAGAAAGTCAGAGTGAGCTGATGTGAGAACGCAGCAGGATATAATCAGGAGAATTCACCTCGAGCGAGTGGGAGGGGGTGGTGACGTTTATTCCCTGTGATCGCTGCACGACCATAGACTGTCTGCACGCCACCTCTACGATCTCCGTGCTCTAATGAACCTGCTGCATTCTGTTTCCTGTTCTCCAGTATGTTCTTCTCCACTCTTTAGTTCAGATTGTGATTCTGTTCAACTACACGTAGCATTGATAGAAAGACAGATATTCTAATTATAGCGTCGTATAGAGGACTCTGCTGCTTCATCCACCCCCCCCCCCCCCCCCCCCCCCCCCGCTGTGAGGTGCATGTGTGAACAACATATCAGGAGGATTTCAGGGGCAGACCTCCTGAAGTTCGGCTTTGTTTCACAGTCGATGGTTGGTACAGGGCTCTGTAAAGAGTTTTATGCCTGTTAGATATTTAAATAGGTCATTAAAAATGTTTAAGATGTGCCGTACTTTAACCAACACAACATGGATGTTGGATTTTCCCATGTGTTTATTTTTGAAGATTATAAAACACGACAGAAAACGTTTCTAAAAGCTTTGACATTTTTAAATCGATGACAAAGACAGTCAAACAGCTCGCTGGGGACTCGTTTATTTGGAAAGTTGAGTCTTTGGTTCTCGCCTGTTTATCTTCTGGTGTCAGATGTTAACACTCGAGTATGTCGGTTCACACACTCTGCGGTCGCACTGACCACATATTAGACTGTCGCTGCTCCCACAGCACTGGATCACAGTCTGGGTGTCAGATGGGGCTGCTGGGCGGAGGTTTGGGGGGTTTTTTGGTGGTGGTAGGCGGGTGGATGGATGGAGGGGCCTCAGAGCTCTGCCAGATGATGAAAAAAACCCGTCTGTTTTAAGTTTTAGCAGCATTTTCTCATAATTACATTGTCTCAGTGTAGAGCTGGAGGGTGGAGGTTGGGGGTGTAATTGGTGGAGGTGGGTGGGCATCTGTGCAGAGCCTGACGGTATTAAAGACGGCCTCATAATGGGGGATTGTCCTGCTTAAGTGCAGGATTTGGCTGCTCAGCTATAAAAGTTTGAGCGGACCTCTGGCAGTCCCTCTGAAGCTTTCTGGCGATCCAAAGCCACTTTCCCTTTTTCTTCTTCTTCAGCGGAGACAGGCTAAAAATAAAAACGGGGCCTTTTTAAAGAGTGTGGCTTTTAATGGCAGTGTGTAAAAATCTGCTACGTGTTAACAGCTTCACTGAGGCAAACCAAAGACATGCTTTAGCGGCCTCAAAACAAATTGGGATGGCAAATGAAAATGACGAAGTACGAAATGCTTGAGAGGAGGTGGAGGATCTCTGTCTTTGTGTTTGATGAGGAAGATGAAGGCAGCAGAGACGCCCAGAGACTCCAGTCTCTCTTTGAAATGTTTGAAGTAGAACTAACCTTTACCATGATCTTAAATGGCTTCTATACGCATCACACTTCTCCTGGAACATGTCTTCATATTGAAGGATGAAGTTTCAGTTGTGTGAGTCTGGCTAGCCTCCATTTTAGCCTCTTCAGATGAGTAATTTGGGTCAAATGTTTTTGGCCTGAGTGAAACATCTCAACATGTATAAGTCATCACAGCATGTTATAAATGTTCATGCTACAGCTGAAGCCTTAGCCTTAGACTTTAACTCATTAACATCCTTTGCTAACTCTGTACGCACGTTATCATTATATCTGCAACACAACACAGTTTGGTGAACACATTTACACAACTGCTGTGTATAAATATCACTCACGCCATCCAGCGCTAGAAAGATATGATTAATGTGTTTCTGACCATGTCAACCGTTTTAAGAACCGTCCAACACAGCAGCCACAATCTCAACATCTGTGAGTCCACCGACAAACAAACACGTTTTTCCTTAATGTCTGCAGGTCTACTGTTCTCTTCAGGTCAGAATATTCGACATAAACCGTCCTGCTGCATCAGCAAAGGTCCCCACATCCTGTTGGAGACACTTCCCGGTCTGCTGGCTCTCATTGACTGTTGTGGGTATTCCCTCGGTGGCATCTGGATCTCTATTGATCACGGGGGCTCCAACTCCATCAGCAGCAGTAAAATAATCATATTGACACCACACTTGAGGATTATTTGGACAAATAATTGTTTGTGACATGCCCAAATTTGGGCCTGAAATCCTCTAGCGTGTAGCCAGCATAACTGATTAACCGATGTCCACTAAGCTATCGTTCTTTATATTTTAAGGACTTTTCATGACTGCAAAAATTCATCACGTATGTGTCATGGCTTCCTGGAGCTCTCACAGGCAGGAAGGAGGAAGATGAAGGAGGATGATGATGCTGAGCTCTGGATGAAGAAGATTCATCCCGGCAGGCAGGAAAACTTCGACTCCAGCCTCTGAGACAATCAGAGAAGGTGAGGCACATAAATCTGGATCAAAGCTCAGACATCTGGAACTTTAACAGGCGTGTTGACATGTTTGGCAGCGTGGAGGTCCCTCCAATTATACCCGCGCCCCCACCTCCTTATATTTCCCACCGGGTCTAATAGTTAAATGTGGATCGGTTGATCTTCATGCTGCAGACAGTGAACTCATGCGGAGCTGTCTGATGAAATAAATCAGTGGATCTTTTTCTTCTCTTTTAAAATGTTGCAGCTCACAGAGTCCAGGAGAGGTAGTCGATATGTTTCGTTATATAACAGTATCAAATTTAAATATGAGTAGGCGTCTTAGTCCTGGACATGAGATGCGAAGACAGCGGAGACGGGGGAAGAGCTTAAATCCTTTCATTCAGTAAAATACTCTGTTGTGCAAAGTCTAAAGTTTTCATTTTAAGGGAGTTAAGAGGAAAGAAAAAGGGTTGTTTAATGTGCACAAGGCGTTCCCCAAGGCACAATCCTCGGGCCTTTTTTATTTAAGAATTTTACGCTTTACTTCAACCGAACTGCACTAAACAACATATTGTGATACGTGAAACCACATATTTAAAAATGATAGTGTCCATTAATTTGATGATCAGTACCTAAGCTTTAAAACAAACTTCAGATCGTCAGTCGTATTTTTAACCAAAAGCTGCAGCGAGAGAAAGAGAGATAGCGCTGTTCTTAACTGTTCACAAATGTTTGCGATATATTTGTAAATGTGAGTTTATCTGCAACCTTTAATTAAACACAAGCAATGACCCAGTATTGGGTGTCTAAGACTTTGACCCAGTTTTACATTTTGGCATTGAATCAGGTATCGATATCCTTTGAATATTATTAGAATTGTATCAAAGTTTTTAATTCTGTTGTCATGACAACCCTATCCTGGAGAAGGCCAAGAAGTAAACTGTACTTTTTTAATAAATACGAATGATGGAGCAGTGAAGGGAATGCGAGTAAGGTAGAAGTAGAAGTCCTGCATTCAAAGTCCTCCACATAAGAGAAATCGCCCGTCTAGAATAGTGAGTGAGTTAAATTCTTGTGCCTTACTTTGAAGCACGAGTGGAACAAAATGCATGAATGGTTCATTATTTAGCAGTTGGTGCCTGTGTACTTCATTACAGTCCGGGGGACCACACTGGATAATCACATTGAGCGTTTCAGGAGGTGTTTCTGTTCTCTGCAGGGAAATCTGGGAGATTTTTCCCCCTGTGAAGGCCTGATTGGTTCAAACCCTGAGGTCTGCTCTGTTGTGGTTTGAGCCTCTTCAAAGCGTAGCTCTGCGCTCAGCTCACAGGAATGCACATTACCTCTGTGAGCTGCTCGCCCTCCTGCAGAGCGGCTGCAGCCAGGTATCCCATCAGCCACCACTCTGCTGCTGTCAGGTCTTGCTGTGGGAAAGAGCAGCACGGCATCATGTTGTGATTTTGTGGGATTACAGAGGTGAAAACAGTGACTCTTTCCTGTGTGGGCCTCTGTAGCTGCAGGGTTTCCTCTGCCACTGACGCACATACTTTTATTTCTGTGTTTCTGTGAGCAAAGAGGTCGATAACAGCCGGCCGTGCGTCTATATTTAATGTGCTCCGAGCTAAATATATGGCTAACATTTCTGCAGCTTTCACTCTTTCCTCTGGCCTCAAACAATGCGTAAGAAATGTAAAAGCTTTGTTTGGTTTGTGGCCTGTGGAGCAGCGTGCGGCATGCATCGTGTTATTTCCGGAGCTGGAGCGTGTTTTCATGATATTCTGGATGTGTCATGCAGCGTCGGCCGCCTGCCCACGCCTGCAGCAGGGATGCAGGCGGTGTCTCGTTTGATGTTGACAGCAGCCGTGATGCAACCGGCGCTGCAGAAGGGCGTGTTCCCTCTGAATGCTGCCCACCGGCTGACGCATGTCGCTGGGAAACTCCTTCCAGAGTCCCAGAGCTCCCAGTGAGTCGAGGCCCGGCCTGGAGCGCCGCCACAAGCGTGTGGGTCTGAAAAACTCCTGTGGTCAACGGGATTACAAACCTCAAGTGTGTGTTTGTATTCAGAATCACACAGTCTGAAGTGTATCAAACATCTCCTGTGTACGGTTTGTGTTGAAGTTTTTAAAGAAGTGAATGACAAATACAAAACGTGGAGAGTTGTTTTTTTTAACCAAAAGAATAAACATGTATGCTAAATAAAACAGCAATGGAAGCTTTTTCTGTAGGTAAGCCAAAGACTTCGAAATAAACCCAAACATGAGAATGGAAGGAAAGAAGACGGTTTAAAAAAGAAATGAATAAAACCTAAAAATAAAAAACATGATGCTTGTTATTTTCACTTCTAACAGCTTAAAAAACCCTCATACAAAGTGGATGAAGGAAGTAATAGAATATGTTTTACACTCTGGTTCGTTTGTAGTGAGAACATGAGTCAACCTCGATCAGACCTGACTGCAGGAAGCGACCACCGTGGTCCCTCTCTGGTCATCATTACTGAACATTAAAGACCACAGGCAGACCTGACGGAGCTTCAGAAACAGTTTGGACGAGCAGGTCCTGCAGTAACGTGCTCCTTCTCCTGGACTGGATTGATAAACGCCTTCAGCGACTCCAGAACATCAACAGATCATTTTTGAGCTGCAGCCTCATTTTCAAACTGAATCGTTTGCCTGCAGCGATAAATGCAAACAATTTGAAAACTGATGAGCAGAGCCGACATCACTCCGTGTAGTCGTCTGTCTATTAAGAAATTGTAACGTGTCTTTGGAGCAGCCGCAGCCAATCAGGAGTCAACAAGTATTTGTTTACTTCAGGGATTTTCAGTGTTTACCTCGCGCATCACACATTTTGGTCCTCTTGGTAATGTCCCCGTGTGAACACAGACCAAACTTGAGGTAATTATGAAACAAAGGAACAAATCAGTTCATGATTCAGACCAGAGCAAACGATCTTCAGGTGTGAAAAGGCGTTTAGTGTCCAAATTTGAAGAACCTAAAATTAAAATGTTTTTTCATTTTACGTTGATTAATGAATTCAAAATGACGACAGACCTCTCAGACTTTCACATTGTTTCTCCTAATTTATTGAATGATTTAGTATCAGCCTATATATTTTTACTTGGCCGCTTTAGGCTTCCGTACTCTGTAACCTGAGGCGATTAAATCTAAATTGTAGAGAGTCTTCAGTCTGCAGCTTTAATGTGATGTAACGACACAGGAACCGTCTTTAAACTGTGAATAATTGATGTTTGTGGGATGAATTTCCATGCAATAAGAAGACTGTACATTTTATCACCTTCTGTGGTTACGTTTGTAATTCCATCCTGCGGGTTTTCATGTCATCAGAGACGTGTTCTTAAGAGTCAAACAGACAAAACATTTGAGGTTCAATGACTCTGCTCGAGCTCATAAAGGAAGAGAGACGCTGCCTCGCCTCTCCTGAAAAACACAATCAGGCTGACACTGCTGCAGGGAGAAAACAGCTTGTAAAATAAAAAACAGGAAAAAACACAAACATGGAGGAATAAAGTTAGCGGCATCCAGGGCGACTTTTATTGACTGTTAAATTGTTTTATCTTTAAAAACATGTCTGAAGTCCTGGAGGCTGAAATGTGCATCACACCCACAACAGAAAGGTCAATCACATAAAATGTAAATTTAACTAAAACTTCAACACATGAGCTCATGGTTTGGATGTTTTTGTCCCTTTTTCTGACTTATTGGAGGGAAATAGCACAGAGAGAGTTTCATGTCAGACTGAGACGGTGAAATGAAAGGGGATCATGGTTCTCTCTGCAGCTTCTGAAGCCTCTGCATGAAATCAAAGTCCAGATGTGACAGGTTATGTGCATCCTCTGACTTAATTTCAAACTTGGTCTGATTTTAAAACTCTCATATAGTGTTACAACGCTGGATGTTCAAACTAAACATGCAAAGAGGTAAACGTATGTTGGAGTAATCCCAGGATAAATCTGCGGAGGTATGACACCAAGAATTAGGAGCAGTAGTAATAAGGATCAATCAGTGAGACATGTAGAGAGTGAAATGATAAAGTGAGCTTACTCTATGATCAGACATTAAGGAAACATGCTATGTTGAAGTGCTGGCTTCTCTGACAACAATGCAGCAGCCAGTATGTCCTCCTTCTAACTTTAGATTCTGGTCCTGAATGGTCTGGATTTGTTTGGACCAGAGAAGGTAGGCGGTTTTAAGGCCCCCCACACGGCCGTTTTGGACGCCCCTCGGTTTGCCAGATATGAGAGCAGTTATCAGGTCAAACCAACAGGTGTTGCAGCGATGGAAGCGGGCAAGAGAACTGGTTCAGATAGAAGTGATCGTACCCGACCTAAAAAGCCTCTGCATGTTTCTAATAAGCTCCACGAGCAGAAACGTGCTCAAACTAGGATCAATATTGGAGATGCTTTTGAAAAATGGAGAGAGGTTAGAACGCAGAAAGGTTTACAGACCGATGCAGAGCTGGATAAACACTGAAGCTTCAGTGTCCACCACATGGTGACCTGCGTGAGCATCCACTCTAGAGAGGGGGGGGGGGGAGAGACAGCTCTCTGCAATGTTTAGAATTTAGACTGCAGTACTCATTTTAAACACTAGGGGTCAGAGTGGCATGGTGCTCCTTTAATGAGTAATTGAGTACTCGTTCAAAAGGTAATAAGAGTACTTGAAAATGCTCATCCTTCGTGGCAGCTCGAATTTGGACTTCTTAAACAAACTTGAACAAAAGTTTCCCACCAATAAAGAGGACAAGATGTCGGAGTTCTCCTTCTCCTCCTCACTAACAATAAACCAGTCTGTCTCTCAGTCTTTAAAGTAATGGATCACCTGTTCAGTTATTTGTCCCTACGAGCTGCTTCCTGAACATCAGATCTCATTAAAGTGACGCCATTCTCTTATTTTTTCTTAATGAACGGCGTCACAATGACTCATCAGAAACCTGAACGAGGTCTCTTCAGGTCTGAGCTCATTATAACTCTGTCAGTGTAAACAACAGTTACATAACATGCTTTAAACGGATCCTCATGTTAAACACAGCTGAGAGCATCAGCTGACATCCAAACAGCTGTTTGTTAGTCAGAGATCATTAATGAGTCAGTTCATGGATGAAGATAAAGTCTGATTTTAAAAGCCTTTAGCTCATTAAGTCGACTTTAAGATACGTTTTCTGAAGCGACTGTCACTGGTTTTGTTGTGGTTTATTTTTCCCGCACTCTCTAAGTGAAGGAAGTGACTTTTTCTGTCTGTGCAACTCTGAACCAATCACAACCGTCCGTTTGTTTGCTTGAAGCTTGTTAACTTCAGTAGTTGAAACTCTCTCTCCTCCGTGGGCGGAGCCGTCTAACCTCTTCGATTGTCTGCAGAGAGAGAAGTGTGTGTTTGCTGCGTTCGGGTAGCGACAAACAGGGCGGATCTTTATTTTGATTCCAGAGAAGTTTTGAGGTCGGGGATTTCACCGTCTGATGAGGTGTAAACTTTTCATGAAGGACTTTATCAATATTTTCTTTGGGCTCGTTCGGGGTGATTCCTTGCTGTCTGTTTGTGTCCAAACACTGAGCTGTTTTTAGTCGTATGGAGTTCAGTCTGAGCCGGGAGTTTCCACACCATCCTTCAGTGTCATGAGGAGCTCTGCTGCCAAACACATGATGTAGAGAAATCCTGACAGCAGGATCCTGTCGCTGCTGCTCCTAATAACTCATACTTTACCCTCTAGGTGATTCACGGAGGGATTGTGCAGCTTTTACTGCTGCTAAATCTGTCGAAATTTGACGCAAATAAACTGTAATCCTCAAAGCATCCAGGAAGAGTGAAATGCATCCTAAACTGTGCTGCTAAACAAACAGTGTGTCAGTATTCCAAGACTATTTATATTATCGTTAACATTAATTAGTATGCAGACATTTGGCCATAGATTGGATTAGCCCCTTTGTATGCAGATGAGCCTCAATGGAAAATAAGACGACAGCAACATGCAGTCCAGAGTAAGATGATCACCTTCAGAGAGTCCAGAAGATATTCTCAACGAAGATATGACTTCTTTTTTGAACCACAGTCGTCCTTTCACAAATCCAGCTACCAGACTAATTTGTAGCGGGAGAGGTGCCAGATCACTTCTTAAGCGCTGCCAAGGTGCCCTTGAGCAAGCAACCAAAGGCTCCAGGTGGCCGCTTTCTGCTGCTAATGCTCTCTCCTCATTAAAAACAGTTGAAAAAGGCTATGTTGAAAGGTACAGTATGTACCTGTTTATTGTTTTTCACCAGTAGGTCTATAAATACAGCCTTAATTTCCTTCACTCACCTGGTCTCTTTTTAAATATCATGTAAATGTTAAACCTTCTGCAAGAGTTCACCACAATCTCAAAGCATGAATCAAACCAAACGAGTCAGTGAACCATAAAGGAGGCTTAAATATTCACGACAGTAAGTCCAATGCAAACTGACACACACACGCACGCACGCACGCACGCACGCACACACACACACACACACACACACACACACACTGTGAGTCAGCTGCGATGGTAACAACAGTCTGAGAGGAAACACCACAAAACAAGAGAAGTCACAGACCACACAGAGAGCA
Source organism: Tautogolabrus adspersus (assembly GCA_020745685.1). NCBI lineage: Eukaryota > Metazoa > Chordata > Actinopteri > Labriformes > Labridae > Tautogolabrus > Tautogolabrus adspersus. The sequence goes on from CM036555.1 coordinate 20,662,466, forward strand.
GACACACAATTAACCCACATTCACACAACAATCAGCCTCAGTGTGCTCTGTCTGTCTGTGTGTGTGTGTGTGTGTGTGTGTGTGTGTGTGTGTGTGCGTGTGTGTGTGTGTGTGTGTGTGTGTGTGTGTGTGTGCTATGCAACATTTGGTTTGGGATCATTGTTAATGAGCAAATTGTTGTATTATGATTTCAAAGACGTTTCACAATCAGGCTTTTATTGTGAAGGAGGCAGACTGAGGGGGCGTTCTGATTGGTGGATTTATTGAAAAAAGCTGTGTTCTGGGATTCAGGATATTTAAAAACACTCTTTCCCATGCTGCTTTGTTCAGATGTGAAGAAATGCAGTCCTGCTGAGTGTCCTGCTTTAACCCGCCGTTATATAACACTTAAGGAAATGATGCCGGTGTTTAAAGAACTCATAAGAACTTATTCAGGTTGTCAGGATACCAGATTTTAACTTTTATTCTAGTAAAAATCTAACAATCTTAATTCCTGTTTTTAATCAACAAAACTTGCAGACAAACTCCTGCACACCGTCTGGATAACACAAATAAGTAGGCGATGTTTTCCACATAAAAAACAGCCAATGTTTTTGTACGTTTTAGACAGTGTTCTCTCTCTTTCTCTAATGGTTGAAAATATGACTGAAGATCTGAATTATTTTAAAGCTCTGATACTTCTGGATACTATAGATCATTAAGATAATAAAGATTTTAAAACATTTAAAATACTGACAATTCTTTCATTGTTTGACCTCGATGACAGAATATACAAAACTAAAGAGGACCAAGACAAGAGCCTTGAGGAACTCCACCTGTCAATTAAAGCAATACTCAATATTGTGTGTTTTTGTTGCTGTGGTATCAAACAGGTATTGATATGATGTGATTTGTATAAGAAAGGTATCAAAGTTTAAAATTGTGATATCCTGAGAACGCTAGGTGCACAATCTTTAAGTCACATAAGGCCTTATACAGTAGACTAAATATACTCCATCACATGCTCTCACTACGACTTCCTGTCAGTGTCTTTGTGTTTCTAAGAGTTTCTACATCACTGAATACGTGCTGGATGAAAAGCTAATTGTCATGGCTCGTATATAATACTGCTCTGTCCTGTCTGCTGGGTGTTAACCACAGGTACTCTGTAGGATTATATTATGTACAATGGTTTAGTTTCAACTTGTTTTGGAGGAAAAAAGAATCTCTATATGCAGCTTTAATACTGAAGCTATTATTCTGTAATCCTGGAGGTTACCTAACACACTGTGCCAGACAACACACAACACTTGTCCAGGAGCTCTGGCTGCTTCAGAGCTGTTTTACCGGACACCTTAGTGGAATTTATACCAACACACACACACACGCACACGCACACACACACACACACACACACACACACACACACACACACACCAGTAAATTACATCTCCCAGCATGCTGAGCAGCCAGAGTACAGATGCAGGCCTAATGATAGAGAAAAAAATAATTCTCTCAGTGTCTGCGAGTTTTCGCTCTCAAGAGGAGACTCCTCGACTCATCAGCCTGTAAATCAGCACTCCATTGGCTCCAGTTCCACGTCCTGCCCCCCCACAGTGGGCCTCACACTCTCTGAATCGCTTCAAACTCCGACCACTCAAGCTGCGGGGAGCCCAGGAATATTTGCTTATGTTGCACTGTTGGATACACTGGAATCTGTGCAGTTTTTTTTTAAGGTGAATACTTTTACTAAAGCAGGGAGGGCTCATTGGGAAGAGTGTCCTGGCCAAGACAGCAGCACATTTTCACAGTTACAGAACATGTGGGACACAGAACACAAAATCATTGGACAAAGACTCATAGAGGATCTGGACAATTACCTGTGAACAACATAACTTTGACTGTAAAGTAAAGAAAAAACACCATGGCACACACTCAAAGAAGTCTTCATCTGAAAACTAATGGTCACATAACTAATGAACACGAACAACTGGAGCTGCAAACATTTCAAAAACTGTAAAAAATGTAAACAATAATGGTCCGAAGATAGAGCCCTGTGGCATGCCTCTTTTTTAACGGTAGAACTGATAAAACTTCCAGTCCAACTCGACCGGCGGTTAAGATGACTGCTGTGGGGGGGGGTTTGTAAGTGAATGTGAAACATGTGGCTGCAGAAGAAACAGTTTGAGATCTTTCTCTGAATTTAAAGCTGACAAAGACGATTACCTACAACATCAAAAACAGTAATCAAGGACTTGTTTCCTTTCTTTTTGTCTTAATTCAGTGGAAAGGAATTCATGCCTTAAATCGGCTCATGAAAGCAGCTCAAATGTGGATTAAAATTTAATCCAAAATCTTTAAATTGCAGCCTCAATCCTCCAAAAATGTTCTGCCACGCAGGAGGGAGAGACAAAGTGAGGAAGTAAAGATAAGTGACATCATTATGAATCTGTCTCGCTCGCTCTCTCTCTTTCTCTTCTAAGCTTCGTCCATCACCGTCCTCTTCCTCTTAGCCTCAGCCGTTGTATCAAACAGTGCAGACACGGGTTAACTGGCTGCTTTTTCTTCTAAGTGAAGGTTGCTGTGTGAAGTAGTGTCGTAAAGCCATACGCACTTCTCATGAGATGACCTCGGCCCGCTGCCAAAGGTACATAGTGCTGACAACAGGCGATCGGGGCGCTCTGTGGACATGAGAGACGCCATTCTCCCTGTTGAGAGTTATTCTATTTGATCGACTTTGAAAATGTTAATATTGTTGCTTTACGCTTTAATCTTTTGTGCAACTCTTCAGCAGACAATGAGTGACATCACAGTGTCTTCTTATATAACTTCCAGACTCTGGCCTATATGCGATCACAGTTTAAACATTAGCGGCTCTATCTTGGTCTTTACAGGATTTGGGTTAATTTACATAAACTGCAGTCTCACCTGCGCAGGTAATAATTAAGTTTGATTCATACCTGCCTGTCAGCCTGAATGAAAACTCCTTTTGTTCGGAGCGGACACACCTTGCTGCTCTGTTCTCTGTTCAGTATGTGCAGGTAATTATGAGCTGTCAGGTGAAAGTGTTTGATGTTCAGGGGAGCGTCTGATTGGCTGATGATGTTGTCATAATAACAGGGAGGCTAACGCGTCCAGCAGGCGAACACATGTTAATGATATTTATGATTATTAGGGCTGAACTTTGCAGACAGGACATTCTGTATCCATGACGTGTCTGGATGTTTTGAAGCCTGTTCATGGATTCTCTGTACAGAACAGGGAGGGGTCTCACCTGTACTCTAAAAAGACCACAGGTAAGTTTGCACATGCCTGAAACCACGGCAACAAAAACAGAAGTCTAGGTGACCTATTTGTGGTTATTTTCTTTATTTAACAAAAAATACTCCTAAAAACTGGCTAAATTGCACACAAAAATCAGAAACGTTTCCTTATGGCAATGTTGCCAACCTGTTGCCAACCTTAACCGCAGGAGCCTCATTTGTTAACAGAGCTGTCAATCATTAACTGATGTTGATTTTTTATTGCAACAATCATTGATGTGGTTTTGGAATAGTTAATTCCTATGTCAAGTGGATCCTTCTCTGATCAGTTGCTTTGTATTCCCAAATGGAGTCCCTCAGGGTTCAATGCTTGGTCCCCTAACTTTTTCTGTTTATGTTATTAATCTACAAAGGCCCTGTGTCCATTTACGGCTTTTTTTGTGCTGGCAGCATTTAAGACCTTAGATTCAAACCGCTTCTCATTGGCGCTTACTGTTGCTTGGTTATGAAAGTTAACCTCTGCTTCCGTCTGCTGTGACCTTTAGGTTTGGTATTAACAGCCACATGTGCATAATATTTTCCTTTATTCAAGAAAATATCACAAAGAAAAACGTGAAAACAATATGAATGAATCGTGTCCTGGCATTTGCAGCAGCTCTACACCTGAGATTGTTTCCTTGAGAAGACGAGTCACATTCGTTTCTCCTCCACCAATGTTGTTTAAATAGATTATATTGGGAGTCTCGCCCCTTGTTGATTTTTATTGGTTGGTGCAGGTGTTTTACAACAGCTGATGTGAGGGTGTTTTTGAACTCAGGACGTTGAGCGCTGAAAACACTGAAAACGCTAAAAACGCTGAACTGCATTAGTTTTTTTGTTGAAAATGGGCGCTGTAAGTACTAAGAACAGCATTAATGGACACAGGACCAAAGTTGAGTATTTCTCCTCTCTCTGTCAGTCAAGCTGTGAGTGATGAATTATGGGGGATAAGTGCAGGAAGACAGTGACTGGCCACAGGCTCAGCGCCGCAGACCAAAATGACAGAGGTCATAAAAACCCTCTGCGTCAGGAAATAAAAACTGACACTCTGAGGACTTTGTGTTTTTCAGATCCCAAAACAGCTCTAACTGCTGAAACTTTTACACGACAGACATAAAACTAGCTAAAGAAATCAGCTGGAAGCTAAAAGAGGATGAAACAGGAGGTGATGAGAGTCTGTTTGTCTCCTAGCAACAGGAGATGTACGGTGTAAATGATGTAGAGGTGAGTCAGAAGGTGACGTCTCCGTCTTGACTCCAGGCAATGACGACAACACATCTCATGATGACACACAGGACCTTTACCTCAAGGCGTTATGGGAAAACATGCAGACGATGTGAGTAAACATGAGGAGCTCTTCTTCTTCTGTGGTCGGGCGTGTTTCAGCCCCAGAATCCACTTTTACTATCAAAACCTTTACACAAAACGAGCTAAAGCTGAAAGCTACAGTTAGCTACAAGGGAAGGATACAAGAGGTGATGAGAGTCTCTTTGTCTCCTAGCAACCACGGTTAAGGATTTTAACCTGTGATATGATTCTAAAAACTAACGATATCATTACCTGTTCGAGACATCTCATTTCTTGTCTTTAATCATCAAAAAATTGCAGCAAACTCCTGCACCCTGTCTGAGTTGCACACAAACATTGGCAACGTGTCCAACCTCATCAAAAAGTATCAGAAATGTTGACAACCTTTAGTAACAGGAGATGAAGGTGTATATGATGTCGAGTCGAGTCAGATGGTGATGTCTCCGTTCGCCAGAAGTGACCCCAGACGATGACGACACATCATATGATGACACACAGATGGAAATGTTTACCTCAAGGAATTATGGGAAACCATACGAAGGGAGGAGGTGGAGACGTGTCATCCATCTTCATATACAGTAAATGGTTAGTCCGAACAAACTTACTCCTCTACAGCTTCATCTTCTTCCATGTTTGTCTCCAAAAATAAAACAAGATGGTGACAGAACAAATGTGACTTCAGTTTAAAATCCATCAACCTGACACGAGCAACAAACTTTCCTCATCTTAACTAAACTTCCTCATACATAACCACAACAACACATGAAAGGAAACACGACTGCTGCCATAAATCCAGAACAATCAGCGATAAAGTGGAAGAAGTAACAGACGGAGAAACTATCATCGATCAATATTTCCAAACACTGAACAGGACACCAAGACCACACAACATCACGGCTCCAACAAGCCAAACAAACACCCGAACTCTGAGCGCTCCATGGAGACATAAACAACCATGCAGCGTCCACATGTAGGTCAGAGTCATTTACAACAAACCTGCTTTTACGTTGTGTGATATGAGATGGTTAATGGAACTACGTAAAAGTAAAATAAACAAAAAAAGAAGTCCTAGGCCCCGTGTCCACCTAGCCTTTTTACCGGGCTGAAAGCGCTGGCTGTAATAGATTATTTTACAGTTAAATTTTAGTATTTAAGGATCTGAATACTTCCTCCACCTCAGGCTGCAGGAGGCTCGTAAAGACCTCTCCCCCCTTCTCCTGCAGAAATACCTGCACACAGGTATGCACCACATGAAAGAAATCCTCTTTACTGGTAACAGTGTAATTAAAGCATGCCTGAAGCTCTCTCTCACACACAAATACACCTACGCACACATGCACGCACACACACACCAGCTGCAGACAGCGACAGCACCATATATTTACGAGAGGAAACTGTAGCGTCGTGCAGCGGGAGTATGACGGCTCTGTGTGGTCTAAACACATCACACCCCTCATACCTGTCCGCACCCACCTCCACCAATCCCGTCCCAGAATTCCCCCTGCATGCTGTAATGCGTGTTTTGGGTGTCTCTCGGGTGACACCGCAGCAGCTCGATGTGATCAAATGGATGTTTGTTTAATAACACGAGTTCAGGAGCGAACGCCGTTCAGCTGGAACGCTTGACATGAATCAGTTTGATTGTGTTTGTGCTGCCGCAGGCTGAACTGAGGTCAGATTCATATCGTCTTTGTTATTACACATCACTGCAAAAAGTTTACAAGTTTACATTTACATGCTTTTACATGGACTTGAGTCTCTTAGTAATGATCATATTCAGGATATGGCATTTACATGCACTCAGAGAAGCCTGGTTATTCATATCCCTGTATACAAGATAAATACTAGTATCCCGGTTTCTGATTTCTACGTCTTATTTGTGCAGATTCCTGTGATGTTTATTTTTTACAATTTTAAATCTGAGAAAATTTAGACCACTGTGGCTTTTTGTAGGCTGAGCACTTCATGGCAACATTGCGTTGCAGATATGGCTAATCCACCTCTATTCCAGCTACAGTAGAAGAGCAACAGAAAATATTCAACACGTCCTCCCCACTCACTGGTGTCAACCTGTCAATGCCACCGCTTACTCAACTCAACTCAAATTTATTTATAAAGCGCTTTAAAACGGCCACAGCCGACACAAAGTGCTGTACATAAGCAGCCAACACAACACAGGGCATAAAACAATGGATAAAATAAATAAAGTGCATACAATAAAACAACAATCAAACACTAAAAAGAGCAGAGCCTCATGCAGTGTTAAAAGCCAGGGAATAAAAATGAGTTTTAAGGTGATTTTTAAAAATGGACAGTGAAGAGGCTTGTCTGATGTGCAGTGGCAGCACGTTCCATAAATTTGGAGCCGCAACAGAGAAAGCCCTATCCCCTCTGAGCTTCCGTTTTGCCCTCGGCACCTCGAGGAGCAGCAGGTCAGCTGACCTGAGGCACCGAGAAGGTGTGTAAGGTTGGAGCAGCTCAGAGACGCTTAGGACAAGGGAGCAATGGGTGAAGATACACAGCCATGTTTGTTTTTCTGATACGTCACTTGGCTGAGGCCGTGCCTGCGCAGGTTGTCAGCAGCTGTTAAAAACCGGGAGTTAATTAAACGTATACATGCCAGAGTATCCCATTTTATTTCTGAGTTCTACAGGGTAGCAACAAACAATCAGAATAAGGGCTTATCCTGGTTTCTGAAAACCGGAATACTCAAGTCCATATCAACGCACTCATTCAGAAATGTTTCTTCATTTGAGTAAATTACAGACTTTGCTTATCCAGTGTAAATAAACCCCACCAAACCGACGCTGCAGGGTAATACCTAAATTACCAAAGGTCCCTAGTTAGTACGAATCCTGTGTGAATATAGCTTTTAGAGGGATCATCTGAAAATGTACTTCTGCATCATTGATGTGGTGTTGGAAAAAGTTCATTTCTATGTCAAGCGGATGTTTCTCTGATCAGTTGCCTTGTTTTCCCAAATGGAGTTCCTCAGGGTTCAATGCTCGGCCCTCTAAAAGTTTCAAAAAAAATCTATCAGCAAAAATAACAAATACTCAGAGAAAGGAAGAAGTGGTGGCTGACGGCATGCTTCTGATCCTGGCCGCAGATTGAGAGAGAAAGGGAGGAGCTTGACTACAGGTGCAGCAGATCAAAGGCTGATGGGAGTATGGAGGTCAGGTAGTGTCTCAAAGAAAACAAAACAATACCAGGTTTGCACGTAACATATTGATCTGCAAAAATGAAGCTTTTTATACAGATAATATGAAATGTCCTAAAAGGTACCTGTCATCTATCCATACCAGGAGTTTAAATAATGTGGAGTGTGTCAGTCAGTAAAGTCAGTAACGTACCTGTGGATGTGTATGACTTAAGGAAGTGTTGATGTTGTGACGCAAAACAGAACATTGACCAAAATGTGCAGATGATGGTTGGGAGGAGTCCAGGTGGAGTGAGAGAGAGAAAGACCGAGCAACACTGGGGTTGGGTTTTAATGCCCCGAGAGCACCATGCAGGCTCTGAATCGGATTGGCTGATTCCTCTAAGAACAAGGAGGACACAGAAAACCGATAAGCCAAGGCTGTCCAGAAAAGGTGAGGCAGCATTCGCCAAAAAAGAAGACGTTTGCAGATTTAAAGTGACTCCTTCTGGGCTTCAGAGGAGGTTTTATGTCTCTGACTTTAAAAGTGAAAGACTGTTTCTGGTTCTTTGTATGTAGCAAAACAGAGAGCACCACCTCCACATGTAGAGTGTGTGCATGTGGGTACTTTTTATTTACTCCCTCAGTTCAGTTCAGAGCATTAACTCACACACGCAGCGGGTGTTTTCTCTCCTGAACGTCTTCCAGTCGACTGTAAAATCTGACAGTCTGGCACACAAACTCTCCTATTTCATTTCACAGATCTGGAAGAGTTTTTGAAAAGAGTCCTTGAATATATTTCCTCCTGAATAATAATTCGATTTACTCTCCGTCAGAGGAAAGAATTTTTGTATCAGTCAGAAGAAGAAAAAAAACAGCAGCTCGTCTCTGATCGAGTCTTAAAATAACCGCTCTCTGAGGGAGCCTCCATTAATTTTTCCACACCACCACTGAACAAAACTTTCCAGGAATTATGTAATTTCATTTCAGGGGCCAGAAGCTCACACTCACCTCAACACAGCGCCCCCTGATGGAGGAAGGACCAAACAGCAGGCAAAGACTTCAAACCAAGGTTAGAGTCTGTTTGAATGATTTCTACAACACAAAAAAAACATTCAAATATTTTAAAAAAATGCCAAAAATATCAGTTTTCACTCTTAAAATATTATGTAACAAAACGTTAGTCTCCATTGTTTCCACTCCAGCTCGACTAGTTTTGTCTTTTACTGTTTTTTGACGAGATTTATTACGTTAAGATTATTATTTTATGATGATTTCAGGCGTCCATTTTGGATTTTGTATTGTTTTTTTTCTTATTATATTTTTAAAAAATGTTATTGACATTTTTCAGCTTTCACCTTAACTTAGATATTTTTTAGGGATGCATCAGTTCAACATCGCTGTCGTCTGATTTGCGGTGCTGACAGACATCGCTACATCGTCAAATAATACGGCATGAACCGATGTCAGTAGCCGATTTTTATTTGTTGTGCCAAATCCATTTAATGGCGACATCACAAACACCTAACGACTGATTCAGTGAAGAGGTTTGTTATCGGGAAGATGAAGTGTCCTGTTGAATAAGCTCTGATCTGTTGTCATCGTCAAACATGAGAGAACATGTTGCATTGTGGGAATCTTACAGCAAAGGTAGTCATGGAACAAACATCAGTATCAGAATCGGCAATCGGCTGCATTTTATTTCAAACATCTGTATCATCCAGTTTCCAGACTTTGGTCCGCACCACGTCTCCAACAGGTGACCCTCCAGATCCCAACCAGGTCTCTACCGACTGAGCTACTGCCGGCCCTTTGTTATCTTTAAAGACACATTGTGTTAAATTTAGTATCTTTAGTTTTACAGTGTTAAAGGCACAATGTGTAGATTCCTCCACCAGGGGGCTCTCAATCAAAACAATAACAAAAGATGACCTTGAGGCTGGCGGGGAATCATGAGAGTGACTCTCTCTGCTACTCCCACCCTACGATGAAAAACGACCTCTGAGTTGACCGTAGTCATGACGACCGGGCGAAACCGACCTGAGGAAGAGAATATGTTCACAGACGAGCTAATGTATCTGACTACATGACGTTTTTATCACAGCAGCACATACAGCAACAGGACGACAGCTTGCAGGAGCAGCTCACGCTTCCTTATGTAGCGGTCTTTGACGTAATATCCGGTGTTTCCATGGCAACGATAAACATGTCGGGTCTGTCATGGCGGCTGCTGCGACAAGACACATCCCGTAACAACTCTAAAATGAAGGATTTCTCTGTCTTTGATAACTGTTGGAAATATTTGAGGTGATGTAAGAACTCAACAATGAATATCTATAACATAGGTTTAGTCCATTTTTAATCATTTCTCTTTAATTTATTGATGAGTGTTTTCATCTTTCTTGTCTCTGTGCGTCTGTAGTGATTCTTGAGTTCAGAACCAGCAGGATGTGTTTGTGTGTCCTCTTCCTGTAGATGAGCTGAAGTTGAAGTCTTCTGCAGGTTCGGACACGTTTCTCTCCCCTCCTCTCCGAGTGTAAACACTTCTCTGCTCATCAGACTCCTTCAGAGTTACAACGAGTCGTGTTCTGCGTACTTCCCCCCGTGTACTTCACCTACTTTCAGAGGCCCGCAGCTCGACACAATGCGGCCTCTGTTGTGGAGGGTAATTATTTGGAAAATGGCTGCTGACCACACCTCGGCTCCTCTGACAGCTCCATTAAATCTGACGTGGGTGTGCTGAGCGCAGGAATAATGGTCGTAGTGAGACCTCCCTCTGAACGATGCACATGTTAGCATCATGATCACATCTCTGACAGACCAGAAAATCATTTCTGTCCCTCACTCCGACTCTCTGATTGGTGATTTATTACATAATGAAGAAAGTGGCCGGGGGAAATGGAGATTTATTTCAGCGGTGCGGCAGGCTGTGGGTTTTGGACCGCAGGATTATTTTCTGAACATGACGGCTGCATGTTGGTCAGACGGGGGTGAACAGCAGGCTTTTGTGGCCGGCCGCGGGGCTAAGTGTGTTTACACTCGTGGTTTTAAAGAGACGACTGGAGTTTAAATGAGACGATGAAACACAGCGAACAATACGAGCAGAGCTGCAGGACACAAATCAAAGTCAGTCACTAAATAAACTGCAGAAATCACAACACTTCAGACTAAATGTACTTTAGTGCTTCCATCCAGGGAGGGAAAACGTGTAAATCCTTTAATTTCACTTCACTTTAAACTATGATCCTCTTCTGCAAGGGACAGATTACTTTTCTAACAAACTTAACTCAAGAGTTTTCTTAGGGCGCACTCTTTTCAAGCCACATTTTCTTAAGCAGACAGTTTTAGATGCATGAAGTCAGATATATTTGGCGTGGAGTGTTCCTTTAATCCGACAGGGACGTATTAATCTGCTCTCTTTGTATCTGAGAGCAGACTTGAGCTGTTTTCACACCTGCACTCCTGAACATTTCTAGATCATTTCAGGAGGACTGCTCCAGATATTCTCCTGATCTGCTTGTTCACACATGCACCTCACAGCGGGAGACTATCCCTGTCGGACAGGAGGGGGGGTGAGGTGCTCCTGAGGTAAGACGTGATGTAAAAAGAATGACACAGAAGTAGTGGACGAAGTCCTCTATACAACGCTATTTTTTGCCTTTATCAATACGTGTAGTTGAACAGAATCACAATCTGAACTAAAGAGTGGAGAAGAACATACTGGAGAACAGGAAACAGAATGCAGCAGGTTCATTAGAGCACGGAGATCGTAGAGGTGGCGTGCAGACAGTCTATGGTCGTGCAGCGATCACAGGGAATAAACGTCACCACCCCCTCCCACTCGCTCGAGGTGAATTCTCCTGATTATATCCTGCTGTGTTCTCACATCATGCCCAAAACGTATTAGGATGCTGACAGTAAAAAGTTGAGTTAAAAAATTGTCCATTCACTTTGAAACAGTTTTCAGGAGTTTTGTGTAGACTTGAGCTTGTATCGTTCTTTTCTAGTCTTCTGACTACTCAAAGCTCTTTGACACCGCAGGTCACACCTACACATTCACACACTGATGGTAGAGGCTGCTGAGTAAAGAGCCCATCAGTATTAACTCATCCATTCATACGCCGCAGGCGAAGCAGCAGGAGCAACAACGTGTTTGTGTAAGTGTGAAAGCACAAACACAAAGACAAAAATAAACGTTTATCAGAGACATGAAACCACAGCATCGGGCGTTAACACACTCGTGCTGGGATGAAGATGAAGATGATACGTTTAAATACCAGGTGATGATTCGTAAGTATCAAATAGCAAAGAAGCCTTAACGTCATATTTCATCCAATAGAAGCCCAGAGAGAGAAAGAGAGAGAGCACTGTCTTCACTGCACTAAAATGTTCTTGAGCAGTTTGGATAGTGTGCAGGAGTTCGTCTGAAGATTTGAGTCTATGATTCAGTATTTGGAGACGAGGACGTCTCTGCTTCCTGCCGTGGTGTCAGACAGGTTTTTGTCTGATTTGAACTTTTCTCATATTGAAGTTTAAAAATGTGTTTTTGTGTCAGACCTGCTGCAGTTATTTAACGAGTTTATTTCAACGCCCTCCGAGGTTCCATCAGGCTGACGGATATTTGTCATTGTGCGCTGAGCTCCTCTGAGGCTCTTCTTAAACAAACAGGTGTGTGAGGTGAAGACACGTCTTTAAATAGAACATCTGTTTGGACTCTGCATGGGAAACACATCTGGACACCAGAGGGGGGGGGCTTTAACTTTGTGTCTCAGGAGGTTAAAAATCCTAAAAATAGAAAGTGTGTGTGCAGGAATGTGTGTGTGTGTGTGTGTGTGTGTGTGTGTGTGTGTGTGTGTGTGTGACCAGCTCCTCCTCTCTCGGTGACACGTTTGAAGTTTTTAACGAGGCGAGGCGAGTTACAGGAACACCGACGGGGGGCTGACGGGGGACGAAAAGGTTCAAAAAATGTAAAGAATTCCCACAATGCCGCGAGAGAGAGGAGCATTTATCCATTTTAGAAAAAGGTGTCAATCACAGACAAGCTGATGTTGTCGCTGACGCTCGCTCGACATGCTGTTGAGAACTTTTGAATCAGTAGATATTTAAAATGTTGTCATGAACGTTTGTGACTTTAATCTCATACATTAAACAAGCTTTCACTTCAGACTTTTATTTTTTAAATGTACTCCTTTATTTTGAAAGAACGCCTGTCAGTATTCCTCCCTCTACCATCTGTGTAAGATACGTTTGATCTTTAATCTAAAATGGATCTGAAGCCCCGTCATAGCACACGTCCTTCATGAGGCTTTTCTTACACCTTCCATTATCTATACCGCTTTCCCGTTCGGCGTCACGGGGGGAATGGAGCCGATCCCAGCTGTCATTGGGCGAGAGGCGGGGTAAATCACAGGGCTGACATATAGAGACAGACAACCAGTCACACTCACATTCACACCTACGGACAATTTAGAGTCACCAGTTAACCTAACCAGCATGTCTTTGGACTGTGGGAGGAAGCCGGAGTACCCGGAGAGAACCCACGCATGCACGGGGAGAACATGCAAACTCCACACAGAGAGGCTCCTGTCAGACGGGGATTCAAACCAGGAACCTCCTCACTGTGAGGAAACAGCGCTAACCACTGCATCTCTGGATGTTGTTAATAAATCTAAAGTTATCCTCCATAACTTTATCATGTTACTGAAACAATCTATGGAACATAAAGATCTATTCACCTGCTTTGTGTTTCAGTCTCAAATGAACCAAATCTGTTCTTGAGATCAGGACGTCAGAGTTGTGACTCAGGTTTGATCGTCGTGTCACGTCTGGAGTCATCACTCAGGTTTCCATGTCGGGTTCAGGACTCTCAGGTTGTCACTCAAAGTGCAGCAGAAGGCCAACCGTTGCCAGAAGCAAATGTTAGAGCCGTTGTTCTGCTGCTGGTTTCCGTCCACCGTGACGTTAACGTGAGACACAAAGAAAAGGTCATTACGTCATCAGAAGGGAAACTTTCTGCAGCTTCTCAAAGCAGCCCGAGGAGAGCAACGTGTGGACGTGACGTTTTTATACATACAGCAGGAAATATCACCAACAGCACCTTAACAAATCACAGCTTTCCATTCTGCTTTCTGACACAAAACCACTTCAACCTTTCTGTTGTGAAATCAATTCTTAACATCCGACTGAAACACCTGAATCATTCTCCAGTTACCATGGCGACCTTTGTACCAAATATTTACTGTTTTTCAGTAGTTGTGAAAGTTATTGATGATGGGGCACAGATGGCCTTGCGGTTAGGTCGCGCCCCATGTACGGAGTCTATAGTCGTCCAAGTGGGCCGTCCGGGTTCAAGTCCAACCTGCGGCTCCTTTCCTGCATGCCATCCACTGTCCTAACAAATAACATAACAAAGAGTTCAAATCAACACCTGCTCTTCTGTGTCTCCAGATTACATTTGTTATGAGTATGAGCTTTAGGCCAAATAACAGAGGACTCCTCAGAGTGTCTTTTTGAACAACCAAACCCTGAACGACACATCTTTCAAGTCAGCATCGAGGCGACCTGTCAGTCAAGGTAGCTCCGCCCTCTTTCTTGTCTATTTGACTCTGTATGAGAACACAAGCTCATTAAGGAACTGTTTACTAAATCAACCTACTATCAGACTTCTTATTGCCCCCTGCTGGTCATAAGAAAGAATGCAGGTTTAAAGAACATTTGCCTTCACTTATCAGAGCGGGAGGCTACGTGTTGTGTTTACTGCTCATTAAAAAATGTTTTGCAGAAACAGTTTGGTATGACTAACTTTAATAAATATCCCAGGAATGTTTCCACCACTGGTTTGCAGCGTGTGTGTGTGTGTGTGTGTGTGTGTGTGTGTGTGTGTGTGTGTGTGTGTGTGTGTGTCTTCTGGGTGGCATAATAAACAGTGACACACCTTCCTGTGTGTCTGAGGGCTTTGAAGAGTCTGTTTTTGACCTTAACTAGACCTCCGTCTGACATGGACCTCCGTCTGCCTGACGGACGGACGGGGCAGGTATCCACAGACACGTTCAGATTTACAATCACTGGACTTTGTTTGGACTCTCACTTCCTGATGTGGCTTTTCCAAATAAACCGATTCTCTGGAAATTCTTCAGACGGGGAGACGGTGTGAGCGGTATTTATCAGTTTTTGAGCAGATGTGGAAGAAGATGGAGATGCTGTTCAGTGTGGTGGAAGAGAAACCACGGGAGAGAATACTGCAGGAAAATATGCGCTACTACTACTAAGTTCAAGGGTCAGCAGGTAGTCAAAGTAGTTACAGTGATTCAACGTCTGATGAATTTCACGAAGAGCAGAAAAAGAAGGAAACAACACGTCTGTGTTCAGAAACATCGGAAATCAAAACACAGACATTTATATAGTTTATATCTGTGTGGTTTCATGATGGCGCCCCTTAGTTTAACCTTCATTTAAAGGTTTAACATTTAGAGTAAACCGATGTTTTATATTCATTGTTGAGTTCTTACGTCACCTGTAATATCTCCAACAGTTATCAAAGACAGAGAAATCCTTCATTTTAGAGTTGTTACGGGACGTGTCTCGTCGCAGCCGCCGCCATGACAGACACGACATGTTTGTCGTTGCCATGGAAACACCAGATATTACATCAAAGACCGCTGCATAAGGTAGCACTACATAAGGCTGTCACTCAAAGAGGCCACGCCCCCTAATTCTACATCACTTAAAGCCTTAATATAATGTAAACAGGTGAGTTAAACATTCAGTCCGTACAGTTGAAGAGAGAAATGAGCTCTAGAGACCCAAACTGTTTTTGTACCAGACTGTAAACATGTTTATTTTAACATGGGGCTCTATGAGGACTGACTCACTGCAGGAGACAGACTCTAGTGGACACTGGAGGAACTGCAGCTGTAAAGTTGGACATTTTAACATGGGGCTCTATGAGGACTGACTCACTGCAGGAGACAGACTCTAGTGGACACTGGAGGAACTGCAGTCTTTAAGGTCTAATTTGTCGTCCCTGAGGGTTGCAGCTAAATTAAAACTCACATTCTTATAATTTTTCTATCCTTTTATCTTCATGTAAGGTTCATATTTATATTTTCTTGCACTCAGATGAGTTTGAAACTTTAATTAATCCTAAAAAAACAAGAATTTTTCTAAAAGTTTCGTGTGTTGGGGTCAGTGTGACTTCAGTATCCTCAGGGTGGAGATTTATTTAATCGTCAACATGTTATGGTCTTTTTGACGGATATTGGAACCACATGAGGATCTTATTGATGAGTGGTGGAGACACAAAAGACAAACATATCAATGAGTTTGATTTATATGTTTTTGTTTGGTTTGTGTTTGCAGCGTCTGTTCTCACGGTTCCTCTCACAGAAGAGCGTTACGTAACGGTCCTGATGGCAGAGTGTGAGCCAGTGTTGACGTTCCTCTGGATGAAAACAAAGCAGCTTCGATGAAAGGCAAACAGGCAGGCAGAGGAAAGATAACGCTCCACCTGAGTGAGGACAAATCTCCTCGGGGAAAGACAGAAGTGAACGTTTGTTTGTAGGATTTCTCTCCAGCTGGTCGGGAAACCTCATCGATGTTTGACCAGTCGTGGCGCCTGGGAACGTCTTTCAGAAATGTGAACAGAAGTTTGTTGTCTCTGCTTTAACACAAAGCACACATTTGGCTTCAGAGTGAAAGAATTCATGGATTCAGAGAACAACTCTGAAATCCTCGGCTCAGTGAGGTAACGTTTTGACGGACCTGCCCATCGATCTGACCGTCCATCCCATCGTTCTCACGATCTGCTTAAATCATAAATTCAGAAAGACTTTTCAAACTGAACTAAATTATAATTTAGGAGCTATTGGAACCATTTGAAGAGCAGATGATTTTTGACAAGTCCTTAGATCCTCAATTAAGGACAGTGAGACTCTCCAAGACCAAAGGAAAGTTCAGGAAGAGTTGATTCAAGCCGACCAAAATAATGGACCAAACTATGGAAGTTGGTCCGGTGGCTGGAGAGGTGCCAGGTCACTTCCTGAGTACTGCTGAGGTTCCCTTTAGCAAGGCACCGACCTCCACACAGCTCTGGTGTGCTCCCTGTGAAGCAGTCTCAATAACAGAATTTACCCCCATTGAGTTTAAAAGATTGGTGGTCCCTCTCTTTATGGCTCCAGGTGAACAGTTAACACAGGATGATGATGCTGATGTTATGTTGAAGGAAATGTGGTCAAGAGTTGGATCTATAAGGTTTGCTCTGGTGTAGGTTTGGTCCGTGTTTTTCTTTGTTATGAGCGATGACTCGTTGATAAATATTATGAGAATAAGCTGCTGCTGAGCGCTGTGACTTCAGAGATTTAAAAAACGACTTTCCCACCGACTCGAGGTTTAGAAATAAAAGACAGCAGAGATCCGTGTTATAACACTCGCCCTGTGCTTATCTGTTATGGTTCCCCGCCCGGCACCGATATATAAGATCAATAAGGGAACGCCCAGTGGGTAAACATTCCCCCGACCCCCGGCCCGGACCCTCAGCCTTCAGGGGCCCGGCCGCTCCGTACTGACCCCTGCACCGTGAAGGTGAGCCTGTGGTGTTTGGCAGCGCCGACGGAAATCAAACCCTTCCATTTATTAGTTCTCAGAGCCGGTGTTGTTGTAAGGATCAGAGATGAAGAAAGGCTCGGGATTAATGCGACGAAAAGACAAACAATCGACGGGCCGTGGAAGATGTAAATGCACCGCTGAGTATTATTTCCACCACTTCAAACGACTGCACGCCACTTTTTATTCTTCTCTCATTGTTTTCAAAGAAGTGCAAAGACTTTGAGTCATTCATGCTAAGATGTTTTATACAATATATCAAGTGAACACGGACAACGTTTTCATGTCAGCTCATTTTAAAAGCATCGTGCAAGGAATCCAAACTTTCCAGGTTTGACAGATCTCAGATTGTATATCCAGGTGGACGCCACACCTCTCCTTTAAAAGATCAGAAACACATGTCTGACTTTAGTCTCTTCAAAAAAGAATGAAACAGGTCCAAATACATCAGCAAACATTTACCCCTGAAATATACATTTTGAATCTAGCCTTAAACGCAGTCATAACACATAAACACAGCCTAAAGCATCCTTTTTGTCCCATTAGACTGCCATCGATGTGTGCACTATTGTCTCCACTAAACATGTACACAGGAGGGATTTAGTTCACTGCATCGCCACTAGAAATTCACCACTGACAAAAACACATCATTCTTTTTGCACTAAGGAGCACCTGGACTCTATCAAATGTTCTCCATCAGTACGTCATCTAAAAGAAGACTTCCTCAGGTTTCCTCCTCTGTAAGATCCATTATTCATGTTGTCCTGCACACTGAGAGATGATACTTAATCAAAGAGGGAAATACGTTTTTACATTGGTTCTCAATCATGGAATCTCATCCTGTCTTTATGAGTCTTTACATGCAGCCTCATCATGACCCTGAACGCAGCTATAGCTTTAAAAAATCCATTCTGGTCACACAGTCTTCAGTGGAACAACAGAACCAGCAGGTTTAAGTTCAGATCATGCTGCAAACGTGTCCACTGTGTTCAATAAAACATTAAATGTGAGACTGCAGCCTGCTGGTGCTGGATGAAAGTCAGGAGGCTCTGTTGGTATGTAATGGCCTACAAACCCAGTCTAAATAAACCTGGGTTACCCACAATGCCACTGCAGCGGCTTTTACTCCAACACCTTTTCAGTTTGTGATTACCAAGAATGTTCTTTTCCGTCCACCTGAATATTCCCCCGAGCTGCGTTTATCTCGGGGGAATATTCAGGATGAAAAGATGGAAAAGTGTTGCGTGTTTGCACGGTCACATCTGCCCCAAAGATGAGACTTTAAAGGACTTTTTGGAACAACACAGAGACGCTTTCTACTCGTTCTCACTCATCGTGGTGAAAGGATCAGCAGGTTTGAGTCTGAACTGAAGACACCAGTCATGTAGCGGCAACACTTATGCCTCTATGAAGGTTTATTCTCTGATGGGCTCACTGCCCAACAGACCTGTAGTATTGCTTAATATGTAAATTATGTAATCTGAAACTTCACAAAAGGGTTGCCCCGCTTTTGTGCCTCCTAAATGTGTTCAAATGAGTCCAAAGACACAGTCTGATTCTCAAACACACAAAGGGTTAAATGTTCCCCTAACTGAGCAAACTGCGTCTCTGAGTCTTGGTGCTGTTTATGTATTTAAATGATCTATTATTTAGTCATGGGGGGAAAATTGTCCCCTTTCTATTCAAACAGATTGTCCATCCTACCTTGATGCTAACAGATAAGTTATCGCTAGTTAGCTTAGCATGCTAATGTCCCCACTCCAGACAGAGAAACTGTTAAAGCCATGATACACCAAGGAGATTGTCGGCCATCAGTCCTGGTTGGACCGTCGTTGAGCGGTCGTCATCCTAGTTTTTGCGGTGTGTCCGACAGGAATCTCTCTGATTGGCTGTTCGGAGGTTTCATTTATCTCCAGCTCTCGGCACAGGTTCTGGAAAGCCCCTTGAGCCTGCCACTGTAGGATCCATGCTTTCACCCATTAGTGCGGTTTCTCCTCATGTGTCGCCTCCGCCTCTTCTTTTCTTTTTCCACTAAAAGACCAAGGGCTGACAACGCCAGAGCCATTTTCTACTTTTTATCAGACATTATTCTCGATTAGTGGCCTACCTATAATACGAGTGGTGACCGACAGCGGTGTGAAAATGGTTTTCTTGTATCATAACAACGGACTACTGCCGCCTCACTCATGCGCAGAACGAAGGTGGTGGTTGGCCGTCGGCTGTAGTCTTTGCGGTGTGTTCAAGTGCAACTTTTTGGCCAAGACAGAAGGCAACGTGAGGCAACGCCACAGTCGGCCTTCGTCGCCACTAGTTCTTTGCCGTCTGCTTGGTGTGTCAGGGCCTTTAAAGTCCTCTCCTCACGCTTCAGCTCTTGGTATTTTGCTTTGTAAACTCTGAAGGCGTTTTTTTTTTTTTCAAACAGCTTTGAACAACAGATTCTGTCTGAACCACACATTTTTTAAAACATAAATTCAGACATTCCTGATTAAACCACATTAAACATGGCAGCAGATTAAATAAATCATTAGAGTTAAAGTATGTACGGTGCAGCGGAGTTTACTTTCACTGTCAGAATGAAAGCTCATTTATCAGTTTAAGGGTATTTTCATTAGAAAGAGAAACACTGTCTGCTTCTTCTTCTCACACCAACATGAACACACACACACACACACACACACACACACACACATGTGCACACACACACTGTATTTCCTGTGGGATTGGCTGCAGTGTGCTCTGTAAGTCTCCTTCATAGTTTTTATTTTCGAACGCTCTTCCTCTGACTGACCTGATTTTCCGTCAGAGGATGAAAGATGTCAGACATTCTTCTTCTCTGCTCTCTCTTTCAGCGTCTCTCCGCCTGTGTGGTCCGTCTCCGGGGGCGACGTCATGTTGCTGAGAGTCAGACTGAGTCACCTGCAGCGTGTGTGATCGGCCGGCTCAACCTGAACTCTCTGCGCTAATATGTGTCCGTTTCATGAAGCAGTAATACTTACTAACTGTGCTTCAGGCTGAATGACAACATGCAGATCTGCAGACAGAAAAGAGAACAAACTGAAGCACATCAAACATTTCCTCCTCCTGACTGATATTTCATGTCATACATGTTTCACGTGCTTCACTCAAACACGACAGGAAGCCGTTACTGCTGGAAGTAAAGTATAAAAAAATCAATGAAGTATTTCAGGATGTTCAAGCTGTGTGTCCCGTGTCAGCAGCTGATGAAGTCCTGCATTGTCATGACGTCATTGTCATTGTATGGTTACCACGGAGACGTAAGATTCATCTTAACTCGTAGAGCGTCACTTCCAACCCAAAATATTGCGTCAGAAGTGAGGTTTGAACTTCATGTGACGAATCAGTAAACAGCATTTGTCTTAAAGCGAAGTAGATAAAGTCAGAAATCAGAGAGAGAGAGAGAGAGAGCGGGGAATGACATACAGGAAAGGAGCCACAGCAGCTCGGATTTGAACCCAGGACACCCGCTTGTAGGACAACATGTGGCACGCTCACTAACCTCTAGGCCACCATCGCCCCTGTAGACTTTTTTCTAACAGGTCCCTGGACTGCATATCATGCTTACAAATACAAATGTTCAGATATTTACTTCAATAAAAAGTACTGATACTAAACTGTAACAACAGTCCTTTAAAGTTCAAGTTTGTAAAGCGAGGTGATCAGGTTCGACTACTACCCAACATCCCTGACGCCCAGCTACCACCATCAGACTGGGACGCCCGCCTCGAGGACTACAGTCTCTGTACATGGGGCCGGTCCCCAACCACTAGGCCACCTGCGCACTCAATGACTGTTTTCAAATGAAGTTGAATTTATCTGTTGTGAACCAAAAAGAACGGCTCCAACTTTAATTCATAGTTTCTGGTTACTTTTTCGTCTGTTGACTTTTAACAACAGTCTCAGCTGAACTTGTGTGAAGTGTATTTGACGTTAGAACACGTGCTCTGTGTGTAAATATCTTTAAATTGTTAAATCACTGAAGCTGTCAGATCAAAGTCACAGATTTCCTTCTGAGATGTGCTGAAGTCGAAGTAGGAGGACTCCTCTCTTCAGTGCTTTAGTAAATTAAGTGGCATTCCTCCTCTGAATAAAAACACAACACCGGCGTGTTCGTGCCCTCTGCAGGCCGTCTGTGTTGCCGTGACGATGATGTGAGAACTCAGCAGGGTGAAGTGGAGTGAGGAGTTGGTGGAAAAAGGCGGTAAGATGCTGGAGGGGAGCGAGCCATGAATACACTTTTGAGAGCTTTTCATAATGGCTGCAGTGATTCAGAGCTAAATTAAGCTCAGGGAAGCCGGCCCCAATGCTTCAGGGCGGGGCTTGTATTCTCATAAGTGGTATTATTTAGCCGGTGATGTCAGTAAATTGGCGAGTCGCTGGTGGCCTCGGCGTTCCAAACTGACATAGGAGAACAGTAAATACATTGATGCATGCAGCCTCACAGAGCGACTCAACGAGCCAAGAGCTGCACTCCCAATCTCTGAATCACATCCCGCACATCAGAGCTCGAACATCCCGCCCTCTGCACTCATTCAGCAGCATCTCTCTCTGTGTGAGGGTTTGTTTTACCAAAGAAAGTCACATTTCTTCATTCACAGCCGCAGGTCGTGACCTTTCTGACTGCGACACATAAACACAGAGACGAGGACGGATGTTAGAGCCCGAGGAGTCGAGTTATGAAGTCATTTATCAGATCTAAAGGTAAACGTGGACTTCAGTATGAGCAGCTTTGTGCTTCAAGTCCTGTTATTCTGAGGTTCTTGTAACAGGGGCGGCCATTTTTTTGTTATTTCAATATTCGAGGACTCTCATTACCAGAGGTCACCAAAGGTTTATTTTGGGGCTTTTTATGCCTTTATTAAGCGACAGTGGATGGAGTCAGAAATCAGGGAGAGAGAGTGGGAAAGGAGGTACAGGTCGGATTCGAACCTGTGCTGCCACTTTGGGTGACTACAGCCTCTGTACATGTAGCCACGGACTAACCACTCGGCTACCGACGCCCCCCAAAAATCTAACTTTGTTAACGTTATCGTTACGGTTTAAAGAGTGACCCTGTTAACTGGTGACTGTCAGCTTAATACGTCTGTGGTTGTCATAGTTACAGACATACATGATTGGTATTTTTGACATTACAATAAAAAACTAAACAAAGCAACATTCGTTTGGACACTTTCTGTCTTCAACATCTGTTGTTACTACGACAACCACACATGCGTTCGGCTAAAAGTCGCCAGTTGACACGGTAACTCTTTAAATCATAACACCTGTACTATCCATGTGTTACAAATCTCTTTTATATACAGTATATGCTACTGTCTTCACTCTAGCACAACAGGAAGTGCCTTCATAGGTCAAGTAGCATTTCACAATTAAAGCGCCCGGGACATTTTGGCTCGTTAGTCAATGGACCGTACTCCAATGACGCTCATGTTGCCGTGCCGTCACGCTCAGGATGGGAAGCCCAGATATTGTTATCGTGTCTTACTGCTGTGCTCAAGGTTTAAGTCATGTTAACGTCACAAATCTGAGCCAATGTTTTCATTTCAAAGCTTCAACGATTGATGAGAAAGTACCGAGACCATGGATCCTGAAAACCCGGAGACACAACAGACCATACTGTGAGTTAAAATCATGTTTAGCTAGCTACTGCTAACGTAAGCGTTTAGCGACTTCTTGGTTAACATTTATGTTTGAAAATCACCGATACGATATGAAAGGCGTTTATTAACCCTCGGTGAAACTTGTTGGATCTTTAGCATCCCGATGGAGGTAAACCAGGTTCAACATCTGCAGAGCATTGGCCTCGTGCATTTATCAACAAGTAGTTTTGTAAAACTCACGTTAGCTTGCTTTTTATCATGGAGGGATTGCTAGCTAGCTTGGATATCCAGAGTCCCAGGACTGATGGGACTGGCACATTACAAAATCAGCTAATGTTACAAAGCAACCAAAACATGCTACATGCTAAGTAGCAGCTAGCTGACTAACATTTACCACGCTTGCTTCTCAAAGATATAAAATCTTCTTAAGAAGTCCAAAGTGTTGATATTATGCTACATGTGGCTAAAGCTAACAGTCCAATGTAATGACATCATGCTAACAGGTAGAGGCTAAAGCTACAAGGCTAAAACAGGGATTTGGTTTGACTACATTCAATCAAACTGGCTGTATTTTGGTCCGTGTTGATCAAACGATGTGTGATTTAAGAGGTTTTAGAGTTTGTCTTTGTTCTCCAGCCGTAATATTCACTCACAGGTCAGCTCAGTTCACAGTTTGTTTCTTTTTCTTTGCTCGGTGTGTTGACGCCCAGCCGTCCAATCACTGGGCAGCTGCCATCGCTGCCTCTTGAAGTTCGCAGGTGTATGAAGCTCCTCTCAGCAGAATCTCTTGTTTTGTTGGCCGACCTACGTCTTTTATACATTCGAGGGCTCGCCGTGTTCCTGAGCCGCAGATAAGCTGCTGCCAGGGGAAACGTAAAGTAGGTCATACGTGGAGCCAAACATTCTCAGATTCACTTTCATTATTTGTGTTTCTGTGTTCCTTTCGAGTATTTCAAACAGTCAGCTGGCCGAGGTCAGTGGGACGTCAGGATGAAGAGTGAAGAGAGACAGAGACAGGTGAGGTCGACCTGATCACATGTCAACGAGGCCAAGGGCAACAAGGGCAACTACAGAGTCAACAACAGAGTCCGTGGTTTCTCAGTCAGAGCTCTGAAGCGGGCCCATTTGGTACTTCAGGAAACCACAACACAAAAACATTTTTTCCCTGAATACAAAAAAACTCTGAAAAGAGTAAAAGTCTTTCTCCAGGCCTGAACTTCCATCAGATGTGTGTGCGTTACACGGCAAATCTGCTCCGTCAACACCCACATGAGCAGCATCGCTGGACAGCTGGAGTCGTGAAACCAAGGAGTTCCCGCAGTCATTAAAGTCGAGTTTTAATGACAGGGAGGAGAAAACGGTAAACAGAAAAGTGTCCGTCTGCAAACATCGTTTTACACGTGTCGCCTACTCAAACAGAAACACTTACGGAGTTTGGCTTACAGAGTTAGCAGGCTGTCACTCAGCCACCAGCTGATCCCTGCATGATGCAGACGAAGCTGAGAGTGAACGGAAAAGCAGCGTTTAAAAAACCGAGGTACGTATTAAACCGTGGGCTGACTGTATCGTTGCATCCCTAGTACAAACGTTGACTTAGTTGTTTTGTTTCTGAGGTTTGAAAGAAGAAAAGTTTGAATGTTATCACAGATTAAAATCAGCGGATAAAGAGCTTTTACATTTTGTTCTTGTGTCACTGTGGTCGATGTTTTTCATTTTTAAGCCGTCCCAGGTGAAAATAATGAGTCTGCACTGGGAGGAAACGTATAGAAAAGTGATGCTGCAGAGGGAAAACTGGGTCCTGGCCGCACTCTTCATGAACATGAAATTGGATTATGGTGGAATACCTTCAGCCAATATTTTCCCTCTCTGGTAAATTACCTTCGGCCGCTGCTCGGTTCAACAAGCAGATCTCAGATAAGGCTGCAGAGTGATGTTCAGCAACACTTTGTGGGAACTGGAGGCTCCGACTCTCTGAATCCTCCACAAGCACGTCTTTGAATCCAAAGTGCATGGGAACCATTACAGAGAAACGTATACCGAGTAAACAGAAGGAGCGGGTGTAAATTGTCAGCTGGCTGCAGCTCTAAGTAATCAGACGGGAACTTTGGAGCTGCTGTGACCCGATACTTGTGTAACTTAGCTCCTCTTTGTGTGTAATAATCCATTTCACGGTTTATGTTTTAAGTGGAGAATTAAGTAATTCTTTGCTTTTTGGCTGTTTGTTCAGCAGTTCTGCTGCGTGTGGTCATTCTCTCCACAGTTTATAATCCTGGGAGCATAAATCGCCCTTTGAAGCCTCCTTTTCCTTCCACAGAGGAACATTTCTCTGTATCCGGTTTATGAAGCAGCTCCCCGGCCTCTTTTTGAACAAACTCCTGCCTTTTTTCCCCCGTTCAGGGCGAGATCTCTCCGTGTGTCATGTAAACGCTGACATTCCCTGGGAGGTTGTCAGAGGAGGAAGAGGGAGTCAGCCTTTTCCACCAAGGCCAAGGCAAACATTTCCTTTATTGAGGAACAGTATCTGCTGATGTGAGTGGCTCTCCATAAAGAGCCACTGTCTGAATCAAAGACGTATTGATGCAGGAAACTCAAACCGCGGCTTGGAGCCGTTCAGCTCTGTTGTGCGGCTCACAATTAATCATTTAAATGCATTAAATGGGAAACCCCCCAAACTTCATCCTGGAGCGGGTTTACAGCTGAAGACGAGGAATGTTGTTTGTGTTCACATCCAAACGTTCCAGAGCTGAAGAGAATTTTTACAACCTGGAACCCTTTTTGTGCTTTTGGCCGTCACTCATATTGGGTTTGATTAAGTTGAACTTCTCAGGGCATTAAGGTGATTGACACATCAAAGCGGGGTGGTCATGATACCAGAGTTTTAAACTTAGGTTTGAATCCAGTGAAAATAGACATCGATATTGTTTGATACCACGACAACTAGAAGTCCTAACCTCCTGATATTGTGTGATTTCTTGTCTTTAATGATCAAAAGTTACAGAAAGTATCCCAGTGTTTGGGACAGAGTGGATTCAATTCTGAAACAAAAGTCATTTCATGATGTTTGTGAAGACGGTCAAAGTTTGGAGAGTAGGGTTGTAATTCTATGGAAATCAAAGTCGGCAACCTTTATTGGGTAACAGTGCTGTTACAACTTCAATCAACTTCAAACTCATTTAGAACGTGACACGGACATTAACCCCCGCCCCCCATAACGAGCCTAAAACCAACATCCTGTTGTCAATCCAAAAGGACATGACTTATTTTTTAATACTTTTTCGCCAGAAATAACCTGCTGACGAGAACACCCGTTCAAAGCCCACAGAGGTTCGTGGCACACTCAGATATTTGCGAGCCAGCTTGGAGAGTTGCCGGTATGTAGCGATTCTGTTTCTCTACAGAGAGACGAGGAGGAGTCTCCCTCCTGTAAGTTTGCATCTTCTGAATCTCGCCCCCGTCACTTCTGCCTCAACATTACTGTCTTCATTTACTGAGGTCAAGAGTGCATGCAGTGGTCAAGTTACACTGAGAGCGCCCCTGTACTAGCCAAGTGTCAGAGATGAGTCAGGTGGGAACAGTCCACAGCAGAAGGTTTGAAGCAGACTCAGGTTAGTTTCTCACCTCTGGAAGATTGACTGAGGCTCTTTGTTTCGTTTGCTTATCTAAATCGTCCAATTGGATTCAGCGATTATGAACTGATTCAGTGTTTTAGAAGAGAGGAAAAGGTTTAGTTATAGAACTTTTTTATGACATAAAATCTCATCTTTGGGAGGAGATCAAGTCTTTCCAAGAAAAAAGGTCTCAGAGAAACTGAGAGGAGTTAAGAGTCCAGTCTTTTGATGAAGTGGAGTGTAAAGTCAGATCGAGGACCACACCTCTGTGATGTGTGATCTGTGTGTTCAGCCTGAGAGGGAGCGACGTGTTTGAACATGAAAATCTCCCCTCTGTTTGAAATCCTTCCTTCTTAAAGCGTTAGCACAGTCTCAGCTGTGTCATCACTTTCTCCTCCCTCGTTCTCTCAGAGCGATCGAAGCACCTGGAAACGCTTCAAGGACTCCAGGGTGGTTCTCCAAAACCAATAAACAAAGCAGTTCTTAGGTGAGCGCTCCGAGTGTTCATCAGTGTGATTGGTTAAGGACGTGTTCCCCTCGCCGTCCGCACCCACATCGTCTCTGCTGCTCTCCGTAGATCCTCCGCTCATCGTCCACATCGTCCTCACTGAGGCAGCAGAGAGGCTCAGACCGCTGACATCACAGCAACATGTTGGCAATCACAGAGCTGGAAAATTAGAGCAACTTTAAGAATCTAATGGTCCGAGTCTCTGAGGAGATCTGCTCTGTTAATGCTCGCTGAATCATGCAACTACTTACTAACAAATTCTCCAGTAATGCGGTCCAACAATGACCGATAACCATCGTGTGAACACAAGAAGAAGGATTTTCCACACTCAGATGTTGGCAATGTATAATGTATAACAAATCCAGTGCTTTATGATATAGAGGCAGTGACTCCTCAAACCTCAGATCCACCACACCACCTCTCTTTCCAACTGATCATACGTGATAAAGCCTCATTCTGTTCAAAAACCTGTTTTTGAGATTCTCTGAGACTCCTCCAATCAGCTGGCTGCTCATTTCTGCAGAGCCGAACAGCTGACGCTCATCCCTGAGCCTCTTAACCTCTGAAGAAGAACTTTGAATAAAAGGTGCTGCATTCTTACAGCGTGAGCAGAGAGACAGACCGCAAGGCAGACACTTGCAGACACTCGGTGGTTTTGGGTAAAAAATGATTTTACATGTCTGGTTAACCACAGCATGAAGGCAGCACGTGTAGAGCTCACTGAGGGCAAACAGTGCTGACTTTTACGGCGTGTAGTCCTGACGGGAGACGAACCACCGGGTGAATTACTGAAGACAGAGCGGCTCGCTACGACATGATGACAGAGTCAGAGCACTAACAGTTAGCTGCAGGTCTGTAATGAGCTGAAGGTCTGACAGGGAGACACTGCAGATCAGAGGTTCTTAATCTGTGGGTCACGACTCCCCAAAGTGTTCACAAAGGTCAGTCTGAGGGGTCACAAGAGGATTTTAGTGATCATATGAGGGTCTACAAGATCAAAAAGTTTAATGACGTAGTTGAAGAAATGTGTTGTCTTGATTTTTTATGACACTTGAAATTTGAGAAACTCATTTCGGCCGCTTGTATCTGCATTCTGTCAGACACTTTGTGTTTTATAGCCTTTATTTACAGGACAGTGGATAGAGCCAGAAATCAGGGAGAGAGTGGCAACGACATGCAGGAAAGGAGCCACAGGTAGGAACTGAACCCAGGCCGTCCGCTTTGAGGACCACCGCCTCCCCACATGGGGAGTGTACACTAACCACTAGGCCACCGGCGCACCAAAGGACTTACATTTCTAAGCTAACATTAGCCAGTGGCTGTAGACCATGAAGAGGAGCTGAAAAAACAGAGAGCCAACAAAATGTTCTTTCACATGCACACCTAGAGGCAATTAGTCTCCAATATACCGAACCATCGTGTCTTCAGAGGTAAGCAATGAATGCACTGGGGGAACATGTAGACTCCACACAGAACGGTCAAACCAGGAACCTCCTTGTTGTAAGGCACCATCGCTAACCATTGCACCAACATGCAGCCAAAAACTACAACATGTCTGACATAAATATATGAAGCAGGCACAAACACCTGATTGAAATCCACTCCTAACAAAGAGGAGTGAACGGGAACACCTCTGCATTGCTTTTACTGATGTTTTAAAGGATGTGCTTAAAATTTGCTCTGCATCTGGTTGAAACCTTCAACAGCTCAGAGAAACTCTAAAGGAGTTTTTGGACTGCCAAAAAATGTCTGGTTTTACGGTGGTGTTTCAGCGTGGAGCGTCTTCCCTCGTAGAGGATCTTTGGTGGAGTTCAGACACTCCAACCAACAAGTAAGTTCCCTTTTGTTCTGTCATCTGCTCTCACTGAATGGACATTAATGATGTAATAAATCAGAGTAATTAATCTTCTCTGGCTGGCGATGATTCAGTTTCCAGTGGAGGACCTTTGTCTCCTCTGAACCACCCACAGGTTTTATCTCTTCCTAAAATAGACAACAGTTTCCCAGAAGTGGACGTGACACATGCAGACTCCAGACAGCATGAAGGGTGAGTGTCGGTTCATCGCTTCCCCCTGAGGGTTCAGGATATTCTCCTCCGTGTGAGCTTCACGTCACTGCTCTGACCTCCAGATATAGCACGACTGAAACCACCTCACTGTGACTGAAACGCTGCTGTGTGAGAGCAGAGAGCAGTGCTCTGATCTTTTTACTTTAATGTCATCGAATCTACGACTAAAATACTCTGTCAGGCAGAGAGTTAACATTTTGAGCTTTAGTTGGGAACACGGTTGTCAAAAGTGTTGTTTTACAACGACTCAATCTTTGTTATTTCAGTGAACGATGGTGTCAAAACGCACCAAAGCTTTGTCTTGTTTTCCATCAACAGAGCCGGATTGTTTGATGGGATAAAAAGTTCCAGAAAGCGAAACAGACGTCGTTTCATGATTGTTTTGTAAAAGTGCCGTTTCCAGAATCAAGGACGAAATTGAAGAATCAATCAAACTAACAAAGATGTGGTCTTTACAGTCTTATCTGTCCACGTTGCCCCTCATATCTCATTCTAATGAGAGTCCAGTGTAAACTAACAGAGTTTCAGGTGGTACCTCCTCCCAGCAGCTGCAGAGGACACTTCTCTCTGGGATCTGACTCCTGTGAAAATAACCTGAGGAGCAGCGTTTGGAGCAGCTGGAGAGCAGCCAGGCTGTGGATGTGCTGATGGGGCGTTTTGGGGCCTCTCCGTCGGCCTCTGGAGGGCCGGGCTGCCTCTAAAGTCTGGAGCACATTAGAGAAGCTAAGCCTTAAAGCCGGCTGATCAGGGCCCGGAGTTCCCTTCCCAGGACAGTAAGTTAGTGTATCACAGATTGGACAGATCAACCCAGAAACCTTCCCAGAGCTCCTCCACCCCGATACATAAACATACTCCGACCGGCCGTGTGCACCTGCAGGGACACACACACGTGCAGCAACACACACACAGAGGAACTCAGCAGAAACATCTCGATAAGGTTTATACGTCAAACAAATCAGCAGAGGATGCACCAACCCAGGTAGAAAGTGATGGCTTGTTCTCGATTATAGTTTGCAAACAAGTTCTTAAAGACGATGCCCTAAAGTATGTTTACCATCTTAGCTTAGCTCGTTAGCAGTCACTAAAAGGTACAGCTAAGTGTGATGTAAAGAAAAGCCATCAGCTTTGCAGGTTTTAGATCGAAACCAAAGTTTAAGAAACACTAAGATGATGACCTCATGATGGTACTGAATGAAGATATAACCATTGAGAGATATTTTGGGGTACTATCAGAAAATGTAGAAGAGTTTAGACTTGGCATGGTTCATCCTCGTGGCACCATGAATGTCCAAAAATGTGGTCGAAGATTTGAACTGCGTAAGGCGCTCGAGGGACAGTCAGGACAGATCAACGTTTGCGAAGGATCTATCCTCTGTAAAAAAAACATTGTCAACACACGTGTTTAATTTGGCAGAGTGCAGAAGTTTACCTGCGATATTGACGGATTCATTTCTCTCCAACGCACGTTTGGTGTTGTTTTTAAAGCTCTCGTACTTTTTGATGCTATTGATCATTAAATTTAGAAGTGCAATAAAACGTATGTAAATTCTTTAGCGTCTGTACACGGTGCGCACTAACCACTAGCCAACGCCCCCATCTCCAATTTGAAATGATGGTAGTATCGAAAAGTACCAAAGCTTTCAAATAAAACTCTAAATCTTTCATCATACATTCCACCTAAGATTCACCCAATGACAGCGAGAGCAGTGACGGTCCACTCAAATGTTTCTCAAGTCCTTTTGGAGTCTCAAAGAGATGCAAGAGTTTGTTTACGTCTCTTACAAACAGACAGAGAGAGCAACGGAGGTGAAACTGCCTAAATTGTAAAAAATGCGTTGGAAATGTTAAAGTGTTTGTGCAACTTGGACAGTTTTCAGGAGTTTGCCTGCGATTTCTGATCATGTAACATCTGAAATGATCCGATATCGGGTTCCTAGGACTTTTACGTTTGTTGCTGTGGTGTTAATATTGTTTGATTTCTACTAGAATCATTGAGTCCACATCATCTGCAGGTCTGTATCCGTCTCCCCCAGAGGACTGCACCCTGCAGGGCCTCCTGAGCTGAAGGGTCTCACTATAACTGAGCACATTCCCACAGTAGCACTGGCAGCTATTGTCAACATGTCGGGGGATTGAAGGTAAATCCTGCCCTCTTTGTTGTAGTGCTGGTATGCGCTGACATCTGGATCAGCACAGCTCGGTGGTGGAGAGGCTGGGTGGGACCGACTCGGGCCACTGCTGGTCTCCCACGGGTCTTAAGACCAATAACAGGCTGCAGGCGGAGGGTCCACAGGTGCACAGAGTCCTGCAGCCGGGCCTCCAACAACAAACAGTCAGATGAGACAGGATTGATGCAGAGAAGAGATCTGGTTCCACCTGATCACCTGCACAACTCGCAGCATCCACATCCTCCAACAGTGGGAACAAAGTCTGAAAGTTCTGATTTCAAAGCAACACGCCGTCACTGCAACGTGCAGCGGAGTGAGAAGGAACTAAATGACATCCAAGTTTGTCAGTAAAACTCTAAAACTC
This sequence comes from Tautogolabrus adspersus, assembly GCA_020745685.1. Taxonomy (NCBI): domain Eukaryota; kingdom Metazoa; phylum Chordata; class Actinopteri; order Labriformes; family Labridae; genus Tautogolabrus; species Tautogolabrus adspersus. The sequence goes on from CM036555.1 coordinate 20,694,128, forward strand.
TACAGGGGCTTCTACTGATGTGGTTAAACCTCGGGTAGTTCTCTACAGTCCGGGTCTCCTGCATCCTTCGCCAGCGTATTTGTGCAATTTAAACTGTGCAGGAGTTTTTCTTGCAAACTGGATAATTGAAAAGAAGAAATTATCCAGTTTGGTTGCTCAGGATTGTTTTTTATTACTGTAAAGTATCAGTTTCATTACCATCAAAAAGAAAAGAAAGTCACAGCTTTCCTTGCCTTTACTTTACGGTAGCGGTTACAGCGGTACAATATTGGCGCCAGTAAGATCACAGACCAATGCGTTGTCATATGTGACGCTTCTCAGCCAATCAAGCGACTGAACACGGCTACTGTACAGAATCCCACAGACAAGAAACGTCCACAACAAACAGCTGCAGAAACAAGAAGCTTCTGTTTTAACATGAGATGTTGCATCACAATCAGGCGGCTCCTCTGAAGCCCTACAACGTGCTTCTTTAATTAGTCACAGTGATACCGTTAACCCCGGGAAAATGTCAGGGAGCTTTAACATTTTCCAAATTTTGATACCGCCAACTCTAATCAATATCATTGGATTTTAATCGTATGAAAGTTTAAAATTCTGGTACCTAAGTTCAACCCAGGTTCAACCTGTACAAATGAAGATGTAGAGAGACACCCTGAAAGATTTCCTCTCTGCTCTGTGAACTTTACATTATGACAGCTATATTAACACAAACGTCTCCTCACATTAACGCCGACACCAGGCAGAAGGTCAGTACCCCCCCGAGCTGTTAATTACCCCGCAGGAGACGAAGACGATTTAAATTAGAGAGACATTAAAGTCACTCCTCTGCAGGTATCTGCTGTCTCACCTGCAGACAGGAGGTGAAACTTCAAGACAAGGACCCCCCGCTGTTTGACCGGACCTCATCTCCACATAGTCTCCCTCTTCTTGATTGGATGTTTGCTGAGAGGTTGACAGCATGTGAAAGTTTGCAGCCGTGACTTCCTGTGTTAATCAGCGTGAGGCGTTCAGGGTCCATTAGCAGCCCAGGAGCTGTGAAGTATCAGCAGCCACGAGGCGTTTATTTACGGGGAAGTCCGGAGTTACTGGGTGCTAATTTGTTCCTGAGGGTCAGTTTGAGACGTTGATGAAGATGTGGTGTGAAGAGCTGTTTGTGTGAGTCAGCTACAGAGAGAGGTGCTGCTGGGATAGAGAGCACGCTCATGTCTCCTGATGACGTTTAAATGTTGGATGAAACACGACCTGAGGTTTTCGTTTTTTTTAGGGTCATTTTGTTGGATTCACACTTCACAGTAAAAAACACTAAATGTGCACAAGAACCCGTTAAACTGTTGAACAACAAAACAGAGAAGGAATAATCTAAGAAAGGAGGAGGAGAACAGAGTTTGTTCGTGTTGAAGAGGTGAGATTTTAGGGGTTTCTTGAAGGTGGAGAGTGAGGGGGAGTCCCTGATGTTTTTTGGCAGCGAGTTCCAGAGGGTGGGAGCGGATATGGAGAAGGCCCTGTCCTCCCTCAGGACCGATGGGTGGTATACGGCACTCTGGTCTCGGGTATGTCCTGGTCTCGAAGCACTCTGGTCTCGGGTATGTCCTGGTCTCGAAGCACTCTGGTCTCAGGTATGTCCTGGTCTCGGTTAGTGTGGTCGTACAGCTTTGAAAGCAAGACTTTTCCCTGCAGAGGACTTCAGCAGTGCTGCATTGGAACTCTTCCTGCAGTCCGGCCTTTGAATCCTTCATACAGAGTCTCTGTCGGCCCACCTGAGGCCTCACCGCTCTGCATGTCGTCATCCAGTCAGACTTTTTGTGAAGTTTTGGGACAGTGTGTGTTTTCAATTAAGGCCGGGTCAGAAAAATATTCCCATTGATGTGTTCAGTGAGTGGCTGACGCTGACCCGGTCAGGTTTCCTTCCTCTCAGCAGGACTTTAGGATCTCCTTCAGAGCTGCACAGGATCTAAATGAAGTCCAAATGGTTTGTTTGTGTGCAGACCCTCTCAGGCTGACAGGAGGGGGGTCCCAAACACTGAGCTCTTTTCTCTGTGGACTCTTTGTGGGCTCCATTAGAGCTGGAAGGAGCGGGGCGGCTGTCAGCTCTGATTGGAGGAACGAGGAGGCCTCTCAGGAGCAGAACGTCACCGGGAAAGCGAACGCAGGAAACGAGATGTTGAAGATTTCACTCAACAATCGCTCGAGTAAAAAGCTACAAATACACAAAACTCCAGTTACATAACAGTCAGTGTGTGGGGGGGGGCGGCTGGACACAGCGTGATACTGTAAAGAGACGACCTGGAACCAGAACGAGACCCTTCACCTTATTAAAGAAATGATTAAAAAAAGGTTTTTAAACACGCAGATCAAGAATTAAGTTTGAAGCTCAACCTTTAAACAAATGAAGAAGAACACCTCACAGTCCAAAGCAGCCATCAAGGAACCAACGAAGATGTCAAACCACCTCGTCTAGAGGAGCAATCGCTGGTTTTCCTCGAGCTTTTCATCGTATTAAACGATCTTCTTCAATGCCAAGTGGTCGCCATGCTCAAACTGGTAAAATAACCGTTACTCTGAGCACACTGTTTTATTTTTAGATCTCCTTTCAGTGAGCCGTATCCTGATATCACGGAGATGTTACAACACATTAATGACGATCCATTTCATCATCTTTGATTCCAAGAAAAACTACAATTTTCTGCAACACTGATCGAACATCGAGAAGAGGAGCCTCAGGGCGAGCTTCAACCAGCGAGAGAAACATGTTCATAACCTAAAGCTTCTTTAATTACAAGGCATTGATTACAGCCAAGCAAGCGACAAGTTTGTTCCTTTAAATCAGTTTAAAGGAGTTTTCAACCTCTCTAAAGCTGGCTACACACTCGACCATCTTCAAATCTACTCATTTTAAAAACATGGAGACCACGGCATGAGGACAAATATTATAATCCTCTGAACACTCACACTAGACGACTCGATCAGACCATGAGACCTCACCTGCAGTTTGTAGTAAGATCACAAAGAAACTCGCGTGATCAAATGTGACTTCAGAACAAAAACCAATATGGAGGACGATCAACGTCGTCAGCTGGCTGTCCTGCTGTGTTCAGTTTTGCAGCAAAAAACAGGAAATGAGAAAAACAAACGGGTGAGTCGTCAGCGTTCACAACATCCGGTTGGTGACGATTCCAAATCCGCTCGCTCTTATTGGCTGCTGCGGGTATTCCATCAGAGACAGTTCAAGATATTTAGGATTCCAGATCAGGGAGGCTCCGGCTTGATCAGGAGCAGTAAGATAATCGTAGTGACACCACATACTTGAGGAATATTTAGAGTAAAATTGAAAAGGAAAAGCTTTGACTCGATCCCTGATCGTCTAAAATCGTCTCGTGTGTGGCCAGCTTTAGTGATTGATTTCCTTTGGGTTATACTTTTTGTTTCCTGCAGGTGCATTCATTTTGTTGAAACCAGTTGAAACCTGATCCTTCACGCTTACTCTTTCCTCTCAGTTATCGTACGATGAATGGTGTCAGGAGCAAACATTGTCGTGACCTTTTCTCTTCTGGTGAAACAAGAAAGATTTGCCGCTGGATGTATTTCACATGTGCATCACTTCAGACTCACACAGAGCGTCTCAGTCCTGCTGCAAACACTGAAGTGACATTTGAAAAACTGCTGGAAAAACTGTGAGCGATGGAAAAGAGAGAAGCATGAAACGGGTTTGATCCCTGTTGAGTTTGTGTCAGAGATAAAGGAGTCGATGCGGCCGCTCAGAGTTTCTTTTACACAATGGAGCTTCTGTTTTTGTTCCACTCAGACTTTACCGAGCTGGAAAAACCCTCCAAGTTCGGAGGAATTCTGTGTGTGACAAATGTCGAGGTCATAAAAGTGTCAATGATGGTTTCCCTTCAAATAAAACTGGAATATTTGTCCTTTGGGCTCCTCGTAGAGGTCATTTCAATTAAGTGTTCACGCTCTGAGAAGGAGAGAGAATCAATGGAAATCTGATGTTTATTCCCTGTGATCGCTGCACGACCATAGACTGTCTGCACGCCACCTCTACGATCTCCGTGCTCTAATGAACCTGCTGCATTCTGTTTCCTGTTCTCCAGTATGTTCTTCTCCACTCTTTAGTTCAGATTGAGATTCTGTTCAACTACACGTAGCATTGATAGAAAGACGCATATTCTCATTATAGCGTCGTATGGAGGACTCTTGCTTCGTCTGCCACTTCCACGTCGTTCTTTTTACGTCACGTCTCGCCCCAGGAGACCCGCTGTGGAAACCACCAGTCAATGGAGTTCTTTTACACATTTAGATTTGAATCTGCAACCTCACCGCTCCTTCTTTGAGTTAAAACTATTGATCTTAAAATAGATTTTCAGTCAGAGAAAAAAGAGCGGAACCACAAAACTCTGAAGGACAGACACATTTCACATTTCAAATGTTACCTACTGTAGATACTGAGCCGCACATTTGGCTTATCTCAGAGTCAAACTAAACTGAGGGATCTTTATGAGAGCAGCCTCTGATCTGAAGGCAGCAGCCAATGGAAAAGACTATTTCTCCAGCAGGACCAATAAAATCTCACAGAGCACATGTGTGAGAGGCAGCAGCTGAGAATGGAGAGGTAAACAGAGCAGCTCCATCAGATCTGCACTCATCTATTACTGCAGCTCAGGAACAGTGTGTGTTATATATGAGGTCCCATTTAGCAGCTGATAAAAACATTTGGGATGAATGCTGGAGCCCCGGGCGGCCTGCACCAGTCCCTCACCTCATCTGGGTTCAGTCTCTGAGCGCTCTCCGTGGAGCCGTTCGAGACGTTCGGTTGGACGGCTGCAGAGGAAAGTGTGGGCAGGCCGGGACACGCGCAGATGAGCCGGATCAAAGGTGCTGCTGGCCGGAGTTAAACGCTGGAAAAACCATCGGGGCAAGGGAAGAAGAAAAGACGGAGAGGAGGGGAAGTGGAGGTGTAGAGGAGGGAGGTGTATTAATGGTGCACTTTATTGCCCTGTACTCTTCAAATTAAGAGCTCGGGTTTCATGACGGCACTTGAAGCGTACATGCTCAGCTTGTTCTTCCAGCGCTGGTTTCACTTACTGTTTCAGTTTTCAACGACCCATGAAGAGGAGTCGACCAGACGGCTGCTGAATGATGGACTGAAGGAGGACAAAGAGGAGACTTTTATTCTGGGACAGGGGGCGAAAAAAATGAAGAACAAAATGTAGTACGATTAGTTATAGACCGAGTATAAGAGGCAGAAGTAGCCTCCTCTCTTAATCAGACGCAGAAGTGTCTTAGACTTGCAATCTTTCTAATGTCCAGCAGGGGGCCGGCCTTTGAGAAAGAAGTCTACGATAGAATGTTCCAAACTATGGCTGTCAAACGATTAAAATTACCTGCAGATTAATCACCACATTTCTATAGTTAATCACATTTTTTAATCGCATGTTTGAAATTCCATTATTTCGCATTTGAAAAAAAATTGTTAGGCTTCCTGATTGATGAGGAAGTAACCAGAAAAGACAACAGGCCATATTATGAGTTAAAACAAACATAAGACAACATTTACAAAGCTTGATGAACTTGGGGAATGTATCAAACTAAATTGTAGATACACTGACTTCAGACTTTTTCAGTCTTTATCATTTAAAAAAAGTTGTACTGTGAAACAGCTCTTCGCCTCTCGACAGGTTTGTGTCGCCCTTTTCCTTGTCTGACAGTCAACTTTTCACCCTAACACCTGTCAGTCATCGTGATGAGCTGTTAGGTTGCCTGAAGCTGAGGAGACAGTTTTCTAAGACGTCTTCAAAGAGGTTCAGACAAACCAATAAGAGAATCTGTAATAAACTAGAATAAACCGACTGCTGCTATCTCCTGGAGGCTCCAATAAAGTTCATGACACATGTAATATTAACACGTTGGACAAATTCAAACACAAACTGACTGTTTTACAATCTTTTAAAGGCCTGGTAGAGAACTTTACACTCTACTCTAAATTGATTAATGAGGTCTCCTCTGGCTGTACACCACATTTGAGGTGAATTGGATGAACCTGCTAGGAGGAGTTGATCAAACATGAGCCCTCCAAAAAACAGAAAGTATATTATAATTTCACGAAAATTCAAAATAGCAGCTTTCCTGTTTGGTTAATGATATTGGGCCAAGAGACCTTTTTGAAGGTCGAGTCATCGTTCATATTTGTACCAAATTTCCTAAATCTAGGTTGAAAATTCAGTAAGGGCTGACTTTTTATTTTTAATTTGCAGAGGGCGCTCCTGAGTCATTTTTCCATGCAAACTCAGAAAACCCATCTAAAATGACTAATAAACCCACTTGGCTCATATCTACCAAGTTTCAAGGATTTAAAAGTATTCTAAACCCCTAAAAAAATCACTTTTTGCTAAGCTAAAATTATCCATAAAACTGTCTTTATGTACAATATGAAGCTAAATCTAATATTCCTTTTCGTTAGGCTACGCTAGCAGTTTCCCTCTGCTTCCAGTCTTTGTGCTAAGCTAAAATAAATGGACCCTGGACTCCTCTCTGTACTGGACAGAGATTAAAAGGATCTTCTTCTTCTCATCAGATTCTTGGAAACACAGCTAACCAGAGGATTTTCCAAAATGTCATATTGTACCTCTTCAATTTCCATTTTTGCATTTTTATTGTAGCTTAGTTTGGTCGACCCCCTCAGTCATCTCTCTGCTCTTCATCCGTCACAGCTCGTGTAAGAAGATCAGCTGCTGGACATCCTCTGCAGCCTCCCCGGTGACTTATCAATTGTCTGTTCCTTAATCCCGAGCTCTCTGAATTCCTCATTTCCCAGAAGTCAGTCTGAGCCCCTGCAGACAGCCGGGAGCCTAACATCATGAATATGATCATGAATATGTTGGACAGGTAGGCGGATCAGGACAGAGCAGCGTCTTTACTGTCACTGAGGCCAGTAAGTGAGTGTGAGGTGACAGTCCACAGACTCTGTCGCACCTCTTTAGCTCTGTCCTGGAGTGAGAAGGGTTGTTTAAATCCGCCCACGTCGCTGGTTTTTACATCAGGCTCCTCATCGTCTTCATCCCCCGACACAGATCGTCCTGCTCCGTCACAGACTTTTACGACTTTTATCATGTAAACCAAGAGCCGGCCCTCATGGGAAACTCATTCATACAAGGACTGATACATTCACAAGAAAGAGAGAACCAAAAGGTAAGTCATTAATCATCAGAAGGAAATCCACATGTAAGAGACAAAGACAGGCTCAGAGGTAAGACAGCAAATCCAATAAACTGTATTCACATTGGTCGTAGCCAACGTGACGTCACCCATTGGTTTCTCAACTGCATACATGAAGCCTTGAGTATGGTAGTTTGGATGCCACCATGTTGGCTTTCTGAGGCCAGAAGTGACCATATTTGGAGGTGATGGTGGAGCTGTAGGGGTTGGAATATGCAAAGTACTCATTAGCTGGTGAATTAGATAGTTAATTACTTTACGTGCTGTGTCCAGTTATTGGTTGAAAAGATCACACAAACCCTAACCCTAACCCAGAGGTTAAAGGTCAGTGACTGATTTAGCTGAGGTGACACCTAGCTGACAGCTAGCAGCTACCACCTGTCACTCAAAGAGGCCACGCCCCCTACTTCTACATCACTTTAAGCCTTGATATAAACAGGTGAGTTGTATAAACATTCAGCCCGTCCAGTTGAAGAGAGAAATGAGCTCTAGAGACCCAAACTGTTTTTGTACCAGGCTGTTAACATGTTTAATTTAACATGGGGCTCTATGGGGACTGACTCACTGCAGGAGACAGACTCTAGTGGACACTGGAGGAACTGCAGATTTCTGCATTGACTTCTTTTTTCAAAACCTCAGAAATTGTCCCAGAGTTCAACTTTGATAAACTTGGACACGTGACCAAAACAAGCACAGTATGTTGATTCTTTTCTGAAAGCTGGAGTGTCTAAAATACAGGACGTTGTAGTAGCATAAGCTTAGTGTCACCATCCACTTTACCCAAATAAATAATTGGTAAATTAACCAGTTGACTCACAGAACCAGCATCGAAACTTCTTTGTGACATCAGGTGAACGTTGTTTGTCCAGTTTTCCTCGGTGTAATGCAGGAACAAACCTCCTGCCCAAACACTGAAGCCACATCCTTCAGGTTGTTGTTTTCAGCAGCTGTGAAGCAGCAGGATGAAGGTGACCAATGATGGATTGTTTTTCCCTGCAGCTCGTCCTGACCGTCCTGGACCAGAGGCTCTCTGTGTGGCCTCCTGGACTCACTCAGGGGGTTATTTTTTCTTAATGGAGCTCCAGCTTTTAAACACGCGTGTCTCCAGCTCAAGTCCATGACCAGGATGATGAAACAGACAGCAGGGACGAGGACTGACCTCTGCTGGGTGAACCTGACCTTTTTATTTAAAGACATAGATACAGAACCATCGTCTGTCTTCCTGAGAGTCACGGCTCATCACAACCTCCACCTGGAGGAGTATTTTTAGAGGGATAAGTCCCCACAAGGAGCTCATTTATCAACACAGAGCTAAATTTAGTCTGACATTACATCACCACCAGACTGACAACCAAACTGCAGCAACTGAAAGGCTACATTTTTTATCTTGTTTGTAATACCCAGCTTAAACATGTGCAGATTTTCAACCTTACCTGACAAAAACAGGCCAATAGCAACAGTTCATCTTATTTAAAAACAAACAAACAAGATGGCTGCCTTTCCAGATTTATTCTAAGAACATCCTTTAAACCAGTGGTTCCAAACCTTTTTTGAGCGTGACCGTACTTTGACTTCACAAAACTGTGGCGACCCCAGACATCCAAAACACCTCCAGCTTTTTGCTCAGATTATTTCGTTTTTAATCACGTCGTAGTGTTTCTACTGTGTTGTAGGTAAACGTTCATCTTAGAGCACATTTAGGCTTTTTCATGTTTATAATTGTGGACAGATGAAGAAAGGCTGGGAGGACATTTCTGCACAATAAAAGACAGACGGACTATGGCCATCAGTAGCCTCACCAACATGATTTAACAACCGAAGTCTTCAGGAGATGCTCTTTGTTATTCCAATTTTCAAACAACATCTAAACAAACCAGTTTTCTCCTCTATCTTCCATCCTGGACGTTCAGAAAAAACTATGAACAAATCGATTTCTAACATTATTTTATACGTTAAAGCATTTCTGAACAAGCAGCTAGTGTGGCTAAGAACACTTATCAAACCAGTACACACATCCAGTACCAGCACTCAGGGCCAAATCACTGGAGCATTGGTTGCAGAATAGTCCAATATAAATGTTCTGTGTGTTGATTGGATTATTATAACTCTGTATTTTTAACTCACAATGCCAAGAACCTTTTTTATGAAGCACTTTGAGTATTAATGTGTTGAAAAAAATGACCTTGTTGGAGGTTTTTACTGACGTGGGGGAAAAATGAGCCACCCAGCAGCGTAAATAAGGTTGAAACAAGGAGTTATTCTGCAGCAGAAGAAAGCCTCTATAGATTGGTTTACACCTGAACCTCCACATGTGGCTCCTCTCTCTGGATCACCTTATTGGCTTTGATTACTGTAATTGGTTCTGAGGCCCAGCAGAAACCAGCAGGACCAGTAAAAAGTACCCCCTCTCTAAAGCCATTAACCCTGTCATAACGAGCGGGGGGCAGGGGGGTAAAGTGGCTCCCAATTAGCTGGATGAAGAAAAGCCGAGCGGCCTCTTACCTCCATGTTTTAGGAAATAAAAGTGGAGAGGACGACGCACAAAAGAGTGTCTGTAACAGGAAACTGAGCGCTGCCACCGGCCAATGAAAACACTTTGCCTCATGTCCAAATCAGAACCACATGCAGGTGGAAAGAGCCGTAATAATCAGGAGGTTCTTCTTCCTGTCTGCTGATTGGGCGGCTGCCGTTGGGAATAGCGGCAGCTGGGGGTCCGAGAGCCAATCAACATGCTCATTAAGTCTCACTAACAAGCCAATCAAATTAGTGCGTACAGCAGCTTAATGTGTTTTTTTGAGCTAACCGTCATTTGTAGATTTATTTAGAAAGTAAAACAAACAGAGTGAGAGCTTTATGACGTTTACACTGACAACAGAACACAGTGGCTAAAATTAAAGATACTTTTCAATACCCTGTGTTTTAAAATGATGCTATCATCACTCTGCAGAGTGTCGAGTGGTGATGCACGTTCATGATCAGTTACTCTCCAGTTGAGTGACCATCTTGTCTTCATTTTATCTTTTCCACAAGTGTTTGATAACTGAGGAATCGACACAATAAATGTGTATCTATCTCTACAGATGAACGATAGATCTAAGAAAGATATCGGCCAATATATCGGTATCTGATTGTTTCTCACCCTTATTTCGATATCGGACCCAAAAACCTCAAATCATTTGGGCCCTACTTGAAGCTCCCTCATCTATTTCATCAGACAGGTGTGTAGAAGTGGAATAAATCGATGTCATCCTGTGGCAGCAAAGGCTGAGACAGATTCGACATTTTGCAGACGACACTGTGCTGTTCATCTGGAACCAGTCTGACTTCATTTAACTGAATCAGAAGTCTTTGTTTCTAAAAATTCACAGCATCAAGACCACAAAGACACAAAGTCGTGGGTTTGTTTGTCCGTCTAACATCTTGCCATCTGGTTAATTTCCATCCTCTGAGCTCTGAGTTCCCACCACTGACATTCCCACAGTGAAAGGTGCCAAATCCGGACCTGCAGCACAGAAGTTTATTGAGTCTGTGAGGTTTATTTTTAGACTAAAGCGGGTTCAAAGGTCAACCTCATGAGCGTTATGCCCGACACATCTGCCCAGGAGAGGAGTCTGGAAAATCAATCAGGGGTGAGGAAAGACCTCGAAAAACAAAAACAAACTTCCTACAGAGAAAAATGATTTTTTAATGTTGTGTCACATGAACTGATTCTGTCCCAGCAGAAAGCTCAGCTGTTATCAAGAGATCTTTGTTTACATCACATTCCTACATTTAGTCTGTGCAAGCATTCATTTGTTGTGGTCCTTAACTTTGTTTAAGATTCAGGGCACCTGATCCTTGCCATGCTCACCCACAAAAACTGTTTCCTGGACTATCACAACACGAGTACAAACTTCACTCAGTGGTGTGAGGATAACCATCTCCATCTCAATGTCCCGAAATCTGGCCCCCCCTCACCTCAGCACCCCCTTCTCATCAATAACCAAACTGTGGAAATAGTTGACAGTTTCAAATACCTCGGAGTGACACTAGACAACCAAATCAGAACAGCACACTGGTGACATCAAAAGAAGAGCCATCAAAGACCGTCAGCCATCCCCAAACTGAAAGGATGTCATGTTGCCCCCCCATCTCCTCCTGCTGCTGTATCAGAGCATGATCCAGCCCGTCCTAATGTACTGTTCCACCTGCTGCACATGTTACCTGTTCAAAACAATGACAAACTCACACGCATCACAACCACAGCTGCCAGAACACCCAACCTAACAGAACTCAATAACGTCACCCATCTACTGACCACCCACCTCACCCTACTCCCCCTCAGGACGGAGGTTCAGAGCACTGAGGGACAGAAGAGCTCACCTTGGGAAGAGCCTGATCCCAGCTGTTATAGCTGGCCTGAAGAAAAGGCCTCGCTGAACGGGCCACAGTGGGAACTCTTGATTGTTGTTTAACTCTGTCATACTCTGTGTTTTGTGCTGATTTTTGGTGGGAATTGACTGTTAGACAGAAACTGGGCTGTGAAAAGGAATTTCCCCATGGGAACGATAAAGTGTAAAGACTGTCTTTGAAAATCTGTAGGACTCTGGCCGACCTGTTGCATAATAAGCAGCTCCTTCTTTACTTTTTATTTTGTACCTTTAAGTATCGTTTTTATAGCCAGAACATTTAGTTTACATTCTGCACAATGACCTACAAAATGTCCTGGACTTCAGCGTTGACCCGTTCTTGTCCCCATGTCACTTATTTTTGTTTTTTGTTTTCTGCAGTGTTCCTGCACATGAAGTCAGAGGTGTTGTTTCCATGAAGCTGCAGCAGATCTCTGCAGAAGGAAACTTTGCGTTCTGGGAAAGCCCCCCGACCCTCTGACACATGTCCCCCTCCTCTGTAATTGCGCCAATTACTTTTCCACAACAGTCCTGAAACACTTATGTATGTGGTTAGAATAACAACTTCCACCAGAAACACTCGTTCATTCATAAGGTCGTGAGCAGAGCGGAGAGGGGGGATCCTCTGCGGACGTCACACAGCTGAACGCCCTGCAGTGGAGGAGAGCTGCACTTACATCACAGGTTACAGCTGCTGTTAGTTCATCAGCTAGGATCCCTCGGACTTCTGTCTGCAGGGAGACAATCTGATAAATACAGTCAAAGTTAATGTCGATCAATGAAGGAGAATCGTCTTAGGTAGGGTACCCACAAACTACGGGGAATATCACACATTTGGAAAAGAGCGCCAGTGACGTCTACAGCGCCTTTCTGAAAAGTTGAAAGATTTTCACCTTAAGGGCTCGAAGCGGCTGGACAAACACGCAGAGCGATCGGAAAAAAGAAGCTGGGCGCTGCGCTTTCTCTCCAGGAGGACGCTGTCTCTGCTTATTGAAAACAATTGAAAAAAGATGCTGGCGCTCAGAAAAACATGCGAGGTGGACACGTGGCCTTACTGTCCTATTAAACCCAAACAGTTTTCTTGCAGCCACCAGCTGATGAAAGACTAGATGACTTGTGTGGACGGGCGTAAACCTGTACGTGCCTCTCTCAGTGTTTCCAGACGGGTGTGTGACCCGAGCTGTCATCACGCTGCTCTGTTCACCAACATAAACACACTCCTTATCACCTCATCAACCAATCAAATCAGACTGTTTACTGTGATGTCATCCTCAGAGGGTTTTAATAAAGTTATTTAAAGGTCCTGCAGCGGAGGTCGACAGGAAGTACTGCTCCGCTCACCTACTAAACTGCAGACTTACGTAACTTCTTCCACACCTCGTGAATGTCCGCGGTGACATCACTGCTCAGGTGGACAGGTGGAAAGAGGTGGTGAGTGGGACAGGAAGCAGACATCTGGGTTTTCTCTCAGGAACCAAACCTGGTTCACTTTATGAGTCGGTTTAAGCAGAGAGGTCTGAACATAAGCAAGGAAACATGCAGCTGTTTAAAGATTCATGTGTCACAGTTTGATACCGAGTGACAACAGCAAGACGCTTCCTGCTTTATTTTACTGTCACTGACGCCAAACGGGCGCACAAGTGTCCGGTGAAATGTTCGTTTTAAACAATTATTATTCAAGATCTGAAGGGGAAGCCTGTGCTCGATGCTGCAAAAGATTCTTGTACTGTTTAAAAGATCCCACATTAGAGGCACATGGACTTGAGCTTTTAAACCTGCACATTCACACACTGATGGTAGAGGCTGCTGAGTAAAGAGACCATCAGTATTAACTCATCCATTCATACACATTCACACACTGATGGTAGAGGCTGCTGAGTAAAGAGACCATCAGTATTAACTCATCCATTCATACACATTCACTCACTGATGGTAGAGGCTGCTGAGTAAAGAGACCATCAGTATTAACTCATCCATTCATACACATTCACACACTGATGGTAGAGGCTGCTGAGTAAAGAGACCATCAGTATTAACTCATCCATTCATACACATTCACACACTGATGGTAGAGACTGCTGAGTAAAGAGTCCATCAGTATTAACTCATCCATTCATACACATTCACACACTGATGGTAGAGGCTGCTGAGTAAAGAGTCCATCAGTATTAACTCATCCATTCATACACATTCACACACTGATGGTAGAGGCTGCTGAGTAAAGAGACCATCAGTATTAACTCATCCATTCATACACATTCACTCACTGATGGTAGAGGCTGCTGAGTAAAGAGACCATCAGTATTAACTCATCCATTCATACACATTCACACACTGATGGTAGAGACTGCTGAGTAAAGAGTCCATCAGTATTAACTCATCCATTCATACACATTCACTCACTGATGGTAGAGGCTGCTGAGTAAAGAGACCATCAGTATTAACTCATCCATTCATACACATTCACACACTGATGGTAGAGGCTGCTGAGTAAAGAGTCCATCAGTATTAACTCATCCATTCATACACATTCACACACTGATGGTAGAGGCTGCTGAGTAAAGAGACCATCAGTATTAACTCATCCATTCATACACATTCACTCACTGATGGTAGAGGCTGCTGAGTAAAGAGTCCATCAGTATTAACTCATCCATTCATACACATTCACTCACTGATGGTAGAGGCTGCTGAGTAAAGAGTCCATCAGTATTAACTCATCCATTCATACACATTCACTCACTGATGGTAGAGGCTGCTGAGTAAAGAGACCATCAGTATTAACTCATCCATTCATACACATTCACTCACTGATGGTAGAGGCTGCTGAGTAAAGAGTCCATCAGTATTAACTCATCCATTCATACACAGTGGGAGCAACTTGGGGTTAAGTGTCTTGCCCAAGGACACATCGGACATGTAGCTGCAGAAGCTGGGGATCGAACCCCTGACCTTGATCGAATCACTGAGCCACAGCGGCACAATCTCAGCCCAATTTAGACCAGGACAGAACAGGAAGAGAAAATATAGTCACAGTGAGGTGAAACACCAAGTGGATAAAGCTCGTTCTAAAACGAGGGTGAACCTTGTGTTGGCTTTTACCCGTGGACGTGGAGTTGGTCTGCTTCCTGTTGGACAGGCAGGTGACAAACACCGGCGGTTAGCTTGTGCTAGCGTGCTAAAGTATCGACTTTTCCATTACAACAATTTCAAAGTTTTTTTGGGAGGGGAAACGAGCGGCCCCTCCCCTGAATGTTTCATCAAATAAGAGTTAAAGCAACAGAAACTAAAGATGTAAGAATGTTTCACATCCTCCGCTGGCTAGTATGGGTTGACGATCTTGTTGCATCTTTAGCAGGAGAAGTTAGGGAACATGACAGGATAAAGAAGTCTATTTTAATAACTCATTACTTAAATACAAACACCAACATGTTGTGTCTGTTAACAGAAGTAGGGCTCGGTCGTCGCAGTGAAATCAGATGATTGAATCGTTCTTTAGATCCACTAATTTGTCCTCTGATACACGCCTCGTCTCTGAAGTGAAGACAAATGAAGTTTGTGCAGACAAACTGATGTTGTGATAAAGCGGAGGAGATAAAACCTTCACCTCCTCCTAACGAGCTCCTCCGCTCTGATTGGATCTCTGCTGCCTATTTTTATCTCGTATCGCCTCCTCCCTGAGTGGATTTTATAACATGAGTTATCTAACAGACCGGTTCAGAGACTTTAAGTTCTTTTAGTTTAAATAATAAAGGCAAGAAACGGTTCTGCAGAAAAAACCTCAGTGTTATAAATTTGTCTGAAATTTTTCAAAAGCATCTCCAATATTGATCCTAGTTTGAGCACGTTTCTGCTCGTGGAGCTTATTAGAAACATGCAGAGGCTTTTTAGGTCGGGTACAATCACTTCTATCTGAACCAGTTCTCTTGCCCGCTTCCATCGCTGCAACACCTGTTGGTTTGACCTGATAACTGCTCTCATATCTGGCAAACCGAGGGGCGTCCAAAACGGCCGTGTGGGGGTGCCTTAAAACCGCCTACCTTCTCTGGTCCAAACAAATCCAGACCATTCAGGACCAGAATCTAAAGTTAGAAGGAGGACATACTGGCTGCTGCATTGTTGTCAGAGAAGCCAGCACTTCAACATAGCATGTTTCCTTAATGTCTGATCATAGAGTAAGCTCACTTTATCATTTCATTCTGTCGATCATAAACATATTGGACCTTTTAACGTCAGTTTGTCTCTTTTTGAGTCTTAAATTCTGATTCTTCTTTAAACAACCTTTATTGGGTCTGTAAAATTAATCTTTAATTTAGATCAACAAAATGTCCAAAAATAGAGAAATACAGTGTGTTATTCCAGGCATCGGTGTGTGTGTGTGTGTGTGTGTGTGTGTGTGTGTGTGTGTGTGTGTGTGTGTGTGTGGTTTGTGTCTTTGGGTGTGTATCGGAGCGCTGAAAGATCCTCTTCCTTGTTTTGATTGTGAGCAGGGAGAGGCTCGGACCGCGGCTCCAGGACGCTGAGACTCCGGGAACATGTCATCGTGTCCATAGAAGAAGTCGGACAGAACGGCGTGAAGACAGACACACGACTCCCGAGATTAAAATCATGAAGACTGACGAGGGAAGATCACAGATATAAGATTTCTTTACTGATTCACATGTAGAAACATCTGGATTCCTATTAAAGAAAAGACAAACAGAAGCGTATTAAAGCTGCATTCTTCAAAATGTCCAGCAGGGGGCCGGCCTATGGGAAAGACGTCTATGATAATATGTTCGTACTTCTCAGTTGATTTATTCCCTCTGAAAACATTTTCTTAATCAGTTTAAGGTCTCGACCTCTAGAAGTCTTCTTCAAACAGCATGATGTCCATCTAGTAAATGATGGACCCACTTAGAGTCAGAGAGGCCAGAAAGAGAGGGAGGAGGGACGCCAGTGTGTCCCATGTTCAGAGGTGACAGTCCTTGAAGCAGGCGACCCGGGTTCGAATCCAAACTGTGGCTCCTTTCCAGCATGTCATTCCCCACTCTCGCTCTCTCCCTGATTTCTTACTCGATTGACAGGTCGCTGTCATCTGTCAAGGAAGTTCACATTCAAATTGTAATGAGCCGTTAGAATTCAAAATATCCAGTTATCAGCACATCAGGCTGTCTGATGTAGTTTGCAGTTTGATCCAGCAGAGGACGCCCTCAGCGTAACTTGACCACTGCATGCACTCTTGACCTCAATAAATGAAGACAGTAATGTTGTGGCAAAAGCAGCGGGGGCACGATTTTAGAAGATGAAAAACTATCATGAGGAAGACTCCTCTCTCTTCAGACACCAGCCCGCTGCTTTGGTGGAGAGACACAGGTTCACTCATTTAAAACCTCAGTGACTCCTTTAAAGTCTCAGCGACTCGTTTAAAACCTCAGTGACTCGTTTGAAACCTCGGCGACTTGTCTAGAATCGACTCCTTCAGACAGCTAGAGATTCTTGGACTCAGAGCTCCTACTGTCAGAACACCTGTGACCCCCCTTCTCTGTCCCTGAGGTGTTTTACAGGATCTCTGCAGGATTAATGGTCTGTTTCAGTCGTTCATCATTCACCCAGAGCAGGAGGAGGAGGAGGAGGAGGAGGAGGAGGAGGAGGAGGAGGAGGAGTGCTGAAAAGTGGCAGGACCACAAATCCACGATTCCATAAATCTGCTGGGATCAGTCAGGGTCAACAGGCAGGTTCAGGATCCACAAGTTTTCTTTGAGACCAAAGGAAAAAGGGAGATTGTCCACTTGTTTATTGATAGCTGCAGTTTTCTAAGAAAAATACTGAAATCGTTGGCAACTTTGAAGCGGTTGTAAATATTCCGAGGCGGACTCCCACTCAATTCTCTCTCCGGCCCAAAAGAGAAAATGAACGAGGGAAACGTCCTGTCACCTCGACTTTACCGTTAGCATGCACTGCTGTGCTTTCAGACTGAACTCCTGACCTGCTGTAAGGTCAACACAGACACACAAGGTCCAAACCCACAATATATTTCACAGCGTGTCGGGTTTCATAGACCTTCATCGCCTCCGTCCGGTCCGGTGTTGAGAGGATGATGAAGTGCAGGGTGGACGGTGTGTAACCTCTCATCCTTTATGTCTCCCAGGAACAGAGGCGTCCATTCAGCAGAGCGGCGTCCATGTTTTCAGGCGTCTGCCGCGACTCGATGAAAAGGTGTGAAGCCATTTGTTGAAGTTAGTCTATTGTTTCTCTCGTATGCGAACCCCGAGTCATCAGAGAGATTCAGCGTCTACATAAAGCGCGTGATGATAATGATGAAGGCCTGCAGGTTGTAGGTGAAGAAATTAAAGTGTCTCCGTCTTCCATCGCTGCTGTTAACACTCTGAGACCTCAGACTTCTCTCACAGATATCTCGGACCACACTTTTGGTCTCCAGCAGGACTGGAAGAACTGGGACGTCTGAACTGGGATCTGCCAGCTCTCCAGGATTACACTCAGCCCTGAGTCTGTGATGAAGAGGAGAGCAGCGGCCGCACGTGATAAAGGATTTGGCTCTGAGTTTGATTTCAGAGCAGATTTTAATTACATTTTCAGCACCAAAACACAAGTAAATAATTCAACACCTTACAGATCCAGAGAATTGTTAAACTATCAGGTATTACGTTCTACCAACACATGGATTTTTTGCAGAAACATCGTCATCACCGGCTAGATTCGAACATTCAGTCAACGCGTCAGGCTGTCTGAAGTAGTTTGACATTTAATCCAGCAGAGGGCGCTCTCAGCGTAACTTGAGCTATTCATTGACTCTTGACCTCAGTAAATGAAGAAAGTAAAGTTGTGGCAAACGCAACAAGCGTGTGATTCAGAAGATGGAAAACTTACATGAGGGAGACTCGTCTCTCTGCATACAGCCGCCACATTTATAAATCCTTTCTTACGTGGAGGTAAATGATGAGGGTGGTCCAGCGAGTGAGGAGAGGGACTGAAAGTCAGAGAGTGTGTGAGAGTTTCATTGTTGTCATTACCGGAGCAGCTGAGAGGAGCCCTGATTCAAATGAAGAGCTGAAACTAATATAGTTCATCTTTATGAATCAATATATTTGTACAGGTTAGACACTGTGCAGGAGATTTATTGCAATTTTTAATCATTAAAAACAAGAGAGCACTTAATATTGGGTGCCTAGGATTTACATTTCTGTTGCCATGGTAACAAGACAAATGGTATCAATAAGTACCGAAGTTAAGAAATCTGGTATCCTGGCAACCACACTCCTCACGAGCCTCATCATACCAGAAATGCAATGTTAGCACTCACTAACGTTTTAATGTATATTTCTGTGTTATATTTAAAATCTGTTTTATGTTCTAGTTAAATTATTGATAGTCATAAAAGTTATAATTATCCGTCACGCATGCGCAGCTGGAGTTTAAGCGTTTTGACACCGGAGCGTCATCAGCTCACAACACAACATACAATCATTACATGAAATAATAACTTAATAATAGCTGCTCCTCATATTAACCCCGCGTCTGTGTCTGAATCCATTTAGAGCCTCACGTTTGAAACTCCGCTAGCTAGCTTCATCTTCGCAGTTTTAGTTCTACTGCGCATGTCCGTTATTTCATCGTTGTTTAGGTTCTACTGCGCATGTCCGTTATTTCATCGTTGTTTAGGTTCTACTGCGCATGTCCATTATTTCATCGTTGTTTAGGTTCTACTGCGCATGTCCATTATTTCATAACATTTTTATCGTCATATTTTCCATTAAAACACATTTGAACTTCCATCCGAAATGAAAAACAGAATTAAAAATGGAATAACTATATTTGATGCAGCTTGTGAATAACTTAAAGTTACAGCGTGTTTTCTAATAGTTTGTCATGACATTTGATTTAGTGTCTCCTCTCATATGACATTAACGCCGCTCACACTCGCTGTATGAACCATACAGCTCCTCTGTCTGTCTCCATCTTCTGGTTTATTTTTCCTAAACTTCAGCGGCTCTGTCTTTCTTCTCCGGGTGGAAAATGTCCTCCACAAATTAGCTATCCAAACATCACTTCCAAAACGGACAAATTGAATAACTCGACCCAATTAGCAGAACAAACAGACACATTCACGCATGTTAATGGAATTAACGAGCTGCACTTCACCCGCTTCCGTCTTTAAACCAACATCCTCCTCCATCCTGATTAACGGCAGAAACACACACACACACACACACACACACACACACACACACACACACACACACGGACACGTCCAGATGAAGAGTCCAAAAACAACCGGACACAGTTAGTGAGACCTGAACGACTACACGGAGGTTTCCAGGCCACCAAAGAAGAAGAAGAAGAAGAAGAAGAAGAAGAAAAAGAAGAAGAAGAAGAAGAAGGTCTGTCTGTCTGTCAGAGGAGATTCTTACTGCAGAATGGACTAAACTAACTTTAAGGAGAAGTGTCTCTATTTTCTGGGCTTCAGTTATATCTGCACTTTGAACATTGTCTTTGTAGTCCATAGCCTAAACCTCATACACCAAGGACATATATTGATCATATTAAGCATATCAAATGTTTTCAAAGGACACAATCTCCGCTTTTCAAACAATGGATAGTATTAAAAAGTACCAACAACTACATCTACTTCACTGATAAAGTTGCACAGGACAGCTATATCTGTGTAGGTGCTCAGTCATCCAGGTCATGGTCAATTCAAAACTTGATCCAAAGGCAACTGGACTGGTTGAAGATGTTGAGGACGTTTCAGTTGGCAACATATTTGTGCAGTGTAGTCAGTAGGCTAGTGTGCAGTTTGCAATTTTGTGTGATAAAAACAAGAAATGACTCAATATTTCGTGCCTATAGGACTTTTGTTGGTGTTGCTTCAAACAGGTTTCGATATCTTTAGATTTTTACTAGAATCCTAAAAATCTAGTATCATGACATTTGAACCATTTTAGGTCCCTCTCACTTATGAAATTTGGTCCGGTTAGCTTTTACTCTGCACTTTGTCAAGCGCACTAAAACCTGTCAGGTGTTGTGTAGCCACCTACCACTAGTTGGGGCGGTAGCTCCGGTCAGTGGTTACTGCCATCCGGCCTAATGCTGCACTGTGACCCTGAAAGTCAACAACAGGACAGGTGAAGAATGGCGTCCTGTAGCACATATTGATCTATAAAATCAAGATAAAGTCATTTACCTTGACAGAAACAGAAACTACATATTTATTTAAGGGGCCGTCCTCGGTCCGGGGTAGTACGGCTCATTTTCCCCCCTCAACGACGCCCATGACTGGGCATCAGAGAATGCTTCACCCTTCATAACCCCGTGTGTGGGTGTGTGTTTCCACGTCTTTATAAACCCGGCCTGTGGTGCTTCACGGTGCTCCTCTTTAAAAGCTGTTAAGGGTTTGTTGATCTTTGTGATTACATGTCTTCTTGGCTCCTGCAGGTCTGAAGATTCGTGGGAGGTTCGCAGAAACGTTAATGCGAGGGCAGAGTGTTTGGCAGGTGTGGACGGAGCTTTTAGCACATTCCTCTGCTGCACAACGTGGACGTGCTGTGGGTTCAGGCCTGGTCCGTCCCTGCTCTGCAGTCCTCCAGGAGAAAAACTGGGCAAACCTAACACGAGTCAATCAAACACTGTGAGTCTGAGTCAGCAGGTTGTCCAGAGGTCTGAAACGCTCCTGATAGCTGAGTCTGCTTTTACTCCTCTCATGAAGACAGAAAGGTGCTCCTGTGTGTGAAGTCCTGACCTCCAGAAACACTCGGAGCTGATGTTTAAGCTGGAGGTGGTGATTGTGAGCAGTTCATGACATAAAAAAGGTTTCCAGTTTGATGGAGTTAGAACATTTTAACTCATACATTCACTTAAAACAGTATCTTCTGTGCAGCATTCATAGTACACTTTCACAATGCTCCTCTCCTCCTCTTCATCATGCTGCTCCTCGTCTCTACCTGCCTGCAGATCTCTGAATCTCCACTCTCTCACTCTGTATTCCCTGTGGACTCTGTGGTTTGAGGTTTTGCCACACACTGCCCGGTGAGCGTTCTTGGAGGGCCGAGGATCCACAAAGCTTCTGGACCGCCTCGAGCCTGATAACGTCTCCTGTACTTTGGTGTTTTCCTCCTGACTGCAGCTCTGATGACCTGACCACATGCTGCTCTCGCTCTGATCCAGGTTTACTGTTCTGTGGCTGGGGACGACGGCTTGAGGCGGTCCGGACGCTTTGTGGATCCTCGGCCCTCCAAGAACGCTCAGCGGGCAGCGAGTGGCAAAACCTCAAACCACAGAGAATATAGACGGAGAGAGTCGGAGATTCAGGACGAGCATGGTGACGGATGATGGAGAGGAGGAGCATGGAGGGAAAGATTTTAGTGGAAACACTTTGATCCATCAAGGTTTATGTTGCGGACCTACATCCTGTTTCAGTCCTGCAGGATGAAGTCATCTCGTCATGTGTACATCTCTGTGTGGAGCCATTAGCCGGCCTGCAGTGGATTTCATTTACAGTATTTCAAACATTTGTGTCAGGCAGAAAGCACCTCTAGTTATTTTTAATGGTCTCTTGAATTTTCAGGGATTCTGCGTCCACAATGAGCTCCACTGGGAAGAACTTAAACTTTAACTATGTAGAGAATAAAATGTATTCCTCTGCTGCCTCTTTAATTCCCATAGTAAAACTCTGCTGTACATACTGAGCGTCTTTGTGTGGAGCTGTAACCTGTTTCCTGTCAGTGCGCCCTTTAAACAGACGCTCACAAATTACGGAAAAAGTTGCAGCTAAACGAGCGCTAACGGTCTGATCCGGCTCGTAAACATGCGGCTGAATATTAGGATTTAATTAAGCATCAGAATCTTCGGTTTGAGTCCCATTTTCTGCTGTTTGTGTTGGAGCGAGCCGTCAGCTCACACGTCTTTTTCTCTCCTGTTTGTAATGATTTTATGTTTACGGCCTTGACTCAGAGGAGAACGCGCTCCAGCTCTGAGGGAGGTCTGTTTCTGCGTCTCCTCCGAGGACACCAACATCACGACCATCACACTCCTCCTCTCAGCACCTCCTCTTTATCGTAGTCCTCCTCCTTCACTTTGTCCTCATTATCTCTGTTGTCTTCATCCTCCTCCCCCTCGTCCTCATCAATGTCCTGTTTCTCCTCTTCAGTGTGTTGTCAACATTGTCCTCAAGGTCATTGTCACTGTATCGTCCAAGTTATCGTGAAGTTGTCGAGGTTGTTGTCATAGTAGAAGTCCTCCTCCTCCTGATCAGGAGCCAGTCTGCTTCTCATAATGAGCTTCCACTTTTGAACTGAAGGTAGAAAACATGTTGTCCCACTGGGACATGGTCCAACACATAAAAAGACGGGAGATGAATCTTTCAAAATACGTCTCAACGTTGAAAATGTGCTCGGTCACAGCGGAGGTTTAAAGTCTAGAAAATGTCCCCCTGGAAATCTGGGGGCGGAGCTTTGAAGAGGTTTAACGTCACGTATACGTGAGCTTTTGTCGGGTCATCTGAAGATAATGTAACAGGGAAGAACACATGGAACATTTGATATTAACTAAACACGGCGCACAGAACATTAATGCATAAGAGGATACGGACGACAGGAACATAGAGCTGTGGGAACATCGATACGCCACGAATAAGCTCAAGACAGACTTGGCCTGAGGCGGACAATTATTTCAAAATTCAACTAATTATTTGTTCTCTGGGGCACCGACAGCCGAGCTGTTGTGTCGCACGCCCCTCCCTGTCTATAGGATAATGGATGGAGTGGGAAATTAAGAACAGAGAGAGAGAGAGAGAGTGGGGAATGACATGCGGGAAAAGGAGCCGCAGGTCGGATTCAAACCCGGGCCGCCCGCTTGGAGGAATGTGGCCTCCATACATGGGGCGCACGCACTTATCACTACACTACCTGCGCCCCTGCAAGAAGATTTCAACGGGTTATGAATCATTCTGAGATGAATCGAGAAGAGTCATTATTTTTATTTATTTATTTTTTATGAACAAAAAGCGACAATCGGTTAAAGGAAGCAGTTTGAGATCTTCTTTGTCTGAAAACACTTTGGATGTGTTTACAGGAGGGATGAGATATATTATTTGTCCACAGGGGGGCGCTAAAATTGACACTCACACCGGAGCTGCTCCCATGTGTAATACCTGCCTCTGTGTATTTACGACCTCTTTGGGGCTTGAACCCTCAACTCACCAAACTTGGCAGTCTGGTGAAAATCTCCATATTTTGGTGTTTTCCTGTTTTTATCTGATTTATGTTTCTCAACTGCAAATATTTATAGTAAGTAAAAGACACCAGAATAAAAGTGGACACTGACGTCAGCTTGTTATAATAAAATATGTGTGCATTGTTTATTTGACAAAAAGGAAACTATGGGGCACCGGTGGCCTAGTGGTTGGTTTGTGCACTCAATGAGTGGAGGCCACCGTCCTCGAGGCGGGCGGTCCGGGTTCAGCTTCGACCTCTGACCTGTGGCTCCTTCGCTCTCTCTCCTCTGATTTCTGACTCTTTCCTCTGTTTCAAAATAAAACTATTATCAATCAGTTGGTTAAACAAAAAACTTAACTGAGACAGCTTCAACAAAGAACTGCTTCACTCTGTGACAACTGTGCAAGTGTTTCTGTAAAGTTGCTCTTTTGATCCTCAGCTTTCTTTCACCTTCATGTGTTTGAGGAGGGCGCCACCATGTGGACACAAAGTGCAACAGCAGCTTCAGGCAGCCCCCTCCTCTCTACAGGACAGGAGACCAACACCTCCAGTCTTTGTGAAAAGGAAGCCAGACATACCTCTAACCTTTGACCCTTATATTCAAACTAAGCCATCTGAATCTTTGTGTGACGTTCCTGAGCAGTTACCCCCTGCACAGCCTCGACTATAAAGACCGAAACAGACACATTTGTGGACGCCAACTTTACCCACCAGCCCCCCAACAAATGTTCAATACTACAATACAAGTTGTTTTTGTTACCCCCGTCTTTTAAATGATGCAATCTGTTATTTTAAGCGTTTGTGTTTTCAGCCCACGACCCCCCACCGTCCCTGGAGGACCTCACAGTCACACTAATACAGCGTCAATAACATTAAATGATTGTAGTATTGAATTGTTTCACAGAGACAAAGAAAGATCGAGTCACGACTCTTCAGTTGGATCTTGTTTATTTTTTCCCGCACAGAATGAAAAGGCGTCTTTAAAAGAAGGTGTTTGGTCTCTTGGTGGTGAAGCGGGGTTTGTGCTGACGACGCAGGACCCTGTGAGGCAGAGGGAACTTGATCTTTGAGTCCTGCAGGAGGATCAGAGAGGAGACAGTGTTCAGATTCAGAGAGACAACGAACATCAAAACCTAAAAACGTCATTAAATCAATCATCTGTCGCCAGTTTCTAAACCGCCAGAGTTCAAGACGGAAGCTGGAAATCTGGAAGAGGAATCTGGCTGTTAATCTGTCGGGTTTTTGATCTGGAGCTGTCAAATGATGAGGCAGTCCAGAGAGAGACCCGCTCACACAAACATTCAAAACACGGATGGATATACTGACGTGGAACTGCTTGATGGCCGGTCTGCGACACTTGTTGGCGGCGATCACTTGCACCTTCATGATCTGGATGGAGTGAGCACGAGCACGATGGCGAGCTCCCATGTCACGATCTGGACGCACAAACACAGACATTAGTTTAACAAAGCCAGGAGAACAGAGTCAGAAATCAGAGAGAGGGGGAAGAACTACAGCCTCCGTACATGGGTCACGTGCACTAACCGCTGGGCTACTGGCACCTCAAGAAAATGACGATGGTCTTATTTAACGTTTCCACAAAGCGCCCGGTGTGGTTCAGTTTGAAACGCTAAACAGGAACGCACCACGGTAAACCAATGACGACAACGGACAGACATTGTTCACACGCTGACACGAGTCGCCAAAACAACCTTGAAATGACTCCACAGGATATTTAAACATGCCGCAGTTTGTGTTTGTCCTTAACGCTGTCACTGTTGATTCCTTCGACCACCCAACAGACTACAGTGTGTCGAGCGCCACACTTCTGTTTGTGCCAATCGTACCGATCTGACCCTAAAGGGCGGAGCTAGACAGACTGCAGTCGGTTGGTTGATTGAAAGAATCATCACTTCTTGTGCAACAGCGGTAATAAAGGACAAACACAAATTACTCTCTTCGATTTTGAGAGTACTTTTTTGTGACTAATGTGAGCGCGTAGCTCCGCCCCGTGGACGATCTCGGGGGTGCAGACCTCTGCTGGGCGTCCTCCATTGTTGCCCTTTGTTCACTGCGCCCAGTTCTATCTACGATTTAATTTATTGGCGGGCTACACTGTGCCACGCCGCTGATGTCACGCTATTATGTAGCTGACACGGCTTACCAAGTAAGGGTACGGCTAGCTGTGGAAACAATCAAGATTACAGTTTACTGAACCAAAGCAGACCGCTCCGTGGAAATGGGGTTCATGTGTTAGTGATTTTGGTACCACTCTCAACTTTTGACTGTGGAAACGCCAATAAATGTTTACCCAACAGCTTGGTGGAAACCAGGCTTAGAACTCGTTTAGTGGTCAAATAATGTAGTTTTCTTCTCCTTACATTCTAGCATGACGTCACCTTTCATGATTCAGACTAATCAGGACCCCTGGTGGTGATCGAGTTAAACACACGCATAGTGATGTTTGTGTTTCCAGGAGTAACTCAGGATTCATTTCAGTATTTAAGAGATTATTTGATCACAGTAAAACTAAAACCTGATTATTTTTATTGATTAGCAGCTTGTATGAATGAATGAGGTTTGGTTGTGTGTGTGCGTCGTGTCCTTACAGCACTGAGTGACGGCTCCAGAGGTGGTCAGGTCTCTGTACTCTCTGTACATGTTGTGGGTGCCGCTGCGAGAGTCGTAACGCAGCCAGATACCGAAGTTCTTCACCTTCAGGGGGGTCTTCTCGTGGACCTAAAACAACGAGGAGAGAGTTAGTCAGTGTTATTTAAAGATGGAACCAGAGACGCAATTTATTTGTTACTGACGTTCCAGATATTCATTGACTTGAGTCTGACGTACATTCAAAGATTTCAGACTAATGAAGACTCGATTCACGAGTCATAAAACTGATTTAGAAATCTGGACACATTTCAGCCTGACCACACGTCGTCAGTCGTGCCGTGTACACTGAGGAAAGATGGCTGATCACAGCCTGATCAGCTGCCCCCGACCTGTGGAGGATTTTCTGACATGAAATTTTGTTCAAAGACCTGTGGACCCTTGAATTCACTTTCAAAGGCACTGCAGCGGCAGAGAAAGGCGACAAGGATCAGTTTTCTGTTTGCACACCAGACAAAATCATACCACGGACAGATATGAGCTTTGGGTTTGGGTGCAGGTGGAGCGATGTGTTCAAGAACATCTTTATTTTTATGTTAGTGATCAAAAAACTACAACTCGACCGCAGTACGGTTCAGGAAACTGAAGCCCGCTCCTCCCGAGAGGTTCAGAGACGTACCAGGCCACAGTAGACGGTCTCTCCGGAGGCCTTCTTCATCTTCCTCAGCTGGGAGACGAAGTACCAGAAGCGGGACTTTGCCACAACATGGTTAGGGGCAAAGATCCTCATCCGGTAGAGAGGGGGGGCAGGGTTCTTGGCAGAGGGCAACAGACGCCCAATGACTTTGTACTCCCGAAGCTGTGAAAGAGAAAAACAGTCTGTCAGGATACAAGAAGTCAACACATTTATGTCTACAGGATGAGGCGTTCAAAGACCTGTGGACCCTTGAATTCACTTTCAAAGGCACTGCAGCGGCAGAGAAAGGCGACAAGGATCAGATTTCTGTTTGCACACCAGACAAAATCATACCACGGACAGATATGAGCTTTGGGTTTGGGTGCAGACAAAGACACAATCATATCGATCACCAGAATGTAACAGACTTTATGATCCCTGGTGGTGGCTTATAACTTACAGGAACTAGTTAGGAGTAAAAATAAATAAAAAATGATTAATTAAATGCATGTGTGTCATTTCTGAATTCCATCAACACAAGGGGTGGGAGAAAATGAGAGCGTCCCCCAACCGCTCAGACTTTTGTTTTAAACGTAAGATGCACTAAAGTACATTTATTCATGTGATTGCATTCAAACATTTAGGAAAGAGGTTCATTTTTTGCTCCAGGAGATTATCGAGATTATCGCTAAACAATTTTTCACCTGTTGAATGATTTTAAGGATCTTGTTCATTCAGGGGTAAAAACATGTTACTTATTCTTGCTATGGTGGTCTGCTAGGCAGGTCCCATCTGTCCACAGGTATAACAGCACTGTTCCCTTTGGAGAAATGGACAAACCCTGGACATGGTGGAAGCTTTCGCACTCGTTCCTACTGAGACTACGAAGCATTTGCCCCACAAGAAACGGTTATGATCCTAACTACTAACCCGTCAGTGCTTCTTGTTCACTTTCTGCTATATTTCTGGACAAAGTTGATATATTTGTGCACCCAGATACGAGTGTTCGTACACTTGTGTTTTCTGGGACTACTGTTTATTTATTTAGAAATATATAATCTTTGCAGCGTCTGTTAGTTTAGTGCATTGAAAGATTTTCTAATAGTGACTTTTAGAAATGTGAAACTTAAAACTTTGACATTCAAAGACAGAATAAGGAGGTGATAACGCATGGAGGGTGTCCTAGTCCTCTAAATTAAAATAACCACTGCAGCTGACAGGTAGCTGTTGCAACAGGTTTGATATAAAACATATTCTGCTATGCTTCCAAGTAATCTTAGCTGAGAGTGTAGCTCGTTTAATGCAGGTTTATGTATTGGCATGTTGTAGTGTCCAGCCAATAAAGCAACGCATCATACTAGCGATACTTCCAGAGTTCAGAGCGCACGATGAGGACACACTGCGCCGGGAATCACCACACTATTAGCGGCTAACGTCAGCTAGCTTCACGGAGCTACACCGGCTAAATGCTGTCTAATACACCATCATGACCGTTCAGGGACAGAAACAGTCACCTTGTTCTCTTTCTGTAACAATACATATTTGTTAATCGTTACTGAACATGTATATTTTAATCTACGGCTGTAACTGTAACACGCAGCGTCTCATTCCTCCGTCCACATGGTAATCCCAGCAGACGCCATGTTGGAGCCGCAAACGCATCGCGACGAAAATTAGTAAAATAAAGGTTTGTACGTGAAGTTTTCCGAGACGTTAACACATAAATCGGTAAAACATAACGTTATAAAGCACCATCTGTTCATATAAGACGTGTGTTGCGCGTATATATGGGTAAATAAAAGGTTTTACGTACTGTGCCGGACGCCTTCATGGTGTCTCTCGCTCACTGCCACAGTAAAAGAGGAAGCGCTAGGGCGGAGCATGCGCACAACAAATGGACGGAGGGACGTGAGGAGGCGGGACTTCCGGGGCTAGAGCACGGCCACAACTTTTTGTTTTTGTGTGTTTTTTGTTTTTTATTCAGCATTTTCAAGAAAACAAATCGGCTTTTAATCTTTTAAACATTTCACGAATTAATCGAAGCAGCATATTCAGATGACACAATAAAAGTATAAAAATAAAACTAACCCGAAAACCACAATAGCATATTTTTAAATAACCTTAAAATATGTCAAATAAATAATAAATGTAATTGGTGGAATATTGGAAAATGTCGTAGCTTTTAAAAATAATAATTTGAAATATGACAAAAATATTGATACATTTCAAACGTCTTTTATATTTAAATAACCAATAACATTTTAATTAAAGTTTATTTTTATATGATGCACACTGTGATGGATCTTAATTGGCTCGTTAGCTGCTGTACAGAGCCAATAGATAAACTCTAGATATTATTATTATTATTTTATTTTTTTTATTTTACATTTTCTATTTTATAAAAAAAAACTAGCACTTCCGGTGTCAGTGACCCGGATGTTAACGGAGTGGACACGCCGCTGCTCCGTCTGTCGTGTGTCGGTAACCGACGTGCAGCTTCATTTCTGCTGAGTTCCCTGCTGCTCCGTGATGAGTTAACGGGAGAAGAAACGCGTGATGGAATAGGTTTTCTTTAAGGTGAGCTTCCTGTAATATCCCGTTTCTTTTTTTAAATATCCTCAGCGACATTATTATTATTAACGGCTGAAACGTTAGCGGAGTTTATCACCGTGATGTGATTGAGGGAGACGAGCAGGTAACGTCACCGAAACGTGGCTAAAACAAGATTAAAAACACGTTAAATTGGAAGATACTTAATCTCAGATTGTCTATTTGTCTGAACGTTAAAGCTCCCGGTGATGACTATGTATTTATTACGTGTTACGGTGTCAGGATCGCTCCAGCAGACGAGCTCAGAAGCTAGCCGGTGTCATGTTTAAACTGGTGTTGGATTATCTGGTGACAGTCCGGCAGGCGCGGCCTTTAAGGGCCCTAGTTTACCATCAAAATAGTGTCAAACATTCACTACGCCGCTCGCTTCCTGATCTATAATCATCATTACTATCTTTAGAGGAATTGAAGTTACTAAGAAAAAGTTTGCGGTGTCATAAAACATGTTTAAGGAGATAAATATTCGGAATAAAAATAAAGGTGACTTGGCAGATGCCTGTTCAAAACAATGCAAACCGTCGTGACTTTTACGTCGACTGTCTCTTTCGTGATGACTGATGGATTTGGGAATCCTTGTACTTAAACACAGTTAAAGAAAGAAGTCTTACAGCACAGCCTGAAAGTGGAAGTGGAAGGAAGTTTGTCAAAAATTCCGATACTTCGATATTTTTCCGATAACACTTGCTTTCAGACGATACGATCGATGTCATTTTTAAGATGAATAATATCGGAAAGTACTAAAGCTTTTAAAAAAAACGAATGAGGGTATTATCGTTATTGGAAACTATCAAAATAACGTCAGCTTTCTGACTGAAGAAGTTCAAACTGTTTTTCCTTTCCGATACAATATTTAACTGTTTATTTTTTAAAGAAGGTGCTTGATATCTTTCTCTGATCTCTGACCCATTTACGTCACAGAGATAGACAAAAAAACAATAATAACTCAACTCAAACTAAACTTTTACACAAAATAACTAAAACTAACAAATGAGCAAAACAAAAAACAGGTATTGAAATTGTGAAATATTTCACACATTCCTCCAAGCAGCATATTCAGATGACAAAAAACAACTAGAACAACCAAACTGACCAGAAAAACAGTACAAAAATAAATATTCACTTTAATGAAAATCAAGTCAAATAGAGGGCCTTTAATTCATTCATAAGTACTTACATTCAGACAGTCTTGAGGCCCTCCTTTTTTCCAACTTTTTGAAGAGTAAAAAAAGACTTAAGTTATTTTTAATGCTACAAAATTTGAAAAACCATCTACATTTGTGAATAAAGACAGTCAAATAAAGTTTTCTTAATGAGTCACCACTGCGAGTTTTTTTTGAGCAGGCATCTGCAAGGTCACCTATATCATCTTTGTTAATTTCCATCTCTTTGAACTTACTTGTGAAATATCACTGTATCGTAGTGATTTTAATGTCTCTGAAGATACAGATAAATATTATAAACAGGAAGTGAGCGGCGTAGTAGCCGGATGTTTGGCGTTATTTTGATTGTCAACCGGGGTCCTCAGAAGCCGCGCTTTGCGAAGTATCACCAGTTGAACCGTGACACCTCTCCGGAGCTAACGCTAGCTTAAGTTAGCAGCAGTCAGCTATTTTGCGTGTGTGAGAGTGAAGCTGTTAGCTTGTAGCACCGCAGTGTCACTTTTTGAAGAGTGGCCACAATAACCATAACACCGGTGAGTAATGTCGCTCATGAACTTCTTATGTGCCCAGTGTTTATATATTTATTTATGGTGTTAGCGTGAAAACGGTTCATGGTGGCTAAAAGTGTTGACGCTGTGTTGCATCATGTCCGCACAGTGTTGATCTGTTGATCATCCTCTCCATCCTCTATCTCAGTGTTGACGTTAGCATTAGCCGTCACTGTGTATTCGTCATATTTGAGGCATTTCAGGCATCCATGAAAACAAACCTGTGCTGACTCACACACACACACACACACACACACACACACAGTCCTGTCTGTTAGGTGGTTAGCTCACCTGGGTGCCACATTGTCATGCACACAGGTGTCCTCACCAACGTGACAGGAGGCCAGTGAGTAATCTGCCATGTTATCATCTATCTGGTTATCAACACACAGGCCCAGTTCCTTTCTTTAAAGACTGAGAGGAGATCATTTGTTAGAACATCTGCTCAGATTTTAGAGGTTTTAATGACAAAAGGTTCATGAACACAAAGAAAAGTTTCAATAGAAAAGTTTTTACTGCATTTAAAAAAACGACATGAAGGTTTATCTTTGGTGTAGGGCTGCTTTGATTATGAAAACAATCATAAACACGATTATTTTGATTGGTATATTGAGATCACGATTATTAAACACGATTACGCGTTGATTTTACGACATCTGCTTCACAAGCATTTATTGGAACTTGGACTTGATTGTATTTAAACTGTCATCAGGTGTCGTTTGATTTTTACACGAATCGTTTCAGAGTTTATAAATCTGGTGTCATGACAGCCCGAGCATCGTAGCAGTGTTCGTCGTGTTTGTTTCACGTCATGTTTTGTCGTCCTCAGATGAGATTAATCTGGCCGACAGCAGCAGAGAGGAGTGAACACACCTTGGAGGAAAGCTAACCCACGAATGGCCTGCCAGTCTGTCGCTGCAATCATGGACGAGCAGGCCCTGCTGGGGCTCAACCCGAACGCCGACGCCCGCTACAGGCAGCGGGTAACACACACTGCTTTATTATTATTATTATGATTATAACGTGTACACTTCAGCAGAGAAGTGAGGCTGATAGAGGCCTTTAGGTTTTGTATAGATGATGTTTTCTTCTTTAAGCTCTTCGGCATCATTACACAGAACTGTGTGTGTTTGTGTGTGTGTGTGTGTGTGTGTGTGTGTGTTCGGTGTGTTTGTGTGTGTCTGCAGGCCATGGCTTACTTTGAGCAGCTGAAGGAGTCTCAGGATGCCTGGGAGGTTTGTGCAGAGGCGCTCGCTAAAGGGATTTATAAGTGAGTCACGCCCACCACACGTTGTTATTATAATCATGTCTAAAGGTTGAACTGACACAGACTGATTTGATCCTCTGATAGCGGCTGATGGACTGTTTCAATGTTTGTTTTCAGTGACGACCATGTGAAGTTCTTCTGCTTCCAAGTTTTGGAGCATCAGATAAAGTTCAGGTGAGGAGGAGGAGGAGGCAGCGGCCCTGCTTCACGATCTTTAAAGATAATAACTTTCATTATTTGAGTATCTCACCTTGTGTGTGTGTGTGTGTGTGTGTGTGTTTGTGTTGCAGACACGCCGGCCTGAGTGGAGTTCAGCAGCAGCTCATCAGAGAGACGCTGATGAAGTGGCTCCAGTGTCAGGTGATACATTGTTATGGTAATACACAACATGATGTGATTTAGGCCGCACTCACACTCAGAAATCTCTACCGTGCCCAAGCACGTTTGACTAGTGTGAGTGCTCTGATCCGTGTTCAAGGACGGTACACTTCCTTGGCCCTGGCACGCTTGGAAGAGGTGTGCTTCGGAACGGTACAGTTCATGCACAAGCACAAGCACGGGTACACAACGTGGACAGCCTTCATTATTGTTCTGTCTGTATCTGACTAACATGACTCAAACTAAGACACAAAGTCAGTAAAGTAGCCGTCATGTTCTCTGAGTTCTCCGATGTGCAGACGCGGACTCGACCGTGCGTCCCTTCTTTTTTTGAGTTGTAAACTAAGCACGCTTAGTGATCACGTGAAGCCATGCATGTATAGTTTAACACTTATAAGTTACTTTATTCTTGTTATTATTTAGTGACCTCAGTGTGTTCTTGTACCTAAGAGACCTTTTTTTTTCTCTCCTCGTCTGCAGCTGATGAACGCTCATCCTGAGAAGCCCTTCATTAGGAACAAGGCGGCTCAGGTGTTCGCCCTCACCTTCGTCATGGAGTATCTGACTCTGTGGCCCAAGTTCTTCTTCGACGTGCTGTCTCTGGTGGGTCTGAACCCGCACGGCGTCGACATCTACCTGAGGACGCTGATGGCCATCGACGCCGAGGTGGTTGACCGAGACATCCTGCACTCATCTGAGGTCAGACACGCCCCCCTCCTCTTCCACTTCTTCCTTCTTAGCCTCCTCCTCCTCCTGCTCCTCATCTTCCTCTTTACTTGTTTTTTAATCATCTTGATTATTCCCCCCCCCTCAGGAGACTCGTAGAAACACTCTGATCAAAGACGGGATGAGGGAGCAGTGCATCCCTCACCTGGTGGAGTCGTGGTTTCAGATCCTGCAGACGTACCAGCAGTCCCACCCGGAGCTCACCTGTCAGTGTCTGGAGGTGGTGGGAGCCTTCGTCAGCTGGATCGACCTCAACCTCATCGCCAACGACCGGTCAGTCATCTACCCACCAAGATTCATTGAAGAAAGTCACAGCTCAAAGTCCAGTGGAGAAAGTTGCATAAAACAAGCTGAGTTACATTCCTGCTGGGAAAATTAAATAATTTGCTCACAACACGTGTAACAGATTTGTCACCGTGTGCAACAGTAGATTGATACACATGCAGAAATCAGTTTCTGAATAATCGAGTCGTCCAGTGTAGCCACAGCTCTTCAATGACTACTTTCATCCTTTCACGTTGCTCGTTTACACTCTGAAGTTTTGTTCTGGTGTTTTCAGTTTTGTGAACCTGCTGCTGAGTCAGATGTCTGTGGAGGAGCTCCGAGAGGAGGCCTGTGACTGCCTGTTTGAAATCGTGAATAAAGGAATGGACCCGGTGGATAAAACGAAGCTGGTGGAGTCTCTGTGTCAGGTTCTGCAGTCTGCAGGATTCTTCAACGTGGAACAGGTTTGATCAACCATCACAACTTGTATTTAATTCTCTTATCTGTTAAAGGAGCAATATGTCACTCTGACACCTAGTGTTTAAAATGGGTACTGCAGTCCAAACTCAAAACATTGTAGAGAGCTATGGTCGTTGTAGGTCACAGTGTGTGTCTGACAGATAAGAGCTCCATGTTTGTTTAGATTCACACGCTCGGCTTCCTGCCTCTCTTCACTTCCTGGATGTCAGAATGTTTTATGTCCCTTCTCTCTTCCCGTCAGGAGGAGGACGTGGACTTCCTGGCGAAGTTTTCCCGCCTGGTGAACGGGATGGGTCAGAGTCTGGTGCTGAGCTGGACCAAGCTGTCCAAGACGGGAAACGTGAAGGACACAGCGGAGACGCTGCAGGCCGTCGAGGCCAAAGTGCCGCTGATGCTGCAGCTGCTGGTTCACGAGGACGACGACATCTCGGCCAACATCGTCAGCTTCTGTTACGAATACCTGCACGTCCTCAAACAGGTGAGGGAGGCACGCTCAGCTGGACCAATCAGACGCCAGCATCAAAAACAAACAAAAGGGAATACCAGGGTTGTCTAAATCTCAAAATAACACGCCACTTTTCTCCATTTGTTATTGTGTCCTGTTTGTAGCTCCCCCAGCTGACGGACCAGCAGAAAACCAGCATCGAGGTGAGTCTCTGATTTTAAACAGCTCTGTCAAACATCCCATCATATATCTGAGCTTTTTAAAAGATGATGTCCTTCTCTGCAGGCGATCATGCTCGCCGTCATGAAGAAACTGACGTATGACGACGAGTACAACTTTG
The DNA here is from genome assembly GCA_020745685.1 of Tautogolabrus adspersus. Lineage (NCBI taxonomy): Eukaryota > Metazoa > Chordata > Actinopteri > Labriformes > Labridae > Tautogolabrus > Tautogolabrus adspersus. Next base: position 20,729,450 of record CM036555.1, read on the forward strand.
AAAACGAGGTGAGTTTCTTAATCGTGTGCTTCCTGTCGTCTGTTAAAATGCTCAGAATGATTTTAAAGGACTAAATGTTGGCGGCGTGTCATCAGGGCGAAGACGAGGCGATGTTTGTGGAGTACAGGAAGCAGCTGAAGATGCTGCTGGATCGTCTGGCTCAGGTTTCTCCCGAGCTGCTGCTGGAGGCGGTACGACGAGTGTTCAACAACAACATGCAGTAAGACACCTCCACTATTTAATGTCAATACAGCTGCTGAGGAGAGAATCCGCCATCCTCCTGCACAAACGTCTAAATGTAGTGAAAACATTACCAATGCTATTATTTGCATCCTGCGGATCTCACATTTGTTTACATACTTCATTTTGGACAAATCAGTACGAACTACTCGTAAAGCAGCCGATGTCTTTCACATTTGTTGCAGAAATGTTTGTAATGAAAAACGAAATAAAACCATCAGGCTTCACTCAGCGTTGAAGTCATGGAGGATGATGTCGTCTGTTTTCCCTCACAGACTCTGATCCTGCGTCTGATCGGTGTGTTTGTTTGTTTCAGGAGCTGGCAGACGGCTCCGTTCATGGAAGTGGAGGTCGCCATCAGGCTGCTCTACATGCTGGGCGAGGCTCTGCCGGCGTCTCACGGCGCTCATTTCTCCGGAGACACGGCGAAGACGAGCGCGCTGCAGGACATGATGAGGACGGTTAGTCACCGTTCTGATCAGATAGATGTTTTAATTTTTATTTGCCGTACTGTTGAATTAACCTCTGATAAATGTGTTTCACGATGTGTTCCCTCAGCTGGTGTCGTGCGGCGTGAGCGGATATCAGCACAGCTCGGTGTCTCTGGAGTTTTTCGAAACGGTCGTCCGATACGATAAATTCTTCCTGGTGGAGCCGCAGCACATCCCCAATGTCCTGGTGAGGAAATCTACCTGCTGTCTTTTCTCTTCATTCAAACATTAACAGCGTTCTGGATCAAATCAAACGTCTGTGTGAGTGACGATGTGTAAATCAGACGGCTTTGTATTTGCTGTCAGATGGCGTTTCTGGACCACAGAGGACTGAGACACAACAGCCCGAAGGTGCGCAGCAGAGTGGCCTACCTGTTCTCAAGATTCGTCAAAACTCTGCAGTGAGTCCAGCTTCATTTCGTGTTTTTAATCCACATGTTGAACAGCTGCAGGGATGTTTGAACCTTTGCCACAGGTGTCTCAAACTCCAGTTCAATGCTTTTATTTTGGTAAGATCAGAGGTATGACGTAGGTACTATCGGTCGACTGATTTTGTTTTTTCACGGCCGATACCGATTATTAGTTCATGAGACCAATAACCAATAACTCAACACAAGACTTTGTTTAGACTCTCCTCCTCCTCCTCCTGCTGCTGCTGCAGGCTGTTCTCGTCTCTGTGCACATCAGCTGCACCCAGGCGTCAGTGTCGATTGGCTAACAATACTCGTGTGACTCCATGCTCTAATGAACCTGCTGCATTCTGTTTCCTGTTCTCCAGTATGTTCTTCTCCACTCTTTAGTTCAGATTGTGATTCTGTTCAACTACACGTAGCATTGATAGAAAGACAAATATCCGTCTGCTACTTCCTAAACTTCTTTCAAACTGTGTGTAAATCGTGATGTCTCTTTGTGTCGCAGTAAACACATGAACACCTTCATCGAGGACATCCTGACCAGGATCCAGGACCTGCTGGAGCTCGCTCCTCCTGTCAGTACTCACTTTGTTTTCTAATCAAGCCTCCGAGTAAACACTTTTTTAAAATTGAATATCAGTGCTAAGGATTGACACATTGTCTTCTGAACAGGAGAACGGTTTCCCGGCGATGCTGACCAGCGATGACCAGCTGTTCATGTTTGAGACGGCCGGCGTGCTGATCGTGAACGGGGAGAGTCCCGTGGAGAGGAAACAGGCGCTGATGAGGAGTCTGCTGCTTCCTCTCATGGAAGCTTTCCGCCTGCTGCTCGCCAAAATGCAGCAGGAGACTGAGGAGGAGAGGCAGACGGTGCTCGGTGACTGTCTGAGCCACGCCATCGGATTCGCCAGGTCTGGATGGACTTTTATTTGGGGTTGTCATGATACCACCAGCATTGAACAAAAAACAGAGACTAAAGCTCTTCATCTTCTTCTCTTTCAGTCGGACCAGTAAAGCGTTCAGCAACAAGCAGACGGTGAAGCAGTGCGGCTGCACCGAGGTCTACAGAGACTGTCTGCAGACCTTCCTGCCCGCCCTGAGCTGTCCCGTCCAGCGGGGGGGTGCTGCGGAGCTCTGTGCGCTCCTTCCTGCACAGAATGATCATCTGCATGGAGGAGGAGGTGCTGCCCTTCATCCCCTCGGCCTCCGAGCACATGCTGAAGGACTGCGAGGCCAAAGACCTGCAGGAGTTCATCCCGCTCATCAGCCAGATCACCGCCAAGTTCAAGGTATGCTGGGAAAAATCAAACTTCCTTTCTCACTGAGATTACAGCTAAACTTGCTCTTTTATATTCAAATAATCTCCTTGTGTTGTATTTCCGCTGGTAAACTTTCTCTTACTCCTGTTGTCATGGCAGCGGCAGGTGTCCCCCTTCCTGCAGCAGGTCTTCATGCCGCTCGTTCTCGCCATCTTCGAGGTGCTGGGCCGGCCGGCGGAGGAGAACGACCAGGCGGCAGCTCTTGAGAAACAGATGCTGAGGAGGAGCTACTTCACCTTCATCCAGACGATCACAGGGAGCGGGATGAACGAGGTGATGGCCAACCAGGGTGAGTCTCTAACAGGGTCGTCACGACGCCTGAGTTAGCTGGTTTACGTCTGGTGTCAACGCTGTTTTTGTCGTTTTCAGGAGCAGAGAACATTGAGAGAGTCGTGTTTACCATCATCCAGGGAGCCGTGGACTTCCCCGACCCCGTCGCTCAGAAAACCTGCTTCATCATCCTCTCCAAGCTTGTGGAGCTGTGGGGTGAGAGACGCGTCCAGAAAACCACCAAACAAACTGTTCTCTTCTTCTGTGCTTCTTAAAACTTGTTTTTTATTTGTCAGGAGGAAAAGATGGCATGGTGGGTTTCCCCGACTTTATCTACAAACACATCGTTCCCGCGTGTTTCATGGCTCCTCTCAAACCGACGTTCGATCTCTCAGACGCTCAGACGGTCCTGGTACGTGTCTCTACCAAAGTCCGGCCAGAAAACAAACGATTTTAAAGACTCATCATCAGACTGTAACGTCTTCTTCTTGCTGTCTTTCAGACGCTGTCGGAGTGTGCCGTCACTCTGAAGATGATTCATCTCAAACGAGTAAGAACTTCATGAAAGTAAAAACAATGTTCAGCTCAGAGATATGCTTCCTGTTTTAATAAACGCTTGTTTCTCTGTCAGGGGCCGGAGTTCATTCAGTTCCTGCAGCAGGAGTATTTACCGTCACTCCAGGTGTCTCCAGAAATCTCACAGGTGAGATGCTCTTCAAACACAAGTTCTGATTTCATGATTTAGTTTTGGAGATGAATGAATCTGTGATGAGTCCATGTGCAGGTAATTACCGTAACATCTGGAATTTAAGTCGCAGTCTGTTTAGCGGGGTCGTCCTGTGTATAATTTCCACTTTGTTCAGCAGAGTCCACGATGTGCAGCTTCTGTGTTGCTCCTTTAGCACCGTCTGTTTTACGTTTTGTGACCCACAGCTCGCCCAGACTCTCTGCCCACCTCCACTGCTCACTCGTTAACTTCAGTGTCTGGGAACATGTTGATGCAGAACTTGTTTTTTAGAAAGAATTGAGTTGCATGAATTCAAGTTTGTCATGTTTTTAATCTGATGTTTCAGGAGCTTTGTCAAGTTGTTCAGCAGCCGGATATCAAAGTCCTGAAAAACTACATAAAGGTAAGATTCACCTTTAATCCTTCACAGACGCCTGTGGTAACCATGGACACCAACAGTAGAGTAGACTGTTCGGGTTGCTTAGCAACAATCCAGTTTCAGTTAAACTTTGGAACTAGTTGAAGTTGGTGGAGTTAAAAAAGAATCTGTAGTTGATTTCTTACTTTTTACCTTTATTTTCAGCATTTTTTCCACATTTTCTTGAAATCGACCTTCCTCGTAGTTTAGGCTCACTCAGAGTAACCTCATCGTCCGTCCACACAAACGTGCGTGTGTTTACACGTCACCACTACAACCTCAAAGTGACGTCACTTTGAGGTTGTAGTGTGATCCGAAAATCAACGGATGCATTTTTGTGTATGTGAGAAAGAGCCAGATGTTTACTAGATCGGCACACTGGTCATACTAAACCGCCCCACAATGCACTGCGGCTCTCAGACTAGCCAATCACAGAGCTCGCCAGTGGCATACAAATAAAAATAACTTTGCTAAAATACATTTTACATGTTTCCAAATAATATAAAAATGACTATGTAGCTGTTTTAGTAATGAACGTTTGCATTTTGTTGTTGAATTCTAATCTGAACAACGGTCGTGCTAGCTTGATGCTAGCTCATCCAACATAGCTCGGACCGGAAGCATGTCACGTTACAACCCGTCGTTTAGTCAGTTGCTAATGACATGCTAATGACATGCTAACGTCCAGGCCTTCTTTCATCCTTCTCTTCTTCTTCTTCCAGGCGTTCTTTCAGCGAGCAAAGCTGTAGAGAAATAGAAAACTGGAAGTTCTCTTTGGACTGAAAAGACTCTCACAAAGTGGTCGTGCTTTCGCCACTTTCTACAACAACAACAACAACAACTAAAAAGGAACTTAGCATAGGAGCTGCTTTTGCACTTAAGCGAACGTATCACGAAGCCCGCCGCTCTGTCTGAGCAAGGGCGTGGACGGACGAGTCGTCGAGCTGTCCACGAGGACTCGGGACGAGAAGGAGCTCAAAAACGTGGAGAACTTTGTGTGTCGAAGTAAAACAGATCTGAGGGAGAGGAAACGACCCGTCTGGAAACATTTGGTAAATATCCTTGAACCATCTGAACCCGACGAACGCTTCGTTCTCGTCTTTACTTTAGAAACCACATTTCAAAACATGCTAGTTTGAGGTTGTTGTTTTTTTATGACATTGCTGCTGCCACGAAATGGACAAAAATAAGGGCTGAATTGTTTTATTGTCATTAAAAATGTGGCATGGATTTATTTTTTTACGTGCTGATTTGACGGAAGGATGGTTTGAAGTTTTGCAGTGCTCGCAGCTCGGGTTAATCCAAACGTCCACGAACTTTTAATTTCCTGAATTCTCAGTGTAAAAAGCAGATAAATCTGCAATGTGACGTCACCTGATGTCCCGCAAATCAGCCGGTCACAGTAAATATAAAGGTGCGACAACAGAGGAATATTTTTTGTCTCCTGGAAATCTGACGGATATTTAGTCGCTGTTTTAGTTTCCGAAGAAGAATAATGAAATGAAACGGAGGAACGAAGTGTAAATAAGAGAATAAGATGTTCAAAGTGTAAATAAAGTTCCTAGGTTTAGTTTTTTTTTTTTTATCTTCATTCCCATCTGGAAACTTGTATGGAAGCTCATTGGTGCCAGAAAGTGAAAAAAAAAGTGTTGAAAATTTAAAATGAGAACAAATTATTTGATACGCGAGTCAGTTTTTTTATTTTGACTTAAAATTGTACGTAAAGCCCAGATAAGAAAAAAGTTTGGATGCAATGTAAAATATGAATAGAATCTAGTTTGACACGTTCAATTGAAAAAAGTCAAAATTATTTAATTTTGGACAAGATTAACTTTTTTGTAAATATGCACTTATTGTTCTCACTCTGCATCCAAACTTTTTGGTTAAAGTGTCAAAATGTTGTTTTTAATTTTGTAATCATGACTTCAATTAAAAAGTTTCTTGTAGTTAAGAATTTTGAATGACCACTTTTTTTGTCATATTAAAATTTTGACATCTTAAATTACAAATCTGATTTTCAATCCCTTAAAATTTTGAAAAAAATTGACTTTTTGAAATTGTGAATCAAAATGTGGACCCTTTGAAATTGTGAATTATAGTATTAGCCTTAAAAAAACATAATTTGACATTTGACCCTTTACAAACTTGAATTTAGATTTTCTCTTGCAAATTTTGAATTTTTTACCCTTTCAGGAAAAATTTGACTTCCAAAATTAAACCCTTTAAAAAATGCAATTATAATTTTGACCCATTTAAAATCTAAATTTAAATTTAACCATTCAAATTTTCTCAAAGTTTGAAAATGTGGATTTAGTCGAAGTTAACGTCTTAAAAACCGGGAAAAAAAAATTGAAATTCATTTCTTATGCATGAAATCTCTGAATTCAAGGATTAGGATGTTGATTTAAAATGGGTGGGTTTTTTTTATAGGTTTGTAATTTCTAGCACTTTTATTTTCTGGCCCTAACGAGCTTCCGTAGGTTATCATTAACTCATCATAGGAATCGCTTCTGTACACGTCGAGTAAAAAAACCTGAATTAGCGTACGGAAGCAGCTCGGTGAGTTTTTATATCGAAGCATTCGTGACAATTCAGGTCGATGGACGTGTTGATTATGCAACGCTTCACCGTGAGCAATACTGTGAACAAACCAATCAGAGCGAGGCGACGAGACTGTACAAACTGTATCTGACATTAAAACACAAACATATCCTGTTTTAACGGTTGACTCTGCACGGACGCTTCGGATGTTGTGACCTCGCTCACTGCGTTCCGTCTCATCAGAAATAATCCCCTCATCCTCCGTTTGAATCTGTCGGCGATGTTCAGCGTATTCCTCACACTTTATTTGATGTTTGCCTTTTGAAAGCCTCCAGAGAGAGTGCCTGAACGTGTTGAATTAAATTTGGTCATACGGGCCGATAAACAAATTGAAGGAGGACATTTCAGTTATTTTATATTTTTCTAATTGTAAACAAAGAAGGCAAAAACCAAAAATGTGCCCGAGCTCATTTTTCTCCGGTCAAGGTCGCTGTAAATCTGAAAAAAAATGGTTGCCGATGTTTTTGTGCAATTAAGCAGTGTGGTAGTCAAGACCACACTAACGGAGACCAGAGTGCTCTGAGACAAGACCGAGACATTAGGGATCAAGATCGAGTCAAGACCAAGACCAAAAAAATCACAGAAAAATCATCATCTTGTGTGCAGGGGGCGTGTCACTTATTTAGGCCGTAGAACACCGGGAAGGATGAGGCCGTAACCGGGAGATAAAAATCAAACTACAAATGAATTGAAGTTATGTGTTGTCACAGAAACAGGTGTTTTCCTTCTAATCACAGTAATGACATGAGATAGAAGACTGTCAGTGGTGGTCTTGATTTAAAATCCTGAGGCCGCCCAGTCTGAGGCCGAGGGAAAATGCTTTAGATTCCGAGAAGAGACAGAGACCTTCAAAAAGTGGTCTGGAGACCAAGACCGATTTTGAGTACTTCCACACTACAGTTCAGAGTGTGCGGGAGTCGGTCTGCAATTTCTGGGGATTAAAAACAAGCACTGACCCGATATATTGTTCGCCTAGGACTTATTTTTCATGATGTATCTTTTTTTTTTGTTGGCTTTTGCCTTTTATTTTGAAAGGACAGTGGCTAGAGTAGGAACTCAGGAGAGAGCAGGAAAGGAGCCACAGGTCGGACTTGATCCCGGGCCTTTCCCTTGGAGGCCTTCACCTCCGTACATTGGGTGTGACCTAACCGCTAAGCCTCCTGCGCCCAGATGATGTATGTTTTTACAAGTATCTTATCGATCGTTTTGGTATCGAGACAACTCGACTTTCGGCACACAGGAAGTGAAATCATGTCGAACTAAACATGAAACTTTTCTCTTTCTGTCGACACGTTAAAGAAACGGCGACGCAGCCAGAGATAACGAGATGACTAAGAAAACAGAAGTATAAAGTGTATGAATGCATGTCCGCTCGGCACGTCTGTTTTGAACCTTAAAGCAGCGACTCGTCCATCGTACCTCCGTAGTATTCCTCAGCCGCCTGTCCTCCTCACTACAGCTGCTTCTAAAAGATTTTGATTTAAAACACCGTGACCACTTTAAGATCTTCTTCAGCTCTCTACCTGGTTTTGATTTTTCTTCCTCAGCTGACCCGACGTCTCCTCATGTCTCACTAAATCCACTCGCCAAATGAATCAATTTGTCGATTGCTGGTGAAATGTGTTGATTTACTTCATTTCTTTTTGATATGAGCTGAACCTGTTAGAACCAATAAAGTGTTTACTAATCATCACACGGCCTCTGTCATTGCTTTGTGTTTCCTCTCACACTAAATCATCTTCATTTTCTGACGGAGTGTTAGGGCCACGTTAAAGGTTAAGACTAAAGTCCTGAATCCATTTAAATCCGTCTGAGGTTAAAATGATTATTCTGAACGGTATCAGCAGAGCAGCCGTCGGCCTGCGAGAAAATGTGGAAAGGAGAAGCCACAAAAGAGACGACTTCCTCCAGGTCAGAGCGGTCCTCTCTGGAAAAGCTCCAGTTTCTTACAGTATCTTTTCAGGCTCCTGATAGGCTGCTCATGACAATGTGATGTGCCAGATGAAGTATTTCCTTATCTGTGAAAGTACTTCACAAGATGTTCCACATTCCTCATTTTCCTACAAGCGGCTGCTCTCCTGATGAAACTAGAGACTAAAGTAACGACTTTAATCTCTTTTCCTCCCCTTAATGTGGCCCTCATCCTCCCTCGTATTATTTAAAGGAAGAATGTGACTTTTTGATCCAGTAGATGTCGCCCTTGAGCTCCAGCATAAAACCAAAACAAACTGCTGTTTGGCCACACCTCCTCCATCCTGAAGCCTCCGCTCTCCTCCAGAGACACACCTCCAACCCCTCTCCACTCACATGAAGGCGTTTAGCTCACGTCGGACAAAATTGTCCTTAGCTCGAGCTGCTACCTGTGTCCTGCATTGTTGTGTCAGCATGCTAATGTTAGCGCTCTTTAGTTAGCTCGTAGCTTCACATTGCATGTAAACTGACACAGAATGAGCGTGATCTAAAAACTCTTACGTGACATCCAAATAATCAGTGAGTATGTTCTTCTTCTTCTCTCTAGTCCTTGACTAAAACAGCTTTTATACACAAGGGGAGGAGCCGGCCGTCCCGTCCATGTAAACACGGCTCTGACAACAACACAGCCAGCGGGACTCGAGCCTCTCACTCATTGTAGACAGTCATGACTCAGAGACACATTTACACAGGATAGACTGGATTTATGATATATTCATGTGCAACCTTCTTCCTTTAATGTGTTTAACAGAGTTTATGTCGTATAATTAATCATGGCGTGATCACCTTTATTTGGATCACAGAAAAAACAAAAGAAATCTCTTTTTTTAAGCGTACAAATAAAATTTTCAATTCGATTTTCTCTTTCTGATTAATTCACCCAAACTTAAATTCTCCCACCAGAAGCAAAAAAGAAAAAGCGAAGCTCTTCTCTTGAAGATTTCTGTCCGTGACTTTCTCGTGTTTGTAACACCGAGGCGTCTTTTTGTTTTTCTTTAAAGTCTTTGAACGCAGCATCGTGCAGACTCATCCTTTGATCACAGCGATGGGTCTCAGCTTGATCGCCTTCTTACTGATCCCAGCGTCGTGACACGTGTTGACCACGTCCGTCACGTTCTTGTACGACTCAGGAGCCTGAAAAGAGGAAAACAAAAAAAAACACTTCATCGTCTGCATACAGAGATTTACGACGTCAGACTTTAAACAGAACTACAACCAAACATTCAAAATAACACCCGTGTTTGTACTGAAAACATATAAATCTTCTCACCTCCTCCATGACCAGTTTGGGTGAAGCGACTCGGATGGCGATTCCCTGATCGGCCAGTTTGTCCAGGACGTCCTGGAAGTCCAGATTTCTGCGAGACTTTGCTCGAGACAGAGCGCGACCCTGAAACACGACACACAGGAAATAAGGACATGCTGGCTTCTGAAACTCCGGAAAGTTGATCTTTAAAAATAATTGTAAAAAAAACAACTCATGTTTGAGTTTCTCTTAAATCTGAAGGCTCGTACCGCTCCGTGACAGGTGGTGCCAAACGTCTCCGTCATGCCTTGTTCTGTCCCTGTGAGGACGTAGCTGCAGGTCCCCATCGTCCCCCCCGATCAGAACCGGCTGACCCGTCAGCTGGAAGACAACAAACACCAGAAACATCAGCTTCAAGCAGCAGGAGGTTTTAAACCCGTTTAAATCATTTCTTTCACTCTGCGAGCGGCTCAGTACCTGGTAGTCTACGGGGATGAGCGGGTGGTGTGGGGGGAACGCTCGGGTGGAGCCTTTGCGGTGGATCAGCAGCGTCTTCTGCTTCCCGTCCACCATGTGCTCCTCCACTTTGGCGATGTTGTGAGAGACGTCGTAGATGACGTGCATGTCCAGGTCGTCCGGCGTCGTGTTGAACACTTTGGAGAATGCCTGAAACATTAAAAGAAAAAGGGGAAGTTCTTCAGAGCAGAGCGGCATGAAAATATCGTAAAAGTACCAAAAAACTAGCGTACCTGTCTGGTGAGGAAGGTCATGGACGAGCGGTTGACCCAGGCGTAGTTTCCTGCAGCAGCCATCCCCTTCAGGTAGTCCTGTCCCTCCGCAGACGTGATGCGAGCGCACGCCAGCTGTCGGTCGTTCACAGTGATTTTATCCCTCTTCATCGCCTTCTCCATGGCAACCAGAGCATCTGTCAACATTTAGGTCCCATATTAAGTAAAATCCACTTCACCATGTTTCTCTAACACTAACATGTGTCCCTAGTCTGTCTACAAACCCCCCCATGATGAGAAAACTCCATCCTCTCCGTCTGTTGCCTGAGGGGGGGTCTTAAAGAGACGGTAGCTGAAATGAAGCGTTTCAGGCAGAGGCTGAAATGAGGGATTTTACCGCGGCCAGTATCCGATAAATATGGAGGCTATTGAGCTACACATCTCGCAGCGCTACTCAACAGGAGTCCCAGACTGACATCATTAATGGTGAAAGTGAGGATAATAGATCTCCTTTAAGAACTTCTTGTACTCCAGGTTTACAGAGGTGTCTCGTACCTGTAGCGACCTGGTGTCCTAGTCCTCTGCTGCCGCTGTGGATCATCACGCACACCTGTCCTTTGTGGTCGATGCCCATCTTCTTCGCTGCGTAGTCGTTGTAGATCTCATCCACCACCTGAATCTCAGCGTAGTGATTTCCTGCTCCCAGAGTCCCGAGCTGCAACAGAGACGCACGCGACACACAAACTATTTCAGACGTATTCATGCAGAGAAATTAGTGTAAGATGAACCTTCCGTCTCCGTGGTAACCAGACAACGACACAAACTAAGCTACAAACTAACTCGTTTACACGTCAGGTTAGGTGTGAACTTTACACCAGGACATTGACAAGAGGATGATGGGATACCTGCGGCAGGCCTCTCTTCTTGGCCTTGGAGGAGACTTTGTTTGGGTCGGCCTGCAGCATCCTGCCGTACTCCTCGCAGTGCTCCTTATCCTCGGCCCAGGCGTACCCCTCCCTTAGAGACCAGTCCACTCCCATCTCCAGAGCCTCCTCCAGGTCCCTGAACACACACACACACACACACACACACACACACACACACACACACACACGTCAGCACGTGAGCAGGGATTGTGTGGCAGTCTGGACTGCAGCAGGGTCCGTCCTTACTTGGCCCCCATGGGGATGACTCCCTTGGACCCGACCCCCACCGGGATGTGGTCGAACAGAGACTGAGCGAGCTGCTCCTTCACCGGCTGCACGTCGCCCTCGTCCAGGTTCGTCCTCAGCAGCCGCACGCCGCAGTTGATGTCAAAACCAACGCCACCTGCACAGACCACAACGAGATACTGGAGAGTCAGACAGAGTGACGTTACCAGGGCAACAAAAACACAAGTCCTAAACACCCAGTATTGGTTCGTGTTTTTAATAAACTAAATAGGCAGGTAAATTCCTGCACACAATCTGAACTGCACAAATACGAGCTTTTGTTTCAAAATATGACGGAAGATCTCAAGTTTTTTTGAAAGCTTTTTTACTTTTCGTATCCTTTTAAAACCCAAGATATCAAAAAAGTACCAAAGTTTTGTCATTTTGACAACCTTACACAGACATTTATCATAATCAGCTGTTAAAGATTTCTATGCGACTTTCCGAGCAGATTGTCCGACCAAAACAATCGCTCTCTTTGGACACACCTCCTTAAGATTACGGCAGCTAAGACCAGTAACGCTCATCTTCTGCTGGTTGGTCTGGTGGCTTTGAAATGAGCGATGTTATGGCTGTTCCTGGTTATATAAATGAAAACCTCCTCCACTATCTCTTTAATAAGATACACCTGAAACTTACCTGGAGACACGACAGCATCAGGGTCGTTCATGTCGAAGGCCGCCATGTTTCCGATCGCAAACCCATAACCAGAGTGAACGTCGGGGAGGCCGATGGACCTCTGAGGGAATATTAAACACAAAGTGAACAAGTGTAAACATGGAGATCAACATGGAGCCTCTTTGTGAACGAGTAATCCTGACACTTACGTGAATGATCCCCGGCAGAGCTGCAACGTTCCCGATCTGTTTCATGGCTGGAAGGAATCCGCCAATACCTGAGGTAATACCAAAATACACATCACTTAATAATGCAACACTTGTGAAGATGATAGAGACATGTTGTTGAGGTGAAGAGAAGCCGACCTCCTCCTCGACAGGCGTTACGAAGCTCCTCAAACATCAGCTTCTCCAGAGAATCGTTCACGTAGAAGATCCCCTCCACCTACGAGAGACAGAAATCTGATGATTGTTCATGTTTCATAACATTCAAGCAATCAGGGGAACCATGATTTTAAAACTGTGATATTATACCTGTATAGATACCTGTTTGCACCATGGCAACAAAAAAGAAGTCCTAAACACCCAATATTGGGTAATATAAGTCCAAAAATGTTACAGGATACGTGCTGGTCTGGTTCTTCTGCTGATATCAATTATAAAAACAACTTAACATGTCTACTTTTCCATTCTGTGGACAATAATGTGATTTATTTGACATGTTTTACAAACAAGTGGATTCACCTTTTCATTCGGCTTACATTTTACAGGTAATAAATGCGTCATTGAGCTACGTCATCACGCTTTAACTTTAATACGTGGCTGACTCTGTGATTATTTGTCAGATTCTTGTGACTACCCTAAGTGTTTAATGGTTATGTTCTCAGATGGGAGTTTGGTTAAAGTCTTTATATTCAGCCAACATGTGCGAACTGGCAATGAAGTTCACTGTGAGCTAACCAGCTAGCCACATGAGCAGCTAGTCAAAGTGAGTCTCACCTGCATGTTGGGAACGAAGCCCTTTTTAATCCTCCAGCAGGTTCCGTTGATCTTCTCCAGGTACTGCAACTCATCGTTATAACTCCGGCTCATGTTTCTGATTTAAAACGGTTCAATATGATTCAATATGACTGCGATTCAGGCTGCGATTCACCCGGCTGTCTGCCAGAGTGCATACAGTCAGAGAGGTACGGAAGCCCAGAAGCAGTTTGACAGAAGAACGCGATTGGTAATAAGGCATGACTCAGTATTTTTTATATTAATATAACTCTTTATTTTTTGGCGTTTAACAAAAAAAAGCTGTCGACTTCGAGATGCTTTTGCTACAGCTTGTTTCCTTTTCGTCAGTTAGAGTTTTAGCTCACAGACAATCTGCTCGCTTGCCGTATTTGTAGTCAAAAACTTCTAATCAAGTTTAACAGAAAAGAGGATGTTCAGGCCTTCAAATTAAAAGAAACAGAATAGTGCATTTATTTTACATACCAGGTAAAAACCTCCAATTAAAATGTTGTTTTTTAAATTACAAAAAACAAACAATAATAAAATGGGAAAAAGAACGATTTATGTCCCAAACTACTTTTAAAACATACTTTTTCAAATAAATGTAAAGTTTTATTTTGTTAAATCGTCACGTCGTGTACAGGAAGTGACGTTTTAAGCTGCGCTAGCTTGATTCCGCTGTCATGCTGCAGTTGTTTGTGTTTGCTGTGAGGTTTAATCAAAGAAGTTTCGGGGAAGGACGTGGATTCAACCTCTTTAATTCATCATGTAAGTGTTTTTCTGTCCGTCTTCAAACACTGACTGCGTTAATTACTTAAACGGTCAGTTAGCTAGCTAGTTACTGCTAAATTAAGCTAGCTTAGCGGTTACGCAGCAACCAAACCGAGAAGTTAACTAACGTTCAGAGAAACGAAAATGAAACTTTCCTTCTTAAATAACAAGGTAATAACTTAAGATAAACTCCGTAAACCTGTTTCAGTTTGATGTAATTTAAATAAAGACATTAAACGTTTGTATTTGTTCCTTTCTGGAAGTTTTACTCCAAACTCGGATCACTTTCATTAAAGGTGTGACGTCTCTGATAAATGTCTGCTTTTAAAATCGGCATATTTCCTCAAAGCTCCTTTAACTTTCTATTAAATACATGGAGAACATTTCATCCTGTTTTGAGGTTTATTGCACAAATTGCAGGCAAACACTCGCACACTCGATATCTAAACTTTCACAGCAAACATGTTTTTGTTCAGTTTAGACAAGTGTGCAGGAGTTGTTCTTCCTCCTACACACCTGTCTTAAGAAAGAGATACCTTTTATTCAAAGTTTCTGCAGCTTTTGAGAATAAAGATCGGACAAGGATACATCGGACATGTGCCTGCAGGAGCTGGGGATCGAACCCTCGACCTTCCGGTTGAGAGAAATAGAAATAGAAAGCCTCTTTAAATATTTTTAAAGCAGATGATGTGTATTGCAATTTAAGTTGTATTTATGTTCTTAAAGTCGGAGAGAAGACCACCTCTACCACTGAGCCACAGCTGCACAGTATGTATTCTGTTTTTCATCTCCAGCATGAAGCTCCGTGTTCGGATCCATCGGCAGACCAGCAGGGTGGACTTACCGGGAGAAGAACCCAGTGTGACTGAACTCAGAGATCACATCAAGGAGACGCTCCTGTCCTCGCTCCAAATCAGGTCAGACAGACGGGTTGATGTTGAGTGCAATACGTTTAGTTGCTGTAGTTAAAATGCTTCGATTGATTATTTATTTGGTGGTTAAAAATAAAAGGTGCTGTCTGAATCGCAGCACATGAACTGAACTTTGTGTATGTCGTGGTGTGAATCAGACGCCATGTTCAGACTGTCGTTTCATGACACGATATTTACTCCACTCTGAGGTTTCACCTTCAATCTGAATGTTGTTGAGGCGTAATGGATGAACAAAGTGATCCACCCTCTGTACCGTTTTCAGTTGAAGTAACAGCTGTTACAGAGGACAGAGGGGATCAGCGGAGCCAGTGAGGGAGCGCAGCACTGTGTGTGTGTATGTGCATGTCTGACTGTGTGTATGTGAAGCTCCCACTTTGCCGTTCTTATGCAACGCTAAATCTCAATGTGGATTCACAGACTGGGACACCAATATTACACCATCACAGAATCAATATGAATGTGCAAAGACGTGATGACGGCTGAGCTCAGTTACGGCACGTTTGCGAACAAAAGCAGTCTGAATAGCTCGTGTTTAACTTGTATGTGTGTCCTGGTTTGAATCCGTGTTTGTGTGTCTCTTTCAGTGCAGACACAGAGTTCAGTTTGTCTCTGAACGGCTCAGAGCTTCTCACAGACACCGGACAGACTCTGTCGTCCTGCGGCATCGTGTCCGGAGATCTGATCTGCGTCATCCTTCCCGAGTCTGCAGCCGCTGACTCAACCGACAACACCGACTCCGCCACAAGGCGCGTATCCTCCACCACCTACACCAACGCCTCCACCTCTCCAAAACCTGTCAACTCGGGAACAGGCAGCACTGAAACCCAGAGGTACGAGCTGTATTTATTTTATATTTCTGTTGTTGTCTTCGATACCGCATGATCAACAGTGTTGAAAAGTGTTGAAAAACTTCAAAAAAAACTTCAGATCTATAGTAGTATTTTTAGCTACAATAGAGAGAGCACTTTCTAGGTGGGCGTCCAAAACGGCCGTGTGGGGGTGCCTTAAAACCGCCTACCTTCTCTGGTCCAAACAAATCCAGAGCATTCAGGACCAGAATCTAAAGTTAGAAGGAGGACATACTGGCTGCTGCATTGTTGTCAGAGAAGGCAGCACTTCAACATAGCATGTTTCCTTAATTTCTGATAAAATGAAGAAACTTCAAAAGTATTTTTATTGCTGCATTTGCAAATATTTTTTACCCATTGCAAGCAACCCAGGCCTCATGTTTAGCTTGTGATTTCTTTAAATAAGATGTACGTATGTCTGGACTTGCTGATATTAGGTGTAAAGAGATATTTTGACTATAAATGAGTCTTATACTCTTGGTGATAAGATTTGAGATTCTGCAGTCCGACGCCTTAGTGCAGCTCAGTCGTCGTTATGCAGCGACCGCAAATCTTCTCCTCCTGTGAGAAGTTCTAAATTACAAATCTGTCATTTGAGGAAGGAGGGAGGATAAATCAGCCACGATGCACCTCGTTAAAAATGATCGATCGTTCGAAGCAGAGAATCTCTGTTACAATAACTTTCACTTTCCCAGCTGGGAGCTGACAGACAGAGTCTGAGTCTGTGTGACTTTATTTTCGGTTTCTTTATTGTGAAAACAGAAGCTCTGAATCTGAAGGACTTAAAAAAAAACTCTGACAGTAAACTCTCTTCTTCATTGTAGAAACACCAGACACACGGCTGAGATGTCTTCCTCCCAGGTGAGTGGAAACATGTTAGACTAGTGAGTTAAAAATTGGAATTGTAGAGAATGTTTCGAAGGTTTAATTGTGTTATCTTCTTAACCGTCTCTTTGATGAACAGCCCGGCAGCAGCAGCGTCCCTGCAGCGTCATCAGACACCGAGCAGGCCGCTGAGGCTTCATCCTCTGGTCCTTCATCTTCCTGCTGGGAGCCGATGCTCTGCAGCGAGGCCGAGGAGGGTCAGGCTCCTCTCTCACTTGAGCTCCTCTACAACGCAGCCCAAACCAGGAGTCCCAGCGACGCCGTCATGGTGGCCGCAAACCAGCTGATGTTGGAGACCGGGTTTGTTCCTCAGGTGAGACTGCAGACAATCAGACCTGTTCACAATTATATAAGCTGCTAAAATCCACAATTTAGACTTCTTTATGATTTTCAGCAAAAAGATGGGTCTTAGTACAAATCTTTGTGTATCTGATGGGTGAAGTCAGTGTGTGTGTGTGTGTGTGTGTGTTTCAGGGCAGTGGGCTGAAGGCTGCTGAGATGCCTGCAGGGTGGAGGTCAGCGGGTGGAGTGTACAGACTGCAGTATTGTCACCCTCTGTGTGAGAACAGTGTGGTGTCTGTGCTGTCGCTGTGTATGGGCCCCGTACTCGTCATTAACGGTGAGTTAAAGTTTCAGGATATTTGCGCGTTTATTTCTAACTGCAACATTTGTAGTGTAAAATCCTGCAGTTCCTCGAGTGCCCACTAGAGGCTGGCTGCAGAAGCACAGGAAGTCACATACACACCCATTCTAAAAAGCCTGTTTTTACAGCAGACATTAACATGTTTACAGCCTGGTTCAAAAAACCAAATAGGTCTGATTAGTTCATGTCTCGATCAGCACACACTGTACGACTCTTCTGTTTTGATTTGATGAAGGAGTTATTCACAATAAGCTAACCTGATTGACAGGCGGGCGCGGTGTAACAGTTTGTCAGGAGGCTTTAAACCCGCCTGTAACCTCAGAATATTCAGACTTTGTTTTTTTCTGCAGCGACTCTGAAGGTGAACGAAACCGTAGACACGATCCCCAAACTGACCCTGAATCCCCGCAGCTATGTGACCGACCTGTGCCCAGGTAACACTCCCATTGGTCGATTTAACCTCCTCAAGGTGTGTTTGATTTAACTCTATGATGATTCATGTGATGTCTGTGCCGTTTGTTCAGGAGACAGTGCAGCCGCAGCTTTCAAAGACCTGAAGAAACTGTCCCGGATATTTAAAGACCAGCTGGCGTACCCGCTGATCGCTGCAGCCAGAGCAGGTACACACACACACACAATCACAGACACACACACACATGGGGGGACTGCTAGCTTGCAGAGAGAATCACTCCTATGATTCCCCGCTAACCTCGACTTCATCTTTTGTTATTGTTTTGATCGAGAGCCCCCTGGTGGCGGAATTTACATACATTGCGTTTAAAGAGAGTTTAGCTCCCAGGGCTCACAGCGCCACCCAGTGGTCGGCCCAACAAAGCAAAACACCATCAATGGCTCCAACATGTAAACAATGAAATGAGCACGATGCTAAGCCGACAGCTGCTTTAGCTAACTCCTGTTTTTATGATTAATTTACCGCTTTGTTTAATCCAAAGATAGTCGGCAGAGAATAAAAACGACAGTTTGGTTGTCTCTGTGTTTTTCCAGCGATGTCTCTGCCCGTGGCGTTCGGTCTGGCCGCTCTTCCTCCTGAACTCGTCCTCAGAGTCGTCCGGCTGCTGGACGCCGCCTCTGTGGTCAGACTGTCGTCCGTCTGCAGACACTTTAACATCGCCACAGCCGACTCGACGCTGTGGAGACACCTGTACCGCAGAGACTTCAGAGGTGAGGTTTTCAAACTGTCACTTTGTTTTCTTTGTGTATGACGGAGAAATGTAATAATAACAAACTGCTGTTTGTGTTTGTGTTCAGATTCAGATCCAAACAGACCCAGAGACTCGGACTGGAAGGAGGTGAGACACAAACACAGTGAGAGTCAAACGATGAAACATAACTGAATCAAAATCAGATTCTCTCATTCTTATTTATCAGGATGAAATAAAGGTCTTTATATCGGATTTAAAGTGGAAGTTATTGGATTTAAAGGAAGAATGTGCGACTTTTTGATCCAGTAGATGTCGCTGTTTAGCACCAGCATGAAATCAAAACAAACTGCTCTTTGGCCACACCTCCTCCTTACTGAATGACCTTTGAATCTTTTGTGGTTATTACAGATTAAGATGTTTTCTAATGTAAATATATTTAATACTTTCCTCGTCTGTTTCTGTCTGCAGCTCTACAAACGCTCCCACAAACATCGCTCTGACCTTCGTCGTCTGTCTCACCCGCGCTCCCTCCCTTCTCTCCCCTGGCACCCGCGGGACATCTTCCAACCCTTCCCCCTCCCCCTCCCACTCCCCCCTCCTCTGCCCGGCATCATCGGGGGGGGCATACGACCAGAGACCCGAAGAACTCCCCCACGGCCTCCTCCCCCGGCCTCGCTTCGACCCCATCGGGCCGCTCCGATATCCTGAGAGGCGACCTCAGGGCGACCTCCGGAGATATCGTGCGCTGGGGGGGGCGACCTGCAGACGTGCGGCGAGGTTTCATCTGAGTCTTCTTCTGCAGAAATAAAACGCAGAGCCGAGTCAGACGTGTGTTTGTTCATCTGAGCGAGACGAGGACAGAGTGGGAAAAAGGAAACACTTAAACTAGGTGGTCAAAATGATTGATAGTACAACGATACAGACTGATATTCTAATGATCCATAATATCTAAGAACACCAAACCTTTGTAATAACTACATCGAATTCTTCAGACGAGACCACAGAAGAAGAATGTATGCATCTGTTGTACATGTAACCTTTAAACACATTACTGACCCTCCTCGTGCAGGAGCAAAGAAAACAGCGAGAGCTCTACGTTTGCTTTGGATTGCTTTGATTTTCCCCGACTTATTTTATTTGGTCGCCCGTATGCTCCGCAGGCGCTCCCAGCTGCTTTGTTCCCCCAGATGCGCTCGGGTGTTTTTGGAGAGCAAGGCGCCTCAGTGTGATCGGGCCCTACGACGTCTATTTTTATTGTCATGTTCTCGAATCAGGTATCAGCTTTGTTTGATTTTGACTTTTGATTATCAAAGCTTTAAATTCTAGTATCACTACAACCCTGCAGAGAAACTCGTCTTCATGGTTGAGAGAGTTGATGTTCCCGCTCGCCATCATCATCACGCTGTTCTTATTCAGCAGACGTGTGAAGCTGCACATCAGCATCAACATCACTCTGAGAAACTGTCCAATCAGATCGTCAGAGTGACACATTAAATATGTGAACGAGAGGGAAGCAGAAACATTTATTAACATGAACTTCATCACCTTTATCTCATATCTGCAGCCGGGTCTGTGAAGATGACCTCCTGACCTCTAAATTCTAACAGAGTTGGAGCTTCACTTTAAATCCTGCCGTCGTGTTCTCGGATTAATTTGTGTTTTTATTTAATTAAAAAGAAGACATTCAGCACAGCACACCTGAGGCTCGCTCACCTGGGGCGTCTTCACAGGTTCCTCTGTCCGGTGTTTAATCCTGTCTACGACTCTGAACTGTATGGAAGCCCATTTGGGACGAAAGAGGAAATATAAATAGAAAAGCATTCAACGTTTGGGGGAAAGAAAAAGGCCCTTTGGTCCTTTATGTTTTTGAACTAAACTATTTTTAACTCCTGATTAAACCAGAAAATCAGGGCTGATACCGATGTTTGAGTCATGACTACTTTTGGTTTGTCCAACAGGTGACGACGTCTGCCCAATAAAAAAACATTCTTCTCTAAGGCCCCGTGTCCACCTGGTGTTTTTTTTTCCCGGGCAGAAAAGCGCTGGCTGTGCACTCAGGAGCGCCTGCATGAAGCGTTAGTGTCTGCACGTCCGTCCTGTCTCTGTGATAACAGTCTGTTGACAACAACCGCTGTATGACCCGACACTTCTCAGAAGCAGCAGAGGCAATTCAGGGTTAAGTGTCTCGCCCAAGGACACATCAGACATGTGGCTGCAGGAGCTGGGGATCGAACCCCCGGCCTTCCGGTTTAGAGACGATAACTCTACCACTGAACCACAGCCAGCCTTTTAACACATTTTACACAAAGTTCTCTCAAACTCAGACTTCCTATGTCAAGAAGTGTTTTAAGTGAGGTGGGGAATAAAAACTGAAGAACATAATTCAGAGTGATTTTTAACTCACTTTATTTTAAGTGAAGTAAAACTGATGAGACATTAAAGACATTTAACTCATTATTTTTACTTTTAACGACCAAAACTTTGACCTGTCTGCTCATTTTAACGTTGATCATTAGAATTCGGACTAAACGGAAATGTTTATTGTTTTACAAGTTTATTTAAAAGGTTATGTTTGATTTGTGTTGTTATTTTAACTTTAACAGAAAAACCATGTGGAAAATAATAATAATAAAGATGATATTTCTCTTGACAGAGTTTGACAGAAGGAAGCGATATGTAAACATTGAAATTAAAACAATTCACATTTTTTTCCCAGAGTCCTTAACGCATCCACGTTAAGCAGCTCGTGAGACAATGACGTCACCTTTTGTCTAAAAACAAAGGGAGCACTCGTATCTTACGCCCACTTTCGACGGAGAACCAGGCGGAGTTTAGTGTGGTGCAACCCCCGGTGTTTCGCAGAATTCTGTTACTCATTAAATCCTGTGACCACGTCAAGCTGTATAATACCTAAATATTTTTTTTTCTATCGAATATAAAAATGTACTTTAATTGTTTAAGGACACAATGACCAGCCTAGACTACATCTGCCAAGTAATTATAACACTTGTTCAGCGTTTTGTCTATGGCGCGCTACAGAATTTAAACGGTCACAGAAATCGTTATAACACCTGTTACGCTGACGTCGGACGTCAACGGTCCGTCAAAGTATTTAACCTGATTTTAACCTTAAATAGAGTCGAATTTAACGGATTTATCCCTCAGACAAAGCAGAGTCAATCTGTGACTTTCTGTGAGTGATTTTTATTCATGACAAAGTTAATAATAATCCGAATTAACCAGGAAGTCATATTGGTAAAGTAGCTTTAACCGTTAGCTAGCTGTTTCTGTCGGCGCGAAGTCATTGCTCTAACCTTTAATATTTCTACAAAGATAATACGGTGCTCCTTTTCCTTCGCCAGCCGGGCGGGGACTAAGCATTGCCAACAGGGGTGCGTTTGATTCATGACTCGCTACTGTAGGAGACCAGCAGGTCTACATTCACAGTAGATTATAATTATCAGATGTTAATTAATAATTTGTTAGTTATTATTGTTTTATTCATGATGAGCATAGAAACGTTGATGATGAGAGAATAGTCTTTAAAAATAAAAATACTAAATGTATATATTTATTTTTCAAGGGGTATTTCCGGATCTTGTCACTGAATTGTCCGGTTGACAGATTTCGCTGTAACACCGCCCCGTGTTCTGTTCTGAGTGTTTAGGTGTTCTGTCTCTTTAAAAGCCTCGTGTTGTTACAGGAAGTGCGAGGGGTGTTTCCAGCTGATCTGCACAACAGAAGGACCAGAGAGTCCCCCCTCAGCAGCCCGACCTACCTGCTCCTGTCTCCGGTAACCTACCACAGTAGAGCGGGCAGGTACCGGACTGCAGCGCCGCACCTAGAGCCTCTTCCTCCGGATTACTTTCAGGTCTCCTCCCCCCTCCCTGGTCCTGGGCTTCTTTAACCGCCTGCTAGCTACCGTGAACCGGTGCCGTCGGTATCTGTTAGCCCGGACTGTCATGATCCCAGCTCGGAGATGGCGTCCTTCCCCGGTTTGTGTAAGGCTGTCGGGCCCGCGGAGGAGGAGAACGGAGAGCTGGACGGATCGCTGCAGACGATGCTGAAGGCCATCGCCGACGAGAGGAACCGACTGAACATCCGACAGGAGATCAGCGGGCTGGGTGAGCGGATCAGTCCGTTCTTTATTCACTGTGTGGCCCTCAGGGTGCTCGCTACATGCAGGTGTCCTTATTCATTTAAATTATGTTCATGTCCAAGGTTGTTAAAATCTTCAATACTTTCTCATACCACGTGATCCAAAACGACACATCTCTGATATTTAAATCATTTACAGTGTAGAGCTGCACCGAAGCTTTAAAAAACTACCTTTCTCATAAGACAGGTGTGTTGGAAATTAGTGAATCCATCAAAAAATGCATGCAAACTGCCTAAATTGCACAAATAAGTTGGCCACCTTAATCCTGCAGAAAATTTGCTGACTTATTTGTGCAATGTAGACAGAGTGCAGGAATTTGCATGCAATTTTTGTTACTCATTACCAACAATGAAGCCGATATTGTTCGCCCAGGACTTCTATTTTTGTTGTTGTGGTTTCAAACAGGTATCAATATTGTTTGATTTGAAGTAGAATTATATCTAAATTCAGAATCCTGGTGTTACCCTCGTTATAGTTAAAGCAACAACATCGAGGAATTCAGTTTGGTGTACTTTGGCGCCCCCCGAAGGTCTCAGAGTGCAACTGCAGCGTGGTAAACTGCAGACATTCTTACTATTTATACTCAACATGACGTCACATTGAGTGTGTTGTATGATCCGAAATCATAGTATGCATTTTGGTGTGTGTGAGAAAGAGCCGGATGTTTACTAGATCAGCCAGAATTTTAAGTATGAAACAGGAGCACACTGGTCATACTTAACCGCCCCATAATGCACTGCGGCTCTCAGAGCGGAGCGGAGATTTCACGTGGACTCTGTCGTGCATTTGATTCCCCTTCTGGTATTTCTTCTTCATTCTTTAGAAAAAGAGTTTCAGTAGGTACAAGATTGAACCGTCTTAAACACATGAACAGATACTAACAGATACCAGGTGCTAGTACAGGCCGGTGATGGAGCGCTCGAGTCGGGCGTTGAGCGCCCTGCAGCTTCTCTCTGACGGTTTCTTACTGTGTGAATGTTTCTCGTGTGTGCAGACGGGAGACGGTCGCGGGTCAGATCAGCAGAGTTTGATTCTGTTTGTTCCTGCGGCTCGTTTGTCCTGATGGAGAAATCAATAGAGCTCTGTTCACAACCCATGACTTCATCAGCGCTGCTGTTTTATCAACGTGCAGACTCTTCAGCCGCAGAGAAAGAGACACACAAACAAAAAGATAATGTCCTGGTTTTAATCTGCATGTTGACAAATGGTCAGGGCTTTAATAGACAAAGCACCGAGATAGTGAGAATTAAAATAAACAGGAAATAGAAGTTACCCACTGTTCAAACACTCCTGAACTCTGAAACTATAAGTCAGTTAATACCTTACAGCCGTGTTTCTGAGTAACCGACCACGATGAGTCATCAAACTTTGGCCTCAAAATAAATCACTTAAAAGGAGCAATATGTAACTCTGACACCTGGTGTTAGAGCTATCCCCCCCCCCCCCCCCCCCCCCCCCTGTCGATGTGCATGCAGGCTGCTGTGTCCCAGACTCTAAAGCTTCATTGTTTAGCCAAACTTGGATGTGACTCATATGATAAATATAATCAACCACTATTAATACCTGCGAGGTAGAAGGATGCTGCTCTCAGAGAAAGACCCAAGATGTTCAAAATAATTCAATGGACTCTCTCAGACGGGATCCAAAGAAGTACTGGAGCACAGGAATCACTTAAGGCACATTTGTGTTGGTGCAGAGGACTCACGTTTGGAGGCACTGTGTCCTATCGATACCTGTTTGATACCACAGCAACAACAAATATACGTCCTGGACACCCAGTGCTGGTTGATTTCTTGTTGTTAATGACTAAACATTGCATGCAAGCTCCTGCACACGGTCTAAAATTGCACCAAAACCCAAAACGTTGCCACGCATTCGTACAATTTAAACAGTGCTCTCTCTCTTTAAAGGAAGAATGTGAGACTCTTTGATCCAGTAGATGTCGACCTTGAGCACCAGCATGAAACCAAAGCAAACTGCTGTGTGGCCACACCTCCTCCATACTGAAGCCTCCGCGCTCCTCCAGAGACACACCTCCAACCCCTCTCTGCACAAACGAGTTTTAAAATTGGAACGCATATTAATTAAGCACCAAGCGCAAGCGGTGGACAAAACTGTCCGTGTCTTGAGCTGCATTGTTGTGTTAGCATGCTAATGTTAGCGCTCTTTAGTTAGCTCCTAGCTTCACATTGCACGTACATTTACACGGAATGACCGTTATCTAAAAACTCTGACTGGACTTGCAGACCGACCATTAAAGTAGGTTAAGGTGTGTGTGTGTGTGTGTGTGTGTGTGTGTGTGTGTGTGTGTGTGTGTGTGTGTGTGTGTGTGTGTGTGTGTGTGAGTGTGAGTGTGTGTGTGTGTGTAGCTGGTGTTTCTGTAGCGTGTGTGTGTCCTTGGATGGTCCTCTTCAGGCTGCTGAGTGTGACTCACATCTGACAGCATCAACAGTGACTCAGGACTTTATTAAATCATTGTTCTGCTTTGTTTTAACCTCGGTGTTTGTCGGTAGTTTTTGTTTCTGCATGATAATGTTGTCGACCTTGTTTCTTCTCCATCTTAACACCTTTATCCAACTATTATTTAATTCTCAAACAGGTCGATATTTGTTTCTGTCGATCAACAAATCAACGCCTCGTTGCACGTAGTTTTAAAGGTTTAAGAAACAAAAGAGTCTCTGTTTGAATGTTGTGTCATTCCAGGTTCATATATTCTCCACTCTAAGGCCCGGTGTCCACCGAGCGTTTTTTTCTGAGCGACAGCGTTTTTTTTTTCCAAATGTTTTCAATGAGTAGAGAGCTTTCGCAGCAGAAAGCGGCCGCCTAGAAAAAACGCGCAGCGCCCAGCATCTTTTCTTTCGCGCTCTGCGCCTTTTTTGAGCAGCCGCTCCGAGCGCTCAAGTTGAAAATCTTTCAACTTTTCAGAAAGGCGCTGTTGACGTCACCGGCGCTCTTTTCCAAATGTGTGATATTCCCCGTAGCTTTGCTAACATGCAGTAAAAAGTAACGGAGCAGTGTCGGTCATACAGCGGCCGTTGTCAACAGACTGTTGTCATGGAGACAGGACGGGCGTGCAGCGCCTTTCTGCCCAGAGAAAATGCTAGGTGAACACAGGTCCTCAGGTTTTAGGGTGGTTTCACATTAAAGACCCGGGGCCAGATCCGAGTTCACTTACTTGACCCTGAAGTTCGGTTCATTTGATCAGTGTGATCACAAACGTGCCACCTGCTTGAGGAGGTGGTCTCTGGCACGATTCATGTGCTCTAAAAGTCTTCTGCTCAGATATTCTCATGTCCAGTGTTTTGTGTCGGGTCCTGACGGAGCTGCTGTAACTTTGTAATTCCCTGCGAAGGATTAATAAAATATCTAAACCAGTTCAAGCAGGAGTCAGACAAGGAGAACATGAATGATTCAGGTTTAATTACCTCCTCACACACCAGCGTATCCCTCCACAGTCGGAGCAGGATCTATAAATACTCTGACTCCAGTGTAAAGTTTAAAGCTCGGTGCTGTTCAGAGAGAATAGATCTGCAGGTCGATCGATAGAAGCAGGTCGTTCTCTCGCTCGCTCGCTCTCCGCAAACTGCATGACTTGATGAGTGTTACTGTACGGTAAAAATAGCTGACGGTGACTCATTCCGACAGACACAAATTATTACAAACCTGCTGAATAATTAATGCAGTCTGACTCAGAGTCTTTGTCCAAACTCAGTCACGTCAAAGTCAAACACCACATGAATGTTTGATTTCAGCATTTTTCTAACCGGGGAAATGTAGTTCTGTCTCTCTCCGACACGTCACGATATGAGTCTGTATTTATGTGTTTGTGTTTGTATGACTGCGGGACATCAGACAGAAGGAGGCCACAGCGGGACGTCTGCTGTGTCCCAGACTCTAAAGCTTCAGTGTTTAGCCAAACTTTTATGTGACTCATATGATAAATATAATCAAACACTATTAATACCTGCGAGGTAGAAGGATGCTGCTCTCAGAGAAAGACCCAAGATGTTCAAAATAATTCAATGGAGTCTCTCAGACGGGATCCAAAGAAGTACTGGAGCACAGGAATCACTTAAGGCACATTTGTGTTGGCATCAGACAGAAGGAGGCCACAGCGGGACGTCTCCCATCTGTTTACATTGTACACTCTGTTAATGCTCAGAACTGTAGAGGCGACGAAGCAGTTTGTAAATGATGAGACATGAAGAACGTACAATCAAAAGTCTGATGAAATAACCAGTTAAGTAAACAAAATGATATTAAAGGAGTGATATGTAACTCTGACCCCGAGTGTTTGAAATGGGTACTGCAGTCTGAATTCAAACATTGCAGAGAGCTGTCTCCCCCCCTCCTCTCTAGAGTGGATGCTCACGCAGGTCACCATGTGGTGGACACTGAAGCTTCAGTGTTTAGCCAGCTCTGCATCGGTCTGTAAACCTTTCTGCGTTCTAACCTCTGTCCATTTTTCAAAAGCATCTCCAATATTGATCCTAGTTTGAGCACGTTTCTGCTCGTGGCGCTGGTAGCCTAGTGGTTGGTGTGCGCGCCCCATGAAAAGAGGCTAAAGTCCTCAAAGCCGGCAGCCCGAGTTCAAATCCGACCTATTGCTCCATGTATGTCATTCCCCACTGTCTCTCTCCCAGATGTCCGGTCTCTAAATAAAGACATAATAAACCTTCATCTTTACAGATAAATTAGCAATCCACATATTAAACTTGAACTCAGAGACATCTTCAATCGGTATCAAGAGTTAAATGTTTTTTCACAGAGTCAACAAAACCTTTGGGAACTCTCTTGTAGATACAATCACTTCATTCCTTCTCAGATGTAAGTCCACTGATAGCCACGTGACCCTCTCTGTGTCCTCGCTGTCATGTGTTCAGGTCGAACGAATGAATGAATTCTTCTGTCGTATGATTTTGGCCTGTCTTCTGTTTGAAATGAAGCGGTGGAACTGATGACAGGCAGCAGGTCGGCCCAGAGGATTTAGCTTGAAGACGTCACACGGATCAGAGTGTTCCTGCAGGATCCCGAAGACTAATCCTTCAGTCACAGTACAGACTTCCTGTTTTCTCTGCAGATCAGCTCGTCGACATGATGTGGACCGTTCAAAGCTACAGTGGTTTCCTGTCAAACTCTTTATAACCTGGAACTGGTCTGTAAAACTTCTACAGCACACACAGAATCTTCTCACCGGCTACATCAACCTTCTGAGTTTAGATATCATCGAGAGCTGTGAGAGATCTCAAAGTGTTCTGGTCAGCATTCAAGATGTTTTAGAGATCCTTGTGGTGTTTTTAGTGGTTCTTGTCACTGAGAAGGATTAAGGCGGTCACTTCCTGTTTCCTTTTTGTCAATATTTATATCTTATTGACTTCAAACCTTTAACCTCAAAGTCTGTGATCATCCATTCCTCCACCGGTCTTTCCAGCCATCCTTTGGGCTATCTTTTTATCGAGGTCACTGGAGCTTTGACAGAGCATCGGCGAGCCCCCGCAGAGTGTTATCTAACTGTCATGAAATATAAAAGAGCCTGAACATGGCCTCTGATACTTCTCCTCGCTGCCAGCAGAGATAGATATTTGGGTGATTCAGCTCACTTTCTTCAGACGATGAGTGATAGCAAGCCGGGTTTCAGACCACGGTTGATGTATTTTTAAAATGGGATGTGTGGCTTAAAATAGAAAGAGACTTTTCAGAACGTCTTCGAGGCTGCAGCTTCACTCTGGAACGAGAGCACTCGGGGATGTGCAGCCAAATAAACATCGTTAACACTTTTTATATGACACCGAATTAGAAAACCAGATGAGATTATGTCAAGTTCAATCCTTAAGATCTAAAAGTTTTCTGTTCAGAAACATTGCCCAATTACCCGATATTAATTCCACAAGTTACGAAAGAAAAGTCCACACTCCTCTTGGTTAATGAAACACCGTCATAGACGTCTCGAGTAAGACGACCCTGAGTGAAGCGTTTCCTCTGGCTTGGACGGTGTTTCCAGTTACCGTTTAGATGTGATGTTCGGTGACGGCTGCAGGTTTTCTGGAAGAGCTTCTCCTGCTCTGTTTGCCAGCAGGTTGTGTTCACTGATTCACCTCCGTCTAAAAAGAACATCCTTTGTGCCAAATGTGACTGGACGGAGCCCAGAGGTCGTTTTCTCTCGACAACACGAGGCGCTGGTCGTTGGCTGCCGGCCTGAACTCAGAGCTGATGAGTCGCTGCGACCTGACGAGTTGTTCACACTGCTGATTAATGTGTGTTTGGGTTGTTGTAATCAAAATGACTCATCCTCTCTGGAGAGCAGGAATGTCATCATAAAATCTGGAATATAAGTCTTATCGGTACGTAAACACTGTCGGTATTTGGGGGGGGTCTCCCAGAGTGTGAAAAGGTTTAAAGTTTCTTCCTGTGTAATGATTTCCATCGTGTTCATCAAAGTCCTCAACAGTCAATAAGTGTGCAGCTCTTTGAGTACCATCTGTTTTTCACCAGGTGGAGTTTCTGTTAGCTACCTGTACGCTCGTCGAGCTCTCAGCCTACGGTGACGTTCATAGTAGTGAAGTTCAGACCCACAGCCCGCGAGTCTCTCTGCTTTTCAATCACACCAGTACTCAACAAGCTTTATTTACTCACCAGTAAACCACCAGCGTCATGGGGTCCCAGCAGGTTTTGTGCAACAACAAAGATGCTTGCAATAAACAATGAATGGAGGCCAATTTGCAAACGCACCAGTTTGCGTGCAGTGTGATGGTAACGGCTGCTTACGTGCACACACAGTTACAGTCAACCTTCAAAGGAAATGTTTTAACTAGATGACCTTCTCTTCCAGCTCAGGTGTTTCCACGATTCAATCACAGCCTGAACAGATCGATACGAACAAGGTTACTCCACACAGTCCAACATTAAATCAACTTAATCCCATTTCTGCAGGAAGATTAAATCAAATGCCAACACACAGTGTTTGTGTTTCCATTACAGAGCTGACACCTTCATTAGTCTCGTCAGTCACAGAGTATAAACAACCTTATTCCCAAAATATAACCGTGATAATAAGAGTTTCTGAAATCCAGTCAGAGGACAGGGTCTCTGCAGACACAGTCACCAGCACACATGTACGGAGGCCCAGAAGGGACGATGGAGCAGCTTTACTTCAGGAGAAGTCTGTATTTTATTTTGAAGGAAAAAGCTGCTGACTCTTTAATTGAATGAATTCTCTGATTATTTCCACAACACATGAATGCAGCATTAAAGCGCGTCTTTACGAGAGAAAGAAGAAGTTACACGGTCCTCTGTTTTAGATCGAGTACATTAACCGTCCTCTTTGTGTATTTCTTTCAGGGTGTTTTAAAGATGATCGCATCGTGTTCTGGACCTGGATGTTCTCCACGTACTTCATGGAGAAGTGGGCTCCTCGGCAGGACGACATGCTGTTCTACGTCCGCAGGAAGCTCGCCTACGTCAGCGCGGACAACACCGAGGGAAAAAAGGTGAGACCTAACAATACAGCATCATGTTATTACTAATCCACTCAGATGACCTTTGAACTACACGGCCCTGATTGTTTTATATCTTTATAGACATTTGTTTATGTCTGACAGCGATGATGGCGTGTTTACAGGCGGAGCTCAACCGGTGGCAGAAAGTTTAGCGAGCGGTGTTGATTTATCTGGTGATACACGTTCCTATTCTGACCTCAAACGGCTCAAAACACTTTTAACCTTTGACCTTTAACCGAGGATCTTCACACTGCTCTTCTGTGTTTCTCTTTACTTTGCTTTCACTGTTTTCCTGCCACCACAACGCGACCACATCTGCTGAGACTTGGTCATGACGTCGACTTGTTAAAATGATTGGAGTGTTTTTACAGACGGAGTAGGACTCTACGTGAAAAGAGTTTTTAAAAAGACGCCATTATATTTGACTTTTCTGCCAGAGTGAAACCTAATCAGCGACCTCTCAGTCTGACATTTTGTTCTCCTCTTCTTGTGACGACAGAAAGGCCAAATATAATCACTCTGACTCTTTTTACAGCAGGTTAAAATATTAACACTGTTTTAATCCTTTCTGACATAATAAGTGAAAATAATCCACTTAAAGGAGCAATATGTAACTCTGACCCCTAGTGTTTAAAATGGGTACTGCAGTCCAAATTCTAAACATTACAGAGAGCTGTCTCCCCCCCCCCCCCCCCCCCGTCCTCTCTAGAGTGGATGCTCACGCAGGTCACCATGTGGTGGACACTGAAGCTTCAGTGTTTATCCAGCTCTGCATCGGTCTGTAAACCTTTCTGCGTTCTAACCTCTCTCCATTTTTCAAAAGCATCTCCAATATTGATCCTAGTTTGAGCACGTTTCTGCTCGTGGAGCTTATTAGAAACATGCAGAGGCTTTTTAGGTCGGGTACAATCACTTCTATCTGAACCAGTTCTCTTGCCCGCTTCCATCGCTGCAACACCTGTTGGTTTGACCTGTTAACTGCTCTCATATCTGGCAAACCGAGGGGCGTCCAAAACGGCTGTGTGGGGGTGCCTTAAAAGCGCCTACCTTCTCTGGTCCAAACAAATCCAGACCATTCAGGACCAGAATCTAAAGTTAGAAGGAGGACATACTGGCTGCTGCATTGTTGTCAGGGAAGCCAGCACTTCAACATAGCATGTTTCCTTAATGTCTGATCATAGAGTAAGCTCACTTTATCATTTCACTCACTACTCATCTCACAGCTACTTACTTGTACTTGCAGTACCCGTTTTAGACACTAGGTGCCAGAGTTACGTGTTACTCCTTAAAGTCTTTGCCTGTGCACTAAAGTTCATCAACATTTTGTAGAATCATCATCAGGTCTTAAATGTTGCAGCCTAAATTGACTTGACTTTTTTTAGACGTTTAACCTTTCACCTCCACAATGTGCAAAACGTGAAATCATCGGCACACAATCTACAGTCAAATGTAAAAACAGGAACAGATACAGTTCAGCATCTGCTCCTTTTTATAATTAGATTTTCTGAACGCTCGTCTAGGCGCACTCTGCCTTTTTGCCCTGCATCACTCTCCGTCGCCTGGTCGCCATGGTAACACATCATTGTTCTGCGTCCAGGTGGGATTAAAAGCTCTCATCATCACCATCTCTGTCTTTCTCATTGCACTGAAAACACACACACACACACACACACACACACACACACACACACACACACACACACACACAACCTGCATTACAGAGATTAAAGTGTTTGTGTATTCTTCTGAGGACCAGGGAGGTCATTTTGCCGGGTGAGGATGCAGACCTTCGCAGACGGTCGAGCTGAAACAGGGATAGCAATCTTTTAAAGATCTGATGTGATATAAACATTTCTGCTTTTAAGATGATTATTTTATCTCTTAGATTAAATGTTATGTCTTTGTCGATCTTTTTTTTATTTGAATCCACCTGGTTTGTAAAGGTTCACGTCCTCCGGTCTGCAGGGAGACACAAGGTCTCCACACGCCAGCGTTCATATCACTCACAAACCAATTAGAGCAAAGGAATGGTTGCCATGGTTTCACTGCAGCCGTGTGGTGCCGATTGGGAAATACCCCTTCATGGAGGAAACTGACACATGCAGAAACGACACCGCAGACTTTGAAGTCTTTTCTATTCCTCGTACCAATGTCAGTGAAAAAACAATCACAGATTTGTTTTCTGCTGCAAGAGGAAACGTGCACTGCAGTTTGAACAAAGTCAGATTTTCCTGATTCATTCAAGACGAAATGTTGCACAAAACGAACGTCAGATTTTTGCAACCAAGCAAAGAAGAAATGGAAGTTGGTCCCCACATGATGTTTCTTTCCTCAGTGTGGTTTGCACTTCCTGCAAAAGCTGTCTTAGTTCTCCATCGTATCTACTGTTTAAAGGTCACATACTGTATCACACAAAATACACTTCACCATGTTCCTCTAACACTAATATGTGTCTCTAGTCTGTCTACAAACCCCCCAATGATGAGAAAAGTCCATCCTCTCCGTCTTTCGCCTGCTCCACTTTTCAGAAAATGTGTGCTCAAACAGGCCGTTTCTATTATCCTGAAAACCCTCATACAGAATGATATGAAGTTAATGTCTGCTGCTAGCTGTCAGACGCTTCTCATGGTCTTCATCCGTTGTTCCCAAATCAAAAATAAAGAAGAAGATATCCTTTATAAGTCCCACAAGGGGAAACTCAGTTTTACACTCTGTTGTTGAACACAGGCTGAAACACACACACATGCACAAACAGGATCCTGTGGACATGCACTGATTGAGAGATGTAAGAGTGGAGGGGGGTTTGAAAGGCACCTCTGCAGTGCTCAGGAAGTGAACTGGCACCTCTCCAGCTACCAGACCAATTTCCAGACCCTCCAGTTCCCAACCCAAGTCCCCTGCAGACTGAGTTACTGCTGCCCCGACATTCTTTAATTTATTACATTGGCACAGCGGGTTGAACTAACCACGTTCACTTCATGCATGTCTTTAAATTCACTTTAAAATAAACTGAGCCGGGTCACTGTTCTACCTCAGCAGAACCAGACTTACCTGCATATTCCTTCTAATGATGTCAGTAAAAAAAAAAAATCAATAAAGATTGATTCTTTTCACTCTGTTGTAGCTGACGTGATGCAGCTCTCTGTGTCCTCTGAAGACTTCCTGTCACATCAGTTTAAATGTCAGAGTCCTGCTCCCTGCACACCTGAACTGAGACCGACCTGCAGCAGGTACTGACCGACTGTGTCGGCTGTTTGTTTGTTTTTTTTAGGTGGAGGTGGAGGTTTACAGGAGAGACTCCAAGAAGCTGCCCGGTCTCGGAGACCCGGACATCGACTGGGAGGAGAGCGTCTACCTGAATCTCATCCTGCAGAAGGTGAGACACTCTGAGGATCAACAATAACATAAATTATACGCAAATCTTGACTGCACTATTTTTTCTGCAAGTCAAAAAGTCAGACAGAAAGCAAAAACACTTCTGAAAAGTCAGAAACAGTTGAGTCTTTTCCTGTCCTGACGCCCCCAAATAATTTAAAGACTCTTCTGTTTTTCCAGCTTGACTACGTGGTGACATGTGCAGTCTGCACGCGCTCAGATGCAGGAGACATCCACATCCACAAGAAGAAATGTCAGGTAGGAAACCACACAGCTCTGCAGCAGCTCACACTCTTCGTCATGACACTAAAACCTGCTCTCCGATGAGCTGAACACAGGCCGCATTAATCATCGCAGGGGTTAATCAAGTTGTTGATCTTTGTTCACTCAGGAAGTGTTCGCGTCTCCCAGCAAACACGCCATGGACAGCAAAGGAGAGGAGTCCAAGATGAGCTACCCGAACATCTTCTTCATGATCGACAACTTTGAGGAGGTAACCACTTCTTTACCTCTTACTTTAACCCTTTATGAACCAGTCTGCGGCTTGAGAAATATGTTAATTGTAACATACCTCTACTTCCATAAACAAGCAGAAGTACATTCATTTTAGAGTCTCAACATCGCCCGGCGAGTATTTTATTCATTTATTGAGTAATTTTGTTACTTTGCAGAAGGGAAACGTAATATATGACTCACAAATTAATTTGGATTTATTATCAGATTTCAAGATACACAGCAGTTTATTATGAAGCTTAAATTTGCTTTACTTCCCTCTGGTGGTGTGAGGATCAATAAGGAAGAGCCACCTACTACGGTAGTCATGATACCAGAGTTTTAAACCACCTACATATGGTTTTGATATTGGTGTGCCTCAGGGCTCCATACTCGGTCCTCAGTACTTTATAGTATACAGTCTGATTTGCATGGCTTCTCTGCGCAGTGATTTTACTTTTACAGTGCATTTTTACACACTGATAAAGCTACTTTCACTTGAGTATATGATCTGAAAACTTCTTCCACTATTGATGTTTCCCTGACATTTAAAGCCCAGTGTATCCTGAAGACGACAACATATCACACCCTGAGCTAAATATTTTAGGAAGAGAACAAAAACAGAGACAACAGTTCAGAGATAAAAAACACAAATGCAGTTATTTGAAAATAAATGGACTGAGCAAGTAGTAAAAGTAAATGTGAGAGGAAAAAAGGCAGTTTTCCCCTCAGTAATGAAGCCGTTACTCTGTGCAGGCTGACTCCACACAGGCTGACAGTGTTTTGCTCCTGGTTGTGAGTCGAAGCGGTCGGTGTAATGAAGTGTGACTTGGTGCCTTTTCACTCCATTTAAAAACAAGCTCCTGCTTTAACACGTCGTTTTAGAGGTTTCTGCAGGGTAAAAACACCAGATAGCAGCGATTTCACTCCTGGGAGGAAATCAATGAGCGTTTTTTTTGGTGCTCAGAAGCCAGAAAAAACTGCTCACTGTGTTCTCAGCCAAACAAGTCAATGCCAGCAGAAGCAGCCAACAGTCGCTGTGTGTGTGTTTCTTAATCCAAAGGTTCCTTTGAGACAAAAAAAGATGAAGGGGAAATTACCACTGCTATACAACGAGAACTTAATGGTTGTCGGTTGAAATGCATACAGTACAATGACAGACTTTGCAGGAGATGTAATTTGATCTTATGTGTGCAGGTGTTCAGTGACATGACGGTGGGCGAGGGGGAGATGGTGTGTGTGGAGCTGGTGGCGAGCGACAAAAGCAACACCTTCCAGGGCGTCATCTTCCAGGGTTCGATCCGCTACGAGGCCCTCAAGAAGGTCTACGACAACCGGGTGAGAAACTGCAACCTCCCTGCTCAGGGATGGTTATGCACGAGCTAAATGCTAATGCTAATTAGAGGACAGGATACACTAACTCGCCAATTAAGGTTGTCAAAGTTTCTATACTTGTACACTTTTTGATACCACATGTTTTGAAACAATCTGTTTTTTAATGATCGATAGTATCTGAAAGAGCCAAAGCTTTAAAAAATCACATCTATTTCATGAGAAAGGTGCGTAAGAGAGGAATGAATCAATCATTCCTTTATCGCGCACCTAAAGATTTAACAGCACATCATCTGCATACGAAGAAATGAAAAAATACATTCATGTACTAACACTTGCATATGATGAAGCTGTAAGCGCAAACTCAAAGACAAGATATTAAACACATCGAGGTAGCTGAACACAAATCCACCACAGGCAGGGCCGTAGTGTTTGTTTATCTAACCCTCACCAGCAACTGTTTGTGCATCTCAGTTTTTCTCTCATGTGTGCGTGCGTGCTGAAGGTGAGTGTTGCAGCCAAGATGGCCCAGCGGATGTCTTTCGGCTTCTACAAATACAACAACATGGAGTTTGTGAGGATGAAGGGTCCGCAGGGAAAAGGCCACGCAGAGATGGCCGTCAGCAGGGTGCCGACGGGCGACACCTCCCCCTGTGGCACCGAGGAGGACCAGGTGTCCCCCGTGCACGAGAGGGTGAGGACAAGAATGTGTGCTGGTGCTCAAGGGCGACATCTACTGGATCAAAAAGACGCACGTTCTTTCTTCCAGTTTAAAAGTCGAGTCAGTGAGTGAACTGAGGAGAAGTTTTTATCTGTCGAGAAACGGAACAGCAAAAAACAACAACAAACACAAACTGGTTCAGCTCAGCCGCTTCATACAAAGAAATGAAATCAGGTCAGGATTAATAATAAATGGATCATGAATCTTTGATGGTCAGACCTCCACATGCGGCTCACAGACGTCTGATGGATTCTCTCAGGTCGACATGAAATGACACTTTGATTTATTTTTCCACCACAGCAAATAAAAACTAAACGTGAACATTCACAGAAATCTGCTGATGAAGTCTGTGGACGCAGATAAAACTGGACTCTTGCTCCGTTTCTCCTGCTGCAGAGAGTAAAGACAAAGTTCTGAACTTGTTTTAAAGTCATTTAAAGAAACAGCTTTTTAATGAAAGAAAGGGTTAATCCGTGTTAGTCGTTTGTGTGTAAATATTTACTAGAACTCATTCCAGCTGCTTGTGTTCCTGCAGGAGTCGTCCTGCAGACGTCCCCTCTCTGCTCGCTTTAAGCTTTCTTTCATGATTCACGATTTCATGACGCTCGGTTTTCACTGGACAGGGAGGAGAGTGAGTAACGAAGGCCGAGTCCACACGTAGGCGGGTATTTTTGTAAATGTAGGTTTTCCTGCTCCGTCATCTTCATCCACATGAAAACGCAAAAACGGCTGTCATGGGCACGCCACGTCAACAACAACATGATTGGCATGTGAAAATGTTCTCCACAATCTGAACTTTTCATTCAGAAAGTTGTCCCTCTAACAAGAAGTCCGACCGGGTCTGTTCAAAAACTGCCAACGTCGGCAGCAAGGTTTGTGTAGTGGGAGTGTCGTATGACGCAGCAGTGACCTCCGTCGACCAATCAGGCGTCTCTGCTCGTCAACATAGTGAGAGAGTAACTGTGTTTGTATGTGTGAGCATGTGAG
This sequence comes from Tautogolabrus adspersus, assembly GCA_020745685.1. NCBI lineage: Eukaryota > Metazoa > Chordata > Actinopteri > Labriformes > Labridae > Tautogolabrus > Tautogolabrus adspersus. The sequence goes on from CM036555.1 coordinate 20,766,505, forward strand.
AAGTCCAGTTAGCAACGTTAGCACCAGCGCTAGTTTGGTTACGTCTGCCATCGCACTAATCTCATGTCAACAAAAGTGACAGCGTCGCACGATGACGTCACACGGAGGAGAAACCGGCGCACAGCGTGACGTTACAAGAACTAAACTCTGTTTCCCCGTCTACACAGAAACACCTTAAACTGAGTTTCTGAACATCTTCACCCTGAGAGGAGTTTTACTAAAGGAGAGTTTACAGAGACCTGAAACGCCGTTTGTGTACGAAAGGTCAAAACGCACAGAAGAGGTGACGTTTTTAAAAATACCTGCCGCCGTGTGGACGAGGCCTCAGAGAGTAGAGTTCAATAGAAGTGAAATATTAGATTCAGAGAAGTAGTGGAGTAGACGTAGAGAGTTAAGTAGTTAAGATTCTTTTCGATATCACGTGTTTAGAGGAAGAGGAAAGAAGCCGTCACAAGTTGCCTGAAAACGCCTCCACACTGTTAAAGGTGATAGCAACGTTTCTGTCCCAGAATGCTGCCGACATATTTGTGCAGTTCAGACATTGTGAAGGAGTTTTTCTTACATTTTCATCTTTAAAAACCAGAAATAACTAAATGCTGGCGGCTTCAGAACTCTACTTTTGTCTCCGTGGTATCGAAGCAGGTGTCGATATCGTTTGACAATCGAAGCAGAAGACCGGCTCCTCTGTTCTTCGAGGGATTTCATGAATTTGTCGTCTTCCTTCAGGTGACGTCGTTCAGCACTCCTCCGACTCCAGAGAGGAACCGGCCGTCCTTCTTCTCCCCGTCTCTCCGACGCAAAGTGCCCCGAAACCGAAACGCAGAGATGAAGAAGTCTCACTCGGCCAACGACAGCGAAGAGTTCTTCAGGGAGGAGGAGGACGAAGGTACAGACGCAGACACAACACACACACACCGGTTATCATCTGGAGATATTTTCTGCAAAACGTAAACAAAAGGAAATCTCGGCTCCTGCTGCCTCTCCTGCACCGGTTAAAAATACGCACACAGACCCACCCAGGTGCATGCTGGTCCTTACCGTTATGACCTCAGGCGCTCACAGTGTGACCGTAACGCCAAACAAAACTAAAACTCTGATTATTCAAAAAACACATTTACTAAAGAAACAGCTAGCCAAAGAAAATAAGATGAAATGGTGATGATGATGATGATGATGATGATGATGATGATGATGATGATGAGCGTGTTTCCGTGCTGCAGATCTTCACACGGCCTCAAACCTGCGCTCTCGCTCTCTGTCGGGCACCGGGCGCTCTCTGGTCGGATCCTGGCTCAAACTGAACCGCACTGAAGACTACTTCCTGCTCTACTCTCACCTGACCTACGTGACGCTGCCGCTGCACCGCATCACTGCAGGTCAGAGATATCACACACACACACACACACACACTCTCTCTCTCTCTCTCTCACTCTCACACACACTCACACACACACACACACACACACACACACACACACACACACACACACTCACACACACACACACTTTGGGTCTTTGTGAAGTGTCTGAGATAACGTTGGTAATGAATTGGCGCTACACAAATAAAGATTGATTATGCGGAGGGTTAATCTGTGAGTCAATTATTCAGTGAGCACGTCTTTTCGTGCACTCACACTAGGCAAAGTCGTAATACAACACATGTTGTTATGAAGCGTGCTCAGTTTACAAGACAGGCGGACTCGTACGAAAAGGGAAGCACCGGCGAGACTGCACATCAGAGAACATAGAGAACATGGCCGCTTCTTTACTGTGTGTCTTATTTTGAGTCATGTTAGTCGATGAAGACAGAACACTCGGGGTTTCTTGGTAATGAAGGCTGTCCACGTTGTGTACCCTCGTGCTCGTGTATGAACTGTACCGTGCCGAAGCACACCTCCTCGCAGTGTGCCAGGGCCGAGGAAGTGTACGGAGCTTGAGCACGGATCGGAGCACACAAGTCAAAGACACTGGACTTTAGCGTGAAGTGTACTTAGGTACGGATTGCCTCGTGTGAGAGCGCCCTTAGTTTCTTCATCAGTTCGTTACCTGTTTGTACAGTGAGTTAGTTTCTTATTCAGTTAAAAACTCATTCAATCATAAATTCAGGTACTAGTTTTTGTTTTCTCTCGGACTCTGACCCCCCTCTGACCCCCCCTCTTTTCTCGTTCAGACATCCTGGAGGTGAGGCAGAAGCCCATCCTGATGACATAGCAGAGCCTGTTTCCTGTTTCCTCTCAGAGCTTCTCTACAAAGTGCCTCCTGCATCAGGCCACAGCAGCAGCGCCCCCCCGGTGTCCACACTGAGAACAACAACAACCAAACACCTGAGTCAGAGGAGACCACCACCAACAAAAACCAGCCATTCAGGAAGTGCCTCTTCTCCTTTCCAGTTCCCCGCCGTTGTTCCCGGGTCGAGAGAAGGCATTCGCTGGCTGACAGGAAGGAGGAGGAAGTGAAGAATGTGTGTTTTCTTGTAAATATCCTGCTGCTTTACTCACTGAGACGCCTTTTTAACGACACGTTCTGTTTCTGTTCGACTCGTCGTGGACCTCGTGGAGTTTTTTAATTTTTAATGAATCTACAAAGACGGGATGAGAAAGGGATTCTTCAACTGACGTTTGAAATAAAAACGTTTTTTTATATATCAGAGGATTAAGTTTATGTAAACGCTTCACTCATTTATCCAGGCGGGGTCCAATCTTTGATTTCCTCAACTTCTGAAAGGAAATGCATCACAGGTCACCAAAATAAAGGTATTTATATTTAGGGCTGTCAGCGTTCACCAGTTAATCACGATTAATCTCGTGTTATTTTGTCCCTTCAGGCTCACCGTAGATCGTCGTCCTCAGTGTCTCATAGGAAGTACTCTCAGCTTGAAACAGGACACAATTTCAAAATAAAAGCCTAACAATTATCTGAAATGATGACGGCCCTAAAGTTTATTGATCATTCGACAGATTCATTTCTAAGTTCAGACAAACAAACAAATCTTTGATTCCTTGTTTGTTATTTTCGTGGCGCTCGCTGTGGAAACATCATTGACTTGAGTGGCAGGGAATGGCGGTGTAGTGCGCGGCGCTTGTGGACGGCGGCGCTCACGGAGTACGTGGAACCTGGCAGTAACGTCCTTCTGTGCGAGCACCGCCCTCCAGGTGGATGCTCAAAAGTTCGCCAGATATTTAAACTTGGATATGATTCTCGTAAAGATCAAAGGTTATCGATGCCTGTTTGGTTCTTGTATTGGATAAATTCTCACGCCTCAGCTCCGTCTGTCATGATCGATTCTGTACGAGCTAAAAAGAGAGAGAGAGAGACCTGAGTGAAGTTTAGTTTGTTTTAGAAGTTGACCACGACCCCGACCTGACGCACATCTGCAGTTCAAACACACGAGAGCCGTCCGTGTGTCGACCCGTACTGTACACGACTTTTAAACAGCATCACAATAACCCAGCTTGGACTTTTTACAGGCTTTGTTTCAACTACAACAAAAAACTGCGACTCACAAACTGGAAGTGACTTGAAAAACTAACCAAGTGACGAAGCTTTCAAAGGGAAACAGGAAGCTGCAGGAGGACGCGTCCTGATTGGATCCACATGTAGACTGATGATGTTTGTTGATGTTTAAGTGACTCGTCTTTGTTTTTCTCCCTTTGTGCTCCCGAAGCTTAAATCTGACTCTCTCTTCCTGCTCCTCATCTTCATCCGAACTCAACATCTGGATGTCGGAGGCGTTCGGCCGAGGCTCCAAGCGTCACTTGATATTTAAACACAGCAGAAACGTGAAGACTTTCTGTCTTTAAAAATAGCGGGGGGGAAACGTCCGTCAAAAGTTCCCAAAGTCACGTCTTAAACCTTAAAGATTAGATTCATTTGCACATGTTGGTTTTCTTTTGTCTCCGACCATACGGAGCCCCTGAAGTCCCAACAAGTGAATTTAATTTGATTTTTTGTGCCAACAAGTTCGATGATTATTCTTACCGTGCAGAAGTTACTCAGGCGGCTGTGGCTCAGTGGTAGAGTCGGTCGTCTCCTATCAGGAAGGTCGGGGTTTGATCCCCAGCTCCTGCAGCTACATGTCTGATGTGTCCTTGGGCGAGACACTTAACCCCAAGTTGCTCCCGCTGCTTCGTCGGCAGCGTATGAATGTGTATGAATGGATGAGTTAATACTGATGGTCTCTTTACTCAGCAGCCTCTACCATCAGTGTGTGAATGTGTATGAATGGATGAGTTAATACTGATGGACTCTTTACTCAGCAGCCTCTACCATCAGTGTGTGAATGTGTATGAATGGATGAGTTAATACTGATGGACTCTTTACTCAGCAGCCTCTACCATCAGTGAGTGAATGTGGAGGTGTGACCTGCGGAGTAAAAGAGCTTTGAGTCGTCAGAAGACGAGTAAAGAACGATTTAGCGTACCACAAACGTTAGGGGAAGTAGGGTGCGAGTATTTCAACCTTCTGATTTTATTTTGATGTTTGTTGTTTAATCGCCCGACATGATTTATATTCTGGATGTGGCCCACGGGCCGCCAGATGAAGATCACTGCCTGGTGGATAGTTCTTCTTCAAAAAGTCCCCAGACCTGTTTGGGCAGTAAAACACCTTCAGTAGTGTGAGGAGCTCTGACGTGTGAACATGATGGACGATATCTTTAACTGTTAGAATCTTGAGCTAACCAGAGAGATTTCTTTTTGGGACTTCAGGGACTCCGTACAAATATTTTCCATTTCTTCTTACATTTAAAATTAGATTTTGCACCCGGAGATGAAAAAGTCAAATGTTTAGAGATGAAGCACAATTTGAGATAAAGTTTTTAAAGAGGTGAAAACGATGACGGCGTCAGTGACCGGAGAACGTCGTGATCTCCTCCGGCAGAGTTCCAATCAAACAACGGAATCCTTAACGCAACTTTTCATCATTTTTTCCAAAACTTCACGATGTTCACAACATTTTAAATTTAGTTTTACAATTTTGGAAATATTTTGAGGAGATTTTCTCTTTTCTTAAACGGTCGTACTTTGGGAACTTTCTGGAAACTTGTGACGAGCATTTTTCGATCTTGTGAACTTTTAAAAAAATAATTGTTTAGTAGCTTAGAATAGAAAGATCATTATTTAAAATTTAAATTATTTTTAGATTTATGGACCAAAAAACAAACAGAATTCATTTCATTATGAAGATTAACGACAGTATGTTTACATGAAGCACAAAGGCTGGGACTAATATCATTATTTATTACTCAGATTAGTTAAAGGAGCAGCTCTGACACCTAGTGTTTAAAATGGGTACTGCAGTTTAAACTCCTAACATTATAGAGAGCTGTCTCCCCCCCCCCCCCTCTAGAGTGGATGCTCACGCAGGTCACCATGTGGTGGACACTGAAGCTTCAGTGTTTATCAGCTCTGCATCGGTCTGTAAACCTTTCTGCTGATTGGTCGTTTAAGTTTTTACTTTCTCATAAAAATGTTCATCACAAGTCTCCAGATACGAGATCGACTGACGGACAAAATATCTACAGATAGAAGAAACAAATTGAAATTTTAGGGTTAAAATTTGGGTGTATTTTTTCCTCGACTTGACCGTGAATTTGGCGTTTGATGAGAATAAATCTGACCACAGAACGGAGCAGAGGTCAGCTGATAGTTTTGGGTTAATTTGCACTCGAAGCCATCGTCGATCAAAGTCATTCCTCCGTGTTTGCTTTTTTCTTTGTGTCGTATTGAAATATCCCACAGGACACGTCGTCGTCGTCTTCAGACGAGTCGTCCCCCTCGTCTCCTCAGTGTTACCGACGACGACGTTCCTCCGGCTGAATGTATCCGCGCTGATCGATAGCAAAGACTGCTTTACCTGAGAAACGTTTGAGAAGAGCGGCGCCACAGTTTGCACTGTAAAACGCTTTTAGAACCTTTTTAAAACTGGTTTGTTCAAAGACTTTACGTTGACGTGTTCTTACATCCTCACAGCTTTCATCTCTCTGCTTTTGTACACGGACACGGTTCATGTGCATGTTATTCGTCACTTCTGTTGCTTACTTTATAAACTGTACGTACTTTTTCCTGTATTTATTTATTGAAATACACATTATCAGAAAAACTGACGACTGTCTCTGCTCATTTCTACGACATCTTATCGTTTCTACACTTCAGTTCTGTTGAATGAGTTTTTGTTTTCTTGGTCTCCAGAGGATACAGGTCCACTAACCACACAAGGAACTTCTACTTGTACTGAGAGACGCCGTGAACTTCAATAGTCCCGTTTGTGTGCCGACACGTTTACACAAAACCTTTAACATCCACTGCTAAGAGTTCCATGAGATGTACTCGTCACATTCTTGCTTTCCAGAAGATGAACCGTTTGGATTCAAATCTGTTTAAGTAACTTTGAAAATCTGATTCCTTCTCATCAGAGTATCTTATAAATCTATTATAAGACGTAAATGTAACTAACAAATCAGCTCCTGCTCTCCAGAGGATAAACCATTCCAATCTTGAAGGCTATATTTAGATCTAAAGAGACTCCTGCCCTCTCGGTCTCAGACTGGGCAGACTCTGGATTTAAAATGAAGACCGGTCAGGACCACCCCTGATCTATTTTTCCACCTCATTACTGAGATCAGAAGGAAAACGCCTCTTTCTAAAAGAACTAATAACTTCAATTCATTCATAGTTTGATTTTTATCCCCGGTTACGGCTGCAACCTTCCCGGTGTTACGGTCTAAGTGAGGGACACGCCCCCTAAACCCTAGCAGGAAGATTTCAGCGCTCTGGTCTCGGTTAGTGTGGTCTGATTGAGATTTTAACGTGTGTTCAGCTCTCCTTTTAAAAACCCAGAAATCTCTCACAGTATCAGAAGAACAGGTTGAACAGTTTGTCCTGAGTATAAAATCTCAAACTATCAGCCGCTAGAAGAAAGATCATCTTGGAGATTTAGGAGGCAACAAAGTGAGTGATTGTAAAGAAAGTAGAAGGCAGCAGCAGTCGTGGTTTGATTCCTTTTATTCCCCAATAAACGTCTTTACAAATGTTCTCGGACGATGACAGCATGCCTCATCTCGTAAGGCCGAACCGAAGGCCACACAAAGGACACTTGGAAAAAAACAACAGAGTCCATGTCGACAGAAAAATGAAGATAAAAATAAAGAGCCGGTCCGTCTCACACTTCCCTTCCACACAGATGTTTTTAAGAAGCTCTTTGGGGGGAAACATTCACACGGGGGTCAATCAGTGGGAGTACGAATCGCGCCCACACAATAAATAGTTTCCAGAGCACAAAAAGAAGAAACACGCCAACTCCTCGACACGTTCACTTCAAAAACAAAAACGGTTACTGCAGGTATTTAATTTGTAAAACCAAATCGACTGGACCTTTTTATTCGGAGGTTCCCCCAAAATAAACTCAGTGGTAAAGACCGTACGATTAAGAATTCGCCTTCGCTCGCACTTTCACTCAACGACCAAATTAAAACAGTAAAATTAAACACTGAGATTCAAGATACATCGTTCTGTTTCTCCAATAAAAACAGCAGCAGCAGCGTCGAACCGGAGGAATGTAACCGAGTCAGAGCGACGATGACAGCGACGTCGGCGTGCTTTTTTTTTTTTTTTGAATAATCGTGATTCTAGATAAAACATATTTCACAGTATGACGACCAATTTTATGGTGAGGATGAGGGGAACGTGATTAACCAGGTGGGTAGAGTACAAGTGTGTTTAAGTGTGTGTTGATAAAACCGGCGTGCTGAGGCCGGAGGATGACCGGGGTGGAGTCTGCTAAAAGCCCAGGGAGGAGAGCGAGGAGGAGGGGGAGGTGTGTGTGTGGGAGGGGGTTCAGCCTTTCTTCTCTTCCAGCGTCTTGTGGAGCTCGTCGGCGTCCTCGGCGGTCTTGACCCTGATGAGGAGGGGGACGGGGCTGGTGGGGTTTTTGTCGTCGAGGGTTGGGTTGGGGACGCACACCACCATCACGTTGTTCTTCCCAACACGAGTGCACGGCATGGACGACTGCACGATGATGTTCAGCAGGATGTTTCCTGGAGACGAGGACAAAAAGAAGGTCACGAACAGGTGAGGGTCGTCACGACAACAGATTGTATAACTTTGATATGATTCTAGTTCATGTTTGGATACAGCATCAAAATGTCGGAGATTTTCTTCACATCATTAAAAATCGCACGCAAACTTCTGCACGCCGTCTGTAACTGCAGACAAACATTCAACGTTTCTGCACAGGAGCATCTGTAATCACAAAACCAAAATGCTTCTTGTTTCTGTTAGTCGTGATGTTTGGCGAATGACTCGAACGTTAAAACCAGAAACAATGAAAATTGAAGACGTTTTGTTTGTCATAAAGACTCGATGACTCTCAGCAGGAGCAGCGTCCTGACGGAGGGCGACAGACGGAGGTGGAAAGACGGAGGTGGAAAGACGGAGGGCGACAGACGGAGGTGGACAGACGGAGTTCACCTGACTAATGCTCAGGTGAAAGAACTGTTCTTGTTTCCTATAAGTGAACCTGCTGTTATCAAACATCATCTTTAATATTCTGCAGTGAACTCTCATGAGTTATTTATTGAGGTCTTCAGTGACACAATGAGGAAGCTGCAGTTCCTCTGTTTGACCAGCAGGTGGAGCTGTTTGATCGTAGCTTGGCTTCCTTCAACAGTCTGACTGAAAACAGAGGAAAAGAGCTGCCCTCTCTTGTTCTCTTTGACCATGACTTCCTGTCTTAACCTCATCCCTGATCTTTCCTGCGTGACACCCGTATCTTTGTATCTCTCCTGTGTGAGACTCCGGGTACCAGGTGTCTGTTCCACCAAGTTTCTAAAATACGCCGGTCCTCGATGTGCCCTCCCTCTCACTTGGGGGGGGGGGGGGGGTTACCGTCTGCATCCAGCTGGGAGCAGTCTGGGTTGTGTCCTGTGCAGAGCTCGTGTTGATCCTTAAAGAACATCAAAGCTAACGTTGGCGTTGTGAGATAGGACACGGTCTAATGAGAGACGTCGTTTTATAAAGCTTCAGCACTTCTTGATACCGTCCATCGATTACACAGACTCTTGTTTTTAAACACGTGGAATCAATGAAGTGATGAAAATCTTGACGCCCTTATTTGGACGTATTGTGAATATCTTTCATCTTTGTGCGTGATGCTGTCAGGGTTCAGAAAATGTTTTATTTAGCTCCCCCTCCGTCCTTTTCTTCTTCTCTTGAAAACACTGAACTCGTCTGAACTTCCTGTGGACTCTCTACACCCCCCCCCACGTTTGTTTGTTTTCTTACCCAGGTTTGTGTCGGCGCGGATGATCAGCTGAGTCTTCCCGTCTTCCATCTCTTTGAGGTGCAGCGTGCCCACACCTTTGTCTTTGAACTCGTTGTCCTTCTTGTAGAACAGTTTACACCTGAGACACAAAAACATCACCTTTAAACAAACAGGAAGAAGAAGAGCACGACGACGTCATCACTTCCTGCTGCGCAGAATGAGAAAAAACTAACAGCTGTAGATCGTCAAGAAACGAGGACTTTGATTTTGACTAAAAACATCTCAAAGTTTAAACGAGGTCAGAACCTGTTTGAAACCATGGCAACACAAAGAATACAGCCTGACCTGACCTTTGGTACTTTATGATGCTATGATCATTACAAGTACGGACGTAACTTCAGAGTTTTTCTTAAACAGGAACAAATACAGAAAAAGAAAACGGAGTATGTTGACTCGTAAAGATCGTCCTGAATGTTCCACGTTATTAAATCCTTAAAGGATCACGTTATGAACACGGCTTCACGTGTAGAAGCTCGTCCCTGCAGACATGAAGTCGGATCAACGTGAATATATGAAGATGACAAACACGCAGACTCACTTCTTTGAGTAGAAGGCGTCGTCCTCTTTCACCTCTTTCACCTCGGGTTTGGGCGGCTCCTCCGACTCCTCTTCGGCGTTCTCGTCTTCAGAAAGAGAGAAAGGATGGTTTGATTTACTGAAGCAGGCGGTCAGGACTCTTTCACTCTTTCAAATCACAGATTGTTTTTAATCCACATGGTGATGAAAACGATCGACTATTAAAGAGGAAGAAAATCTCATTTGAAGCTTGAGACTCGTAGAACGAATCTCTGGACTTTGATTGGTTCATTAATCTTCAGATTAAAGGATGAAGGAGATCATCCTGATTGGCTGCGGCCGACTCGACACCTTCCTTCTTTAATCTCCTTCTGCTCATTACAAACATGAAATCCATGTGAGTGACACAAACACCACCAACGACCTGACGGAGGTGACTCCATGAGAGGCTGAACGCTCGCTCTGAGGACTCTAAAGGCGTGGAGACGGGTCGTCAAAGCTCGTCTCTCTCTCTCACGTATGCGATGACAATCAGCACGTGTCGTGTTTTGCTTCGACTGATACGAACGTGCGTTGAAGATCTTTGGGCTTTTACGTTTGAAGGTTGTCAAAATCTGATACGTGCTGTAAAACGATCCAATCTGTTACTTTGGCATATGAAAAAAAACTTCCGAGCGCTCAAGTTGAAAATCTTTCAACTTTTCAGAAAGGCCCTGTTGACGTCACCGGCGCTCTTTTCCAAATGTTTGATATTTTCCGTATTATTACCTCCTACAGATCGTGTCTTGTACCCACATCGTCCTCGCTCCGTGTCTGATCAGGAAATAAACGATTTCAAATATAAAACATGCAGTAAAAAGTAACGGAGCAGTGTCGGTCATACAGCGGCCGTTATCAACAGACTGTTGTCATAGAGACAGGACGGACGTGCAGCGCTTCATGCAAACACTCCCGAGCGCACAGCCAGCGAGAAAACGGCAGGTGAACACGGCGCCCGAGTGACAAAGAATGAACAGAAAATATTCAGAGCCAGAAAATGAAGCGTGAAGTCGTTTAGAGAAGACGAGTTTGAACATGTTCTCCTCTTCTTTTACAGACGATGCGTCATCGTTCACTTTCAGAAAGCTCCGAACATTTCAACAGAGGAGCAGATGATTCTCCTCACAGCGTGCAGAGAACATATCCAACGCTTTGAATCAGTAAATCATTCATTATCGTCTGCAGGTTACAGCTTCCTGTTTGCCTTCACAATAAAAGGTTTTTTAAAGAAGACGAAGTCGCTCGACTCGGGGATCTCGTGTCGGCTTTTAAACTTCTTCTTGGTTTTTAATGGACGAGAGCTTCAGCATCCTCTCTCTCAACGGACCGCCTGCGTCTCTAACACCGTTTTCTGCCAGAAATATTTGATATATTAACATTTCATTTGAAAACACAACCAAATCTTTACTTTGAGCATTAGATACTAAAGAATAACAATCTGCAGCAGCTCTACATCGATAAGTAAAACAAGATGAAGCAGATTCATTTCAGCTCCTCTCTGCTTCCTGTTTCACTAGAAGAAGAATTTGAAACGTTAACCTGACAGCTTTGAGTCTCTCTGCTCCTCTCTACATGCACAGACGTTTATTTCATTTACCTGCAGGCTGAGCGTCGCTGCTCTTGTTCCCGCTGAAGGACAGCGCTGCAGCAGATCCAGGAGCTCCAAACAGGGAGGTGGTGCTGGAGGAGGCGCTGGAGGAGAAGGAGAAGCTGGGGGGAGTCGATTTGGACCCTAAGGAGGCGAGCAAGGAGCTGTCCACCTTCTGACCGAAGTTAAACGTGACGCCGGGGCTGCTGCTGCTTTTCTCCCGAGCAGAGTCGTCTGTCGTGTTTTTACTGAAGGAGAACAAAGATGCTGCAGGAGCCGGAGCCGCCGAGCTGCTCCTGCTGCCCGAGGAGGAGGTGGATGAAGAGGGAGGAGGAGAGGAGGCTGTGGATTTCTTCTCCTCGGAGCCTGCCTCTGCAGAGCTGGCTCCATACTGGCGCTCGATGCTGGCCAGGTGGCGCTCATAATCCCTGAAGATGGGGTTGAGGTCGCACAGAGGGTTGTCGTTCACGTGTTTGGTGATCCAGTCGCGCACCGAGCAGTTGAGCGCCGTGAGCTGCCGGCTGTACTCCTTGTTGCTCACACTGCCGCCGCTGCTGCAGGAGCCTGAGCTCTGAGCCGGGCTGGGGGCGGAGCCATTGGTCTGCTTGGCTGTGATGTCAGCGGTGGGCTTGGTGGAGGCGGGGCTGTTAAACGTCAGACCTGAGGTGATGGAGGAGAGAGATGTGAGTGTGACAGCAGCCCCCTCCCCCCCTCAGCAGCCCCCCCTTTATCTGCCCCGCGGCGACACTGCGACATGACATGAAAGAGCAGACAGACACAACCCCCCCCCCCTCCGCTGATTCAGCTCCATTTCACTCCAACACAGAACCACAAACACACACAATGCAGCAGCTTTTCAACCCCATTACACGACAACACTGAAGTCAGAGGGAGAGAGAGAGGGAGACGAAGACAGAGATAGAGGGAGAGAGAGAGGGAGAAAGAGAGGTGGAGAGAGAGGGAGAGAGATAGAGGGAGACGAAGACAGAGATAGAGGGAGAGAGAGAGGGAGAAAGAGAGGTGGAGAGAGAGGGAGAGAGATAGAGGGAGACGAAGACAGAGATAGAGGGAGAGAGAGAGGGAGAAAGAGAAGTGGAGAGAGAGAGAGAGAGGGAGACGAAGACAGAGATAGAGGGAGAGAGAGAGGGAGAGAGATAGAGGGAGACGAAGACAGAGATAGAGGGAGAGAGAGAGGGAGAAAGAGAAGTGGAGAGAGAGAGAGAGGGAGACGAAGACAGAGATAGAGGGAGAGAGAGAGGGAGAAAGAGAAGTGGAGAGAGAGAGAGAGAGAGAGGGAGACGAAGACAGAGATAGAGGGAGAGAGAGAGGTGGAGAGAGAGGGAGACGAAGACAGAGATAGAGGGAGAAAGAGAGAGAGGGAGACAAAGACACAGGTAGAGGGAGACAGAGAGAGAGGGAGAGAGAGAGGGAGACGAAGACAGAGATAGAGGGAGAGAGAGGTGGAGAGAGAGGGAGAGGGAGAGAGAGGGAGAGGGAGACGAAGACAGAGATAGAGGGAGAAAGAGAGAGAGAGAGAGGGGGAGAGAGAGGGAGACGAAGACAGAGATAGAGGGAGAAAGAGAGAGAGAGGGAGAGAGAGAGCTTCACATGAACTGCAGCAGAATATTGATATGATCACAAATCAGAGAGAGAGCGAGCTTTGCAAAGACATCACGAGCTGAAACATGTTTTTCTTCTCCTCTGTCGTCTACAGTTGAAATACTTCCTCACTTTGAAACTATATCATCTGTTATTCTAAAGATGGATCGTATCAAAGAGCACCGACGCTGAATCCATTTCATCAGACAGGTGTGTCTGAAATAAATCTTCTGCACACAAACTTTCTTTTTGTGACAGCGTGCAGGAGTTTGTTTCATTCAAAACAGGAAATGGCCCTTCATCAGGGGATTAGGACTTCTATTTTTGTTGCCATGGTATCAAACATGTCATTGGATATTTTTTGACTTAAAGGTAAATGGACTCGATCTTGTATTCACACCCTGATGGTAGAGGCTGCTGTGTGAAGAGTCAGAAGTAACTCATCCATTCAGACACATTTAGACGAACGCCGCCGAGGCAGCGGGAGCAACTTGAGGTTGTGTTCTTTTAATGTAAGGGGGGATCCTCTCATGATGATTACTGACACGTTTTCTGTGTTCAGCTCAGTGAGAGCACGATTCACTCTTTACACCCGCCTCAAGACGGGAAGAGAAACGTGTGAAGATCTTTAAATCAGCCCGTGTGAGGCCTCCGTAAGCAAACACGCTGTTAGTCCGACACCTTCCTGTCGTCTTTTAAAATACACCACAGACTGACCCTGCAGGGAGCCTTCTCTCTCTGACCGTCCAGTTTACACTCATCACACTTCAGACCTCCTGGTTTTATTCTAACAGATCAGACAAGCCGCCTCCTGTGGTCGGAACATCAGAGAGTGCAACATTGTTCTACTGAAGGTGAACTCAGGTTGTTGTCTGCTCACCAGGTGAAGTGCTGGACGCTGCAGGAGAAGAGAAGCCTCCAAATGATGGCGTGACGCTGTTTCCGTTCGTCAGACCGCAGAGGCCTTTGAACCCTCCCCCATTCCCAAATCCAGAGAACCCTGTTGGAGCCGAGGCTCCGCTTGCTGCCGCCGGCGTCCCCGTGCCAGCACCCGAAGCGAAACCTTTAAAACCTTTGAAGGCTCCGCTGGCCTCCCCCTGAAACACAAGACGACATGTTACACGGCAACGCTCTTTAACTCGGACAGGAAGTTGAAAATCATGATGTGTGTTTTACCCCTTCCCCGATGTTCCTGCGTTTGGCTTTCTTTATCGCCCGATTCTTCAACACATCTTCGCTCGCCACTGAAAACGTCCCGGCCTGAAGGAAGAGGTCGACATTAAAGGTGACACACGCCACATCAGAACTTTTGATTCCATCCAGGGTTAAATACATTCAGCCTCTCTGTCCGCACTTTTCTGGATCCGCCTCCTGACGGTAACGTGTAGGCCTGTCTCTTTAAATCGTCACTAAAACCTTAAAACAAGCTGCACGTCCGTCCTGTCTCCATGACAACAGTCTGTTGACAACGGCCGCTGTATGACTAACACTGCTCCGTTACTTTTTACTGCATGTTTTATATTTAAGATCGTTTATTTCCCGATCAGACACGGAGCGAGGAGGATGTGGGTACAAGACACGATCTGTAGGTGGTTAAACTACCGGGAATATCAAACATTTAGAAAAGAGCGCCGGTGACGTTGACAGCGCCTTTCTGAAAAGTTGAAAGATTTTCAACTTGAGCGCTCGGAAAAAAAGACGCTGGGCGCTGTTCTATTTCTCCAGGCGGCCTGCTGCTGCAAACGCTCTCTACTCGTAACAGACTGAAAAAAGACGCTGGCGCTCAGAAAAAACGCCAGGTGGACTCGGGGCCTTACACTGTTTGTTGTTCCTCGTTTAAAGGGGCTATATGTAACTTTCAAAAAATACTGCGTTTGTAGCGATACCGCATGGCTGTCAGGCGAACTGCATCAGTAACCTGTTGCTCGTACGTACACAAACGAGCATCAACATCGCCCCTGAAACACTGGATATTTACCAGCATCATGTTTCCAGAGGAGGTAAGTGGTCATACACATGTGAGAGTCTGTGAAGGAGTCTGTGTGTCTCATTCTCCATCCTACAAACGACAGTCTCAGCAGGCACTGCCTGAGAGCAGGAGTATGTGATGAGTTTGTAGTTTGTACTGTTGATTTCTGTAAGCGGAGCGGAGTGAGGACGACGTTGAGAACGCAAATAAAATGACACTGCCTGGAGCTTTAGCAGAAAATACGACCCGGGACAAGTTGTATACAGGCAACACAGATAGACAGTGAACATCTACTTTTTCACATCAGTTAAACGTTCGCTTATTAGTGGGCGATAAAAAAGGATTTATACATGTTTACATATATATGTAGCCTGTAGCTTTATATAAATCATTAGGCCGTCATGAGGTATCTCTACAAACACAGTATTTTTGAAAGTTACATACAGCACCTTTAAACATCACTACACATTAGATTTATTTGTTATGAATCAATAGATTTTCTGTCGGTCTCACCTCCTCTCCCTCCTCCTCCTGATCCCAGTTCCTGTCCGTTAACTCTTTATCAGCGATCCTCTTCGCCATCCCACGTCTGTGTGACACACACACACACACACACACACACACACACACACACACACACAGTTAATACAGTAACCTTATTGTTCTGTACACTCAGGAGAAGACACATTTTCATTGGCCTGCGTAGATTTGACCTGCAAACCTTTGACCTTTGACTCTGACGTGTCTGTAGAGTGTCTGCCATGTTTGACATTGTCCTGTAAGGTGTTTGCATTTCACAGCAGGGATGCATTTCTCTGCATAACACGGCAACAAACAATGACAGTGGCTGAGAAACAGAATCTTAACTATTTGCTTCAGTTTGATGGATTTATGGAGGATTGTTAAATGAGAGAATTCATCTTCACATCACATCAAATACTCAACATGTGTCAGAGTTTGTAAATCTGATTCTTGTTGGCTTGTAAGCTTTAACAGTTATTCTTCTTAATTATAAGTCAGAACAGGACATGTAAATATGCAGCTTATTCCCCTGATGACGTCAAGTTCACTAACAAATCAAACAAACAAATAAACTTCTAAATGAAATGACTTTAAAAACACAGAAACATCAGTGATGCTGAACTACAGACTATCACTGTGATATGAAACAGTTCACTATGAAGATCAGATTGTACATTAACAGTGGATTCATTCAGATTGAAGCCGGTACATGTCTTAACTTCCTGACACGGTCTGCTAACACAGCCGGTGTTCTGTCGAATCCTGCTACCCATCCAGACGGTGTTCTGTCAGAATATTCTGGACGCTAACAGCCGTTGGCAGTAAGATTGACGGTTAGACGAGCCGCCTGATAATCGTTAACTCTTTACGGTACCGGTGCTGTGGTGTGTTTCCCTCTCTGTACATCCATCCTCTGTCTGTTAGCCGGGGAGCTAACAGCACGTTCACCGCATTCAAGCTAACCGGGCCCGCACGTTAGCATCTAGCAGCTAACGTGTTGTAAAACACCGCGTTAAAGCTAACAGTAGCTCCTGTTACACCCTGATTTTGTTCATTTCAAGTTAACGAACCTTTTTTTCCGGAATGTAAATTCCTTCCTCTATCTCTGAATGATTCTCACGCAGCTTCACGTCACGCAGATCGTCTCTCAATGTTAGCAAACCACCTTCACAGGTAACACCGCTATGTTTTGAACGAGCCTTTCTCACGCCGCCATTTTACACTGTGCGATATCCGCATGGGTTGGCGCGCGCCCCACCCTTTTGCGCCTGCGCAGCAAACGCAGTTGTACGGGAGTTGTAGTCCATTACGACTGACATTGATTTTCAAGATGTTTATCGACGCTCCGAAGATGAAATATAAAATACTTTCTTTTTAAATGTCAGAATGGAAAGAGTCCTTCAAGTACTGCAGGAAAACTCCTTCTATACGGAAACGTTGTTTTTGTGCAGAAGGAGTTTGTCTGCAACTCTTGCTAATTGAAAACAAGAAGACATCATGTATCAGGGGGGCCTTGGACTTCTTTTTTTAAAGTTTCTTTGGTATAAAAACCAGGCATTGCCTTTGATTTTGTTTGATTTTTACCAGGCCCGCCCACAGAAATGTCTGAGCCCCTGAAAGGCTCGATGGATGGACCTGCGTCAAATGAAATGTTATATTCTCAATGCATGCATGCAGTGTCGATTCTTGAGTCTGCTGGGGCCCTATAGGCAAACATTAACAGAGGCCCCCTCCAACCAGCTTTCATCTCTATGATGTCATAAGAAATCATATCATTCCTCTTCATTTTCTGTTAGTGACTTTCATTGACAAACTTTGCACATTTTGTGCCACTGCTGTGGTTTAGAGTTTGTCTGCCCCCTACTGGCCGGGGGCCTCGATGCAGTTGCCTGCCCTGCTTGTTGACAAGCAGCACCTCTGCATGGATGTCCGATCAGTCACATTAGCCTCCTGGAGAGCACTCGCCTCCTCGTCCTGCCATCCATTGGCTTTTGGAACTGACTTAACAAAGTTCGTTAACATATTACTGTTGGGCTCAAAAAGTCTTTTTCTCTTCCTTTCTTTTTTAGCTTCCCAACTTTTGTGCAGGACTTGGATTAAAATACTCGGTCCAATATTACTGAAGTAAATCTTAAGTTCAGTGAGCCCGTCCATGACGTTACATGCCGGCTACCTTACTGAAGTGACAATCAATACAATGTGTATTTTTGTTGCTTTAAGAAGTTATGCTTAGTATTCAGGTTTAAAATAAAATTGGGTGATTATTGCTTCAATTTAGGATGGACCATGTTTTTGAGGGCCTCCATTGGGGCGCCCTCTTTCCCCCCTTTATGGGCGGCCTTGATTTTTACAAGTATTAAATCAAAATCCTGGTATTGTGACAATTCTATCAACTATATCCTTGAATGTTATAATCTTTAAAACATCTCTGGATAGACGTGTCTCTTTTATCAGCAGGTCAGAATAACTGAGAATTTAAACCTGATGCTTCTCAGTTGATCCACCTGTGAGCTAAATGAGCTCTTCTTCATGCTCTGATTTAACCCGTGCAGCCTTTCCCTGCAGCTAAATGGTGATTCTGGGACCAGTTCATCTTTCTCTCCATCTTTCAGCAGCTCTGAGTGTTTGAGAGAAGAAGCCAGGATGCATGCAGAGACTCGAGGGATCGAGGGGGTAAAATGGTGCAGAGCCGGGCAGCAGATGGCTCGTCTCCAAGCTTTCAGCATCACGGCCGGCTCTGCCAAGCAGGAACAGGTGCTGCAGAAAGTAGGAAGTGAGCTGAGGGCCCGAGCGGCAGCAGGAGACCCTTGACCAGCTGGCGAGGAGAAAATGGAAAAGACTTGGCAGCAGAAAAAAGAGAGAACCTGTATGATGTCGAAGGAAAGAGGACGGCCTGCGAGGGAGGCAGAGAGAGGCTGAAACATCACTGAGTGATGGGAGCTGGAAACAAATCCACGCTTTCATTCCTTATATTTCACCCTTTGTTTGTTTGATTATAAAAAAAGGACTCAGGGATACTGTAGACAACGTGCTCGAAGACTTCAGAGTGATCAGAGTTTATCGTGCACAAACTGAAGAAAGAAAACAACTAAAAAATGTAAATATGCAGGAAGGATCAGGAAGATATCCAAAATAACAGAAAGTTACAGAGATACTTCTTTTTGCTTTTTGCAAGGTCGGGACTTTGTTAGCTTAGCTTAGCTTAGCTTAGCTTAGCATGAAGACAATTGTTTAAATCACAACATCCCTCAAGCTCCCTGTTTGCACCCTGTATATCAAATTACAGCCTGTGAGGTTAATGCTGGATCTACTTCCTGATTTAACAGCAAATGTAAGAGACATAGACTCTCTTCTCACAGCACTGACAGCAGCCCTCCCCTGGCAGCCCTGCAGCGTTCTGCCCCCCGGAGGGCTTCCAGAGAGCTGGCCAATCAGAAGAAAGTGGGCAGAGGTGGATATTTTTTTGAGCTGCTCATCATGCAAAGCTCCTCAGTAGGTTTCACAGACTGATGACATGAAAGGTGAACATGAGGAGGAGAGCATGGGAGCTTTAATAACTTTTTTAATTCAGCTCCAAATGCCAGTCACAGCCGAGTGTTCCCCAGGAGGCTAATGCTACTGATCGGACATGCATGAGTTGATATTATGAAATAAAATTTGACGAGGGCCCACTGGGCCTTTCAGGGGCTCAGCCATTTGTGTGGGCGGGCCTGCCTGAAATAATGACACTGATTGTTTTACAGTTTTTAAGGCCAACATTTACAACTCAGGTTATAAAACTTGACGTTGTCTGATTTGAAGCAAACTTTTAATTTGGCATCAGAACCTGAATGAAATCTGCACATGTTGCTGCACACCAGAACACTCTCTGTTTCATGAAATAAGCATTAGTTTTTGCAGCTCCACAGTAACAAATTGCAGCTTTTCTACTTTTAAATGAAGATTTGAAGACTAATTTCGGCGTTTTAAAAATAATATTTGAGAATTTATGGTCTACTGTCTTCAAAAAGAGTGTTTCCATACATGTTAATATATCTCCTCTAACAGCAGATATAATCTTCACCATGCAGAGTGCTTCCAGAGCATCGTCTCCTTCAGAAGCTGCAGGTTTCTCACAGTCGGCTCCTCCCTGCTGTGCAGAGTGAATCACAGCGTGTTGATTAGATGACGGGGCCCCTCGGCTCAGTGTGGAGGCCCCTCTCTCAGCGGGGGTCCACTGATCCTGCAGCAGCCGGCGTGGGCTCTGATCGAGTCGGTCCTGCTGAGGTGGATTTTGTGGAACAAACTTCAGAGTGAGGGCAGGATTACAGGCGGCGTCTCCCCTGGGAGCTGATCAGTTATTGATCAGCAGACGTGAAGAGATGTTCAACATCCGAGGTTAAAGATCATCAGGTTTGAGGAGAGACACACAATCACCGGAGGGGGGCAGTCTTTAAAACAAGTCTTACATTATTATAAAAACACAATGAAGTTCTGCAAAATGATCTTTGAATTCATCCATTCATTGTTTACTCACTTTTAATACCCTCATTTATTTATTCAAATCAACACATTCATTCAGTCTTCCACCTCACAACACGACATGACACAGTACAATACCATATGGTACGATACCATAGGATAAGATGCGATACTCAGTTTGGGGCGGCAGTAGTGAAGTTTGGGGGGACTTGAGTTGGGAACTGGAGGGATCGTCTGTTCAAGTCCCGGTGTGGAACAAAGTATAGTCGCTGGTCTGGTTGCTGGAGAGGTTCCCCGTCACTTCCTGAGTACTGGCGAGGTGCCCTTGAGCCTAAACCCATCACCGAACTCCCAACAGCCCTGGCTTGTTCCCTGCCTAAAATGTGCTCCCCGTGTAACAGCCCCACTCTGACATCTCTCCTTTAATGCATGTCCACAGCTCCTGTTTGTGCAGGTGTGTGAGTGAGAAGCATGTCGCTCAATTACGGAGTGTAAACCAGAATTTCTGGGATTAATACAGTATAGCTCATGTTCTAAATCTCATGTTTATACTTTAATTCAACCTTTCAATCAGTTCTCTAACTCACATGAACAAAGACTGAATGTCTGATGAGTCTTTAATCGTATGTTTTCTGGACGGACTCTGGTTTTGATTTTCACACTTCTGAATAATCTCGTCTGCCTTCAGACTCTTTCCCTCTAATTAATTTTTATACATTTGATTGAATCGTTAAGATCTGGCCATCTTTTTATGTCATGCATCTCGTCTCTAATTGGCCGTTCAGCAGACAGATCTACGTGTCAATTAGGCGTTTGGCTAATGGAGCTCTAATTAGGTTTGAATTAATTGACTGTCTGTGCTGACGGCGATTAGTCCGGTGACAAATGAAAAAGGAAGCAGAACTGATGCAGTTAATGATCCAAAATGTTGTATCCATTAATAAAAAAGGTTAGGGAATCAAATCTGTCTGTGAGGGAAGAAGAGGAGAAGTTTCAGACTTCTCAATGTTTATGTGCTGACAGGAAAACAGCATCATGCCTCCTAGTGGCTGAGAGAGGTACTGCAGAGAAAAACACATCAGGGCTGACTGGATAGAGTACACAAGTTTAATGATGTTAAAATATCACACAGCAGCACATTTCACTTCCTAAAGTGTCAGTATTGAAGAATAAGACCACGTGGACCCCCGGCTTCATGTAGTTAAAGCATCAGAGTCAGGGGACAGCAGTGTTTAGCTTTAAGTTCAACTGTGGGGAAAGTTTCACTGTAAAAGTACAGCAAAACTTCAAAGAGTCAAGTGAGTGAGTCCAGATGATCAAAACATGAACTTAAGTCCAGTCCTCAGGTACGTGTACTCTGATACTGTCGTTGTAACTGTCGTTGTAACTGTCCAGGGCTGCTTCAATATGAGATTAAAACTTTACAAGTTGGGACGGCCCTCTGGCCTGTTAGGTTTGCGTGTTTGTGCCCACAAACTTCAAGCCACCCCTGCATAAGTCAGTAACCTGGGTGGGCCACCCCAGCGACAAACTAGGTCTGGACACCCCCTCTGAGTGGGAGGGATCATTTCTGCATCTCACAAGGCAAAGCACGTTTATTTATAGATCTCCATTTATACAAAAAGAACGACTTTACGGAGCATAAAGAACATCGTTAAGCAAAAACACGACAGTAAAAAACTAATATATTCAAATATAAGCCTGACAGCCACGGATGTCCCTACATGTAAACTGTTGCAAACAGAAATCCATTATCAAACACTGGGAGTTTTATTCTTGTTGCCGTGGTATCAAACAGGTGTCGATGCCATTTGATTTTCGCTCCTCTTATTGAAGGAGTCTGTTTCCTTAAACACTGCAGCCTGTGTTAACACATCCTGAGAGGTCGGGAGGAGAAAGCGGAGCCCTGATCGTCCTTATTGACGAGCTCTGAGTGAGCGATGATAAGCCGCAGGGTTCCAGATAAGAAGGATTTTCATTATTTGTGCTGAATATCTTCTGTTCCTCGCTGCAGTTTAATGAAGAGCAGGAGAGAAAAGCACAAGTCTGAAAGATGAATTAACACGAGGAGAAAAAGAGCATGGTAATCTTTATTCTTTCATGATTTCCCTGTTCACCTGGCGGCCTCTCACGCTGTACTCCTGCCTTCATGAGGAGGTGTGTGGTGCAAACAGCAGCAGCAGGGACAGTTAAAGCTGGTCTAATATGAGCAGAGACACTCCATCACCGCAGAGCCTCTCTGACATTTTTATTTGGTCTTCCAAATGGAGGGTTGGCAAACAGCGACACACCACGCAGACCGAGCAGAAGCCAAGAACATATCCTTCACTGCTGATGAAAAGATACTCTGACATTTGTAAGGGTTGTGTCTTTGGGTTTATGAGAGGTTGACATAAATGTCAGCCAAGTGCAGCCTGGGAGAGAGAGCTGGCATCAGTCATCAGAGCAGAGAATACACACGGCATTCCTCTACCTACAAAAAAACACGCCAAATATCTGTCTGTACCCTCAGATATATGAAAGAGCCAGATTACACTGAAATAGAGCTGTTACCACACCAGGATTGAAGACTTTGATAAGAGTACAAATCAAACAATATCGATGCCTGTTTGATGCCATGGCAACACAAACAGAAGTCCTAAGGTATCACATCATTGACTCATTTCTTGTTTTAAATTGCAGACAAACTCATGCACTCTGTCTAGATTACTAAAATGATGTTACCAATGTATTTACAGTTAAGACAGTGTGCTTATTGGTGGATTCATTCCTCTCCTGCACACCTGTCTTATCTATCTATAAGATGTGTAGAGAGTGAAATGATAAAGTGAGCTTACTCTATGATCAGACATTAAGGAAACATGCTATGTTGAAGTGCTGGCTTCTCTGACAACAATGCAGCAGCCAGTATGTCCTCCTTCTAACTTTAGATTCTGGTCCTGAATGGTCTGGATTTGTTTGGACCAGAGAAGGTAGGCGGTTTTAAGGCACCCCCACACGGCCGTTTTGGACGCCCCTCGGTTTGCCAGATATGAGAGCAGTTATCAGGTCAAACCAACAGGTGTTGCAGCGATGGAAGCGGGCAAGAGAACTGGTTCAGATAGAAGTGATTGTACCCGACCTAAAAAGCCTCTGCATGTTTCTAATAAGCTCCACGAGCAGAAACGTGCTCAAACTAGGATCAATATTGGAGATGCTTTTGAAAAATGGAGAGAGGTTAGAACGCAGAAAGGTTTACAGACCGATGCAGAGCTGGATAAACACTGAAGCTTCAGTGTCCACCACATGGTGACCTGCGTGAGCATCCACTCTAGAGAGGAGGGGGGGGAGACAGCTCTCTGCAATGTTTTGAATTTAGACTGCAGTACCCATTTTAAACACTAGGAGTCAGAGTTATATATTACTCCTTAAGTAGTCCAAGTAAGTTTTTCAGGAATTTTGTGCAGGAGTGAAAGCAGTATTGGATAAAACTTAACCCAGCAGCACACTGCTAATGTTGCTCTTATTGGTTGCACCATCCAGAGGTTTTTTGGCGTGGGTCTTAAACATCCAAAAAAGACGTGAGATTCTTCTGACTCTGCAGGCTGCACATGAACCTCCTCGTGTGTTAAATCTTCATCTGAAACATAGATATATATGGATAGATGTAGTGCCTTCTAACATGCGGAGCAATAAAGGTATAAAAGACTGAAAATGACAAGGAGCGTAAACTGAGAAAAATGTTTGTGCCAAAGCTACGTTAGCACAGCAAGCTCGATTTGACAAATGTGCACTTGAGAGAATAAAGAGTAAACATGTTTGTTTTGAGCTGACATGAATGGAGATCAGTGGGCGTCTGACAGGATGGAAACACTTTCAGCCTTTCAGTACGTAAACGCTGCATCTTCACTGACAGAGTGTGGGGTTTAAAGTGACTTGAAAGTGCTACCTGTATTATGTGTCGTGTCATTCGGAGCACTAACTTACAGTCGACTCTTCCCAAACACCTCCTCCCTCTCTCACTTAATTGTCTCCGTGCTGAGGAGCTGACCCAGTTCTCTCACTCAGAGCTTCTTTTACTTCAACAATAAATAAACACAAGTCTTCTTTTTTTCGGAGTGGTCTCGGCTCGACTCTGGCGACCAGCCGAGAACATCACCGAGCAATTCTGCAACACAAAGAAACAGCACTGCTATTGAACGAGCCACATCAGGACAGAAAAAAGGCGGCTGAAGTCCTATTCTGCTGCGACTGAATGGGAGAAAAACACATTGTTCGACAGGAAATTGTCATGTGGAGATAATGTGCTGACATAATAATGATTCACTGTGTTTGTGTGTGTCAGGAACGTGCGGCGTGGCAGCTACTGCCCGAGGAAAGATCCTGTTTTGGCGTTCTTTGTTTTGTAGTTTTCTTTGAAGAAGCTGCAAAGAATCATAAAGAAAAAAACGTTGCCTTATGTAAATGAACATGGAGCAGCGTGTGATTAGATTTCTACAAGCTGCAAAGCAATAATTAACATCATCCGCTCCACAGGCTAGCATTTAACAATTAGGTTTGAGTTTCTGTGTTATTACCAACGGGTCGTCACACCAGCACTCCTTCACCAACAAATGAGCGTCAACATTAAAATACACTAATGTAAAGCAGCTTTCAACCCAAAGCAGATTATAGGACATTTGCATTCAACATTCAATCTGTGCATTTTGAGGGAAACAGCGTTCAACAAGCTGCAGCTGTGCCGTAATATGATGTCATCACATGTTGTCTCCAGTCACTAAATCTGTAGAGCGCTTTCACAATCGGGCCTTTTGCACAACTGTTAGCCTTCCTATAATCAGAGCAGATGAGTTACATCATATTTTTATCATGCTGTACGGGGGTGAGATTCGTAAGTTAAACTTAGCTACTCAGGCCCAAATCTTTCTCCTTGTACCAGGATGCTAACATGTTTATTTCTGCTGTAAACTTTGTTATGGAGCTCTGTGGGCATCGACTCACTTTTGCATCCAGCCTCAAGTGGACATTCAAGGAACTGCAGTTTTTTTAAAAGATATATTTTGGGGCCTTTTTGCCTTTAGTGGAGGCTTTACAGGAAATGTTGGGGAGTAGAAAGTGAGGGGAGGTCATGCAGCAAAGGGCTGAGGTCGGATTCGAACCCACGGCTGCTGCGACGAGGACTATAGCCTCTGTGCAGAATAACCGCTAGGCTATTGGCGCTCCGGAACTGCAGTTTTTTGCACTTCCACATTGGCTTCATTTTTCAACACTGAAGGTTTCTGCTTGACCCAAAAGTGACTTCAGCTTGAACGCTTTATTCACATAATCTGTCAACTGTCCGTCACATGAAAGCCCCAAAGTGACACAGTCTAAAAATGTATAATACTCTTGTGTCAGGCTGACGTCTCTGAGACCACATGACTCAGTGATTCCTTTCATTTATTCGAAACAAATGATCCGTTTTTTAATCCACATTCTGATGTTGATGCAGCTGTAAGGCAGAAGCCGCTCGCTCATTCAAAGTTTGAGGATTTAACAGGAATGAATTATTAATCAGAGTAATTCAGTCATCTCAGTCTGATTGTTCTGAACTCCCCTCAGTGTTCGCCAAGCCTCTTCATATTAACCCAAACAGACAGTCAGTAATCAGGCCGCTTTAAAGAGTCTGACGGACGGAGTCATTCATCACAAGGATATTTCCCCAGGTGGAGGATCAGAGTTATGAGCTGTGATCCCGAGCAGCGGGGAGGACGTACTCCTAAAAAACATCAGACAGACAGCGGGTAATACGGCGTCCTGCAGAGAGGAATCAAACACACACGCTACGTACAGCTGCTGCTTCTTAAAGACACACCTCTGATTACTATAGGAAGACATGTTCAGTCCATGTGTTTTTACCTGCAGGTTTCTCTACAGAGGCAGCAGGACACTAAGAACACTAAAGTAAGTTACTACTTATATCTGAGAACACAGCAGGACTTTATACTTTACTACATGAAGAACATTTGTGTACTTTAAATTCAATATTTACAAACCTGGAAGCCTTAGCCGCGTACAGATTGTAGCTCAGTAACAACAATAAAATATTTAGGTCTGATTAGCTCATGTCTCTGGACACATGTACGGGGGGTGAATGTTTTGATGACTCATCAGTTTAGATTTGATGAAGGATAAGAGTTATTCACAATAAGGCGTGTAGCTGACCTGATTGACAGGTGGGCGCGGTGTAACGGTTTGTCAGGAGTCTTAAAACCCGCCTCAGCTCCAGCTCTCAGCCTGTCGTTAGGTTGACTGAAAGTTAGGCTGAGACAGCATTTCCAACATGGAGACCGCCATCGATGGGACTCCAGCGCCCCCTGCAGGAACAGACGGGTGAGGTCATTTAGTCTTTGTCCAGTATTATTTACAGTCTATGGCCTGAAACTGCTGCAACCAGATAAAGCATTACTTATCCAAAATGGACGTTACATTTTCCACACAAACGTTACGGGGGATGATATATTTGATTGCAACAGAATGTTTTTTTGGCTGAATATTTATACCTTTATTTGCTTTGTCCACAGGGGGGCGCCAAAATCGACGTTAACCAAACGTTCCTCCCAGGAGTTTTAAATGAAGTGAATGAGTACTTTCTTCCTGATAGTATGGAAGCCCTAAGAGGACATGCATTTAATTTTGCTTCTTTTCTCTGGATCTTGAAGAATTTGCCTCCTTAATTTGGGATAAAAACGGATTTCCTGCGTTAGCGAGTTATTTCAGTCTTTTCTCGTGATTGTTATCCTGAGACAAGGAGATACATGTACATCAGTCAGGTTCTGGAGGAAAACCACAGAAATGTTCTCGTTTTGACCGGTGAACAGAGAAAAATGAAAATGTGTGGATACACAGTATGTCCTCTTAGGGCTTCCGTATTTCAGAGCTGCATCAGTATTTATGAGTTAGCCTCAGAGCTGTTCACTCTGGCATTACATGAATGTAATTTACAGCAGATATTAATAAGAGCTGTCTCTGTTTATTTGTGTCGTTCCTTAAGGATCTCATTATGTGTGAAAATAGTTCCTATTCAGTGACTAGTTATGAACATACTGTCTGTTAGTAGTTCAGTCTATGCTGTGTCGCTGCGTTCAGGGGCTGTTTGTGATTCTGACTCTTCTGTTTCAGTCTTCTCACGCCTCTCTCATAAAGCACCGTGATGAAAGCCCTGCAGCCGGAGGAGCAGCCTGCTGTAGGTTATTTGTTTTCCAAATATTCCTCGTTAAACATTTGCTGTGAGCGGAGAGACCCGGGCCTGGTCCAGGCTTGGCTGAGGGTTTCTTGCAGTATTGACAGATGGCCGGTCCAGGCCTGGCCCGAGGTGGACTATAAGATAAAACTAACGTCCAGCTGATAGCAAATCTGTTTGAGTTTCTGCCTGTATTTCTCTGCCTGCACTTTTAATTAGATTAGAAATCAATGGAAACAATCTACAGGAAAAAAATAACATTCCAGAAATGTTTGTGCATATTTTTAAAATCCATATCTCGAGCATTTTGAGGTTTTTTGCTGAACAAGTTGTGATGTGATTATAATGATCATGAGACTGAGAGCTCCAGAGCAGCGACTCAGTGTAACTAAGAGCTGCTGCAGAGGTGAAAGTAAAGAACATTTAGCAATATACTTGTGCCCTAATGAAAGGAAAGTGTCCAGTGAAGACTCCCCTTGTTCCAGTCATGCCCCTTTATCCTACTGATAAGTCACATTACCTAACCTATGGCCATTAGTCACCACCGCAACCAAAATGGCATTGCCACCTTCAACAGACTCTGTCACTCTGTACATGCAAGCTGCAGGTAGAGACAACACCGATGCTACCTCAATAGAGATGACCGATGGGAAGCAAGACCCGACACATCAAGTTGGAACCTGTGTTTCTCCCAATTAGTCCCACGACACCTCGAGAAGGCCGGACAGTGAGCTCCAGCGTCCAAGAACCACCCCCCCTTCATGCCAGCTCACACTACACATCATACCCACATTTATCTTCTTTCTCCTACCCTACCACACGGACATCACAGCCCAAACAGCGTTGAAACTTCAACAGACTCCGTTGACGCGAGCTCCAGGAAGTGACCACGGCACTGATACTTCCTGACCACATGGCCCCTTCTGGCCCCCACAAATACTACCCCACAGTGCTTTATACTTCTACTTCAACACATTACTTTATTTATTCAGCTATATATTTGATTTCCTTAATTAATTCTCAGATTCGGACTTCTAACCGAGTATGTCTACGATGAGGTTGTCAAAATGTTCAACAGTTTTCAAACGATAAAATCTTAATGATGGATAAACTACTGAAGCTATAACCTCCATGTGAGGAGGTTAGTACCTATCGCAGCGACTGTGGGTTCAAATCCGACCTCCGCCCTTTGCAAAAATAAGTTAAATGTTGCCGACGTACTTGAGTACAGTGTGATGAGTTTGTGTTTTTGATGATTAAAAACAAGAAATGATTGATATAAGGGTCCTAGGACTTCTATTATTGTTATTACAGTTGACTTCTTCAGATATCTGAGTACTTCACTTTGACTTGATCTTCATTATAGGCCAAGTGTAATCAACACAACATGAGAACATGTGCTTAAAATACTAAACTATTGCTGTGAAATAAAAGTGACAGATTATGTAATTGACCAAAGTATTATCTCCAAATAATTAGAGGAATAAGCTGCAGGGGGTGGGGGTGGGGGGCTCCAGCCCTGCAGAATTACAGCCAAAAATAATAATAGAAAGCAAGAAACACAAACAGAAGAAAAGCAGACAGTAAATGTGAAGTCTGTGTCCTTTCAGAGTGAGCACAGCAGCTTAAAAACCGGGAGCAGCTTGGAATCGAAAGCCACCACAGAGAGAAGACTTCAAGAGTTTCACCGCTGAGCCGTGAAATGAAAAGTAGCAGCTGATGTAGCAGCAGACCTGGCCGGGGTGGGGGAGGGTTACAGCGGGCAGGCAGGCAGCGGAGGGAGGAGGAGGAGGAGGAGGAGGGGGGACTACTTTCTGTCAACGCTGCAAGCTGACTACAAACTACAACTTTACTCTGGGCTTTTATGCAGACTAGCGGCCTGTGTTTATGGATGCTGGCCTGAGGAGTGTCTTCTCGGATGTGACTGTTGCATTATGAACACAGGGGAGTGTAGCTCCGGGCTGATGAGGCCGTCGACATGAATAAAAAGCTCAAACAGCAGCAGCGTCGAAAGAAGAATAGTAATGTCCGATTGTGAGTGCTGCCGCTGTCCATGGTGCTACTTCGTGCTGCAGGCTGCCATCTTCACTGACACAGCTTTAAAAACACATTGAAACGTCGTGTTGTTTTAGTAATGGCGGAAACTGTGCTTGAAAGTGTACTGAAGTTATTCGATGTCGAGTTAACAATAAATTCAAACACTCACTGCCATCTCTGCTCTTCATCAACTCTCACATCACATACTCCCGCGTTAAGCCCCGCCCCCTAAGAGTCCTCGCTTCTGCTCATTGGCTCCTCCCTCCTGTCGCTCTGTAGTCACAACTCCTGATTCGTCCCCTCCTGTCCCTCGCGCAATGAACCAGCAGTTTGGACCAATAGCGTCACGGCATGTGTGAAAAGGGGCGGGAGGAGGACGGTGAAGAGGAGAAGGAGGTGCAGGGGGGGGGGGGGGGTCAGACTGACAGAGATGGGGGAAGAGGCAGGATTTCTGAGAGCAACCTGCCACATTTGGCCTCTTTGTGTTTGAAAAACAAAAGCAGAATTAGTTAGAGACTTTTTATAGAGTCCTATACCGACATATTTGAAAACATGTCCTATCCCTCACTTTCTCCTCGTCCTCTTCACTGAGTTATGATTGTTGCTGTTGATGCTGCAGCTGCTGCCATTTTTGTTTTTCTCCTTTGAGATGTAATCCATCATGTTGGACGTCAAACCTCAACCATCAAAGATTTCTTTTAACGATTCCTGGCTGGTTGAAAATCAATCTGAACTTAGATTAAAAGTTTGAAAGCTCAACACAAACCAAAGATTATTATGAATTCCAGAGGTATTTCAGAATATATTTTAGTTTGGTGCAATTGAAAGATGACAAGAAAATACTAAATAAGTTAAAAAAAATGTCTATGTTGTGGAAAAGCTACAATTCCATATTTTGATCTCCCCGGTCCCTGAAAAAGACTAACAGGCCCTCGGGCCTCGAGTGAGGAGTAACAGTGCAGCCTGTTAGAGGACTCAACAGCTACATGTAAAAAAGAATATCAAAGGTAACTTTATTTCCCCTGAGAAAGTCCATCTGACAATCTGTACCACTTAACATGACAGACTGATTTCACTGAAGAACAAGATTTTGTAAAAATGTGAGGCAGGCAGATTGAAAGAAAGAGTTCTTCCTTCATCCCAGAAATGAACAGCAAGAAGACAACGATAATGAAAACATAAAATATACAGAAGTAGGAACAGAGAGTTCATTAATGTGTAATCCTGCACAGTAGCTGTGAGCTGAACAGAATTCAAACAGAGGTCTGTGAGTTTCAAACATACTGAATGTGTCAGGATGAGTTTTCAGGACTTAGAAAAGAAAATATTAACGTTACCCAGTGTAATACATCAGAATGTGGCTTTCAATTTAATAAATAATTCAGATATGAGTCTGTGAAGTCATGAAGATGGTGGTGTAAAAAGTGAATCCTTCTGTAAATGTTTAATACATGTAGAATGAAGTTGTATTTCTTATTTAGGTTTTCAAGAGAACATCATTTATTGAGTGTAACAGTTTGTTTTCTCTTTTTTTGGCTCATTGTAAAATCAAAAATAGAAATCCATCCAGTTTTGATGAATACAGTAGTTTAATAACTCGATTATCTTTGTACACTCTTATTATTGAGTCTGTAAAAGTGTTTAATCATAAATACTCTTTACTGTGTACAAGCGGTTGTAGCTCCCCTTGCTCAACGCGCATGCGCGGTGTACGGGGGGGTTCAGCTCTCTCTGCTCCATCCGGGAACTTCAGAATTACCATTGACAGCCGAAGCGCAACTTTTCCCCAGGCAAAGTGAAATCAAGCCGCGGACTCGGACAAGATATAGTCCCCGTTTTTCAACTTAAAATTATCGAAAGAAAAGCTAACCCGGTTCCCCGTCGGTACCCGTCGACGTTCGTCCGTCATCCGGAGAGGACCCGATCGGGGCCTGGGCTCTTTGTGCCGGGTTTGGAGCACTTTTGAAGACGGGCGGAAAGTGGGTGATGAGTCCTAGCCTGTAAAAGAAGAAGCGAGAACTTGCTTTGCAGCCCGAGTAGTTCTTCTTTCAATTGTTATTGTCGCTTTAAAAAATCTTTAATTCACTTAAACTTCGTCTCGGCCGCGTCGAAAGTGGGAGAAAAGTGCTTTTCTGGTCGGAACATGGAACTACAAGGCCTGCAAGAGGCGTTGAAAGTAGAAATCCAATGTCATCAGGTAAGTGAAACATCGTGTTATTGTACGCTTATTGGTGTTGGTGTGAGAGAGTGAGAGCAGGAGGGGAGAGATGTGAAGGGATGAGAGAGGTGAACTATGCGACATGTCTGCTGCTCCGACACAACATAACACTTCCAAGTCTTACTAAGTGCACTTTCCACACTTACTTTGAGCTCATTGTCGTGGCTCTTTGCAGCGAAAGCAACAAGAAAATGTGAGTGCTAATGCGGTGTTGGTGCTGTGTGGCGATCAGGACGCGACCTGCATATTTATGAGGTGATAGAGTCTCATCCTTCGCTTTGTTCCTCCCTTACGTACTAACTTTGTAATTCCCCATTTCACTCCTCCATCCTTTACAAACTAGTTGCACAGATGAAGCAGCACTCACAGGTAAACCTTACATATATATTTCCTCTCAGCTTCCTTACAGGCGGATTGGGGAGTGTGCGAGAAACTTTATCAGCATAAATCTCTCGGCATAAAAAAGGCTTGTGTTGTATTATTATCAGTATGAATATGATCTCTCAGCCCTTTTCATCGTGACCACATCCAGTGTGAAGTTACCATCGTTGTGTCTTTATAGAAAGCTTCATATTTCGCTGGGAATGTTTGGTTAACAGTGGGATGGATGGATAAAACACACAGCCCCCTGAGCGATGTTGTTTCTTTCTTTACGCTTTTTTCTCCCGGTGAAACAAACCACAGCCCCCCCGGTGGATGTGAAGTGGTGAAGCCCCCGTTTTTATCGCCTCTTCTCGGGTCTCACTGCACTCAAAGTTGTGTGATGTTGAAAAATGTTAGCGTCCATTTTGAGTAGGTCGACATGTTTCTGGAGAGTAACGGTGGATGCTGAGACAGCGGGATGCTAAGCTAACTAAGCTAAGCTAACTAGCCGGCTAACACTTTAAAGTTGCCGTTTTCGACTGTCGAACCGACCGTTAGTAACGTCACGTAGTCGGGTTTTTTAACGTCTTTAACTCGGGTTAGCACGTCGGTTTTGTTACTTTATTTTAGTCTGGGTTAGTGATGAGACTTTCGTTAACGAGTCAGTTTTTAAGAACCGGTTCATTTAAAAAAAACATTTAATCTGAATTATTTTTATTTTATTTTTCCATTTCCGGTTTTTTATTTCTGTGAAGGCATAAAACACGTTGATCCCTTCACATATCAGTTAAATTAAAACAAGAAATGATTCACTCTCCTGTCACTTTAAGAGTCGAACAAACTATTTACACTTTTAAAACGAGCATAAATGTTTGTCTTTCATGTTATATTACAGAGAGTCAACAAATGGAGTGTTTTTTTTACATCGACTTGAGTGTCTAATCCCGGTTTTGATCATTTTCTGGTTATGTTGTTTCCATGCACACACAGAAACCTGGTTATTCAGATCCCTGTGGGCCTATACATGATCAATACTAGTACCCCAGTTTCTGATAACTGCGTCTTATTTGTGTAGGCACCTCTTATGTTTATGCAGCAGCAAAAATGAGACTACTGTGGCTTAATGTGGGCTTACCCTGAGAAATAGATGCCAGACTTGCCAACTTGACGTCATATTCGTAATCACATGGGGGGGCAAAATGTGTTTAATTAATGTTAAGATACTTTTGATTAAGTCATGTATTGCACATCAACTTTTTGCTCAAGTAGAACTGGTAACAGAGACACTCAACACAACTTCTTCGTAGCAACAGCGCTGTTTATGAATGGAAAGCACGTGAACCCACTGAAGTCAGATGAACGACTTTCCAACTCAGAAACTGGGACAATCCGAGGGGCACCTGAATGCAGCATTTGCACTATTAAAGGCCAACATCACGTTGCAGATATGGCGTTTCCACCTCATTTTCAGCAACGTAACTGTAAAGACAAAACTCAGTGTCTTTGTAGCTCCAGAAGTAAGACGTGCTTGTTTCTGCCACCATGTTTGTTTTGCTGTTACATCAGATGTCTGAGGCCGCACCTGCACAGGTAGTTGGCAGATGTCAGAAACCGGGGTAAGGCGTTTGCATGCAACAGTATCCCGTTTTCTTTCTGAGGTAGCAAAATACTCTCATAAGACAGGTGCGTAGGAGAGGAATGAATACATAAAAAATGCTGCAAACTCCATCATGTTGCCGTTGATTTGTGCAGTTCAGACCGTATGCAGGAGTTTTTCTGCAATTTTTGTGCATAAAAAACAAGAAATGACACAATCTGAGGGGCCTTGGACCTTTTATTTTTGTGGCAGTGGTATTCAAACAAACAAAAGTTCAAAGTTGACTGAATTATAACAGTCAGAAGTGGTGCTAAGTCTGAGCTGAGCCAAAAGATCTGATCTCTGAAAAGAGCTGAAACTCCCATCACCAGTCTGGTGGTATTATTTCTTGTTGCTCACATGACCACAGGGAGGCATTTGATTCGTCCACCCTTACACTTTCACTTTTTTACTCTCTCTATGGCTGGCAAACTGTGTCCTACATTAACTTCTTGAAGCTAAGTGGTTAGCCTGTTAGCAGCAGCAGGTCTGATGGATGCTGAGAGAGGCGGCAGTGTTTTCAGCACCTCGGCCAGCTCCTCCAGCTCCCCGTCTGCTGCTGCTGCTGCTGCACCGCCCCGCCGCTCGGTCCCAACCCGGCAGCACACACACACACAACTTCCCCACATTGGGAAGAAGATTTCAAGTGAAAAAAGGTGGATTTTGATCCAACTACTCTTTTTGTTGTGTTTTATTTAACAGTTAGAGCTCTGTTTCCTCCCCTCCTGACTTGAATCGATCTGTTTCCAGTTAGTAAGCACTTGCAGCAGTCTTGATTTGTTGCCCATTAAAGTTGCTCTAAAGCCACATAAAGACACAAAGCTTCATGCAGCTGTTGTTCCACTTTCTGGTTGTTCTTGGTTTTTAGTTTTGGCTCGAGTCCTGGATGTAAATCCTTGTTGTTTTGTGTTGTAGTGTGTGTGTGTGTCTTTCCTCTTCTTCTCCTTCTTTCAGTTTGGTAGTGGAAGCTTCCATTTTGAGAGCGAGAAGGGGGGTGGTTTCCTCCCCCCTCTAACATGGAGAGGAAAAAAGTCTGCAGAGTTTCATGCAGGAGGAGGAGGAAGAGGAGGAGGGGGGATGGGCCCCATTCATGCCTAACATTACCATTTTGATTGCTTTGATGCTGTTTTTGGTTTGGAGGGGGGGAGGGGCGGCAGGGAAAAAGAGAGACAGAAAGCCCAGTCAGCAGAGCACGGCGATGTTTTTAATCACAACCCACTACACTCCATTTTTACTTCTTCTTTAGCTGCAAAATGTGACCTTTACTTCTCCCTTCCTGAGCCCGTGCGTTTCTCTTCAACCAAACGAGGCTCAAATTAAACGCAGATTTAATGATGATCTTGGCTTAAAAAGTGAGCACACTCGGAGGCTGGCTGTGTCAACATTAGCCGTGCCCAGAAATCAACTCGCCTTGAACTTTAAGCTGCTCTCGGAGTGAGTGTGTATCGGATGGAAGCGGGAATAATTAGATAGCGCTGCACAAGTTGTTTATTAGCAGGATTGAGAAAATGTCTGCTGGCTGGAGGAAAGGTCGTTTCATGGTCACAGTTTGAGGCCTGTGGATGCAAGTTTGAGAGAAAACACTCGTAGAGCCTTCTCCTTTAGCTTTAGGCTCATTCAATAAAAACATGATTTAATAACTCTCAGAGGATGTAAACACAAACAAGGAGTCATACAAAAAACAAAAGTAACTCTGATTTATGGATTCTCCTTCAGTTTTTCTCTCCTCACATTCAGTATTTAGTCTTCCTTTGCACTGTCACATCTCTATAATCAGCCTCTCTAGTTGCTCGCTGCGTTTTTTTTGGCCCTGCAAGAAGAAAAGATTCATTGATTCTGTTTCACTCTGCTCCACTTGCTCTCTGTTGCATCATGGCGTCAGATTTTTCTGACTTGTCAGGTAGAGAGAAGTTGTTTTTCTTCTTATTAAAACGCCTGTTCGGCTCCGTTTGTTGTGTTGCCGTAGTCCTTTTAAAAAAAAATCCTCCGAGCAGATTGGATCGATCCGAGCGCTCTGTCGAGCCGGGTGTTTAATTCTGGTATTTTGTTCCATTTCTGCTCTCACATGTAAGTGGAAACAAAGGCCGCAGCTACTTGATTTGAAAGATTTCAAATGACAGAAGTAAAGGCAGCATCTGTAACCATGGAGACCCCTTCTTCTTACACATTCACAGTCTGTGAAGCTCATTACGGCGCTTTTTAAAGTTGCACATAAAGACTTCTATACAGTGAGTGTATTTTTAAATGATATACGTGACGGACGAGTGGTTGTAGCAGCTGCTTTCATTTAGTCTGTGAAGAGAGTCTTGATCTAAGGAGGGCGTAAAAGGTGTCTCTGATTGGCCTACGGTGGCTGCGACAGCTCCTGTGATTGGATGATTGAAAGGAAAAGGCGGGGTTAGAGTCTTTTTATTGAGGGAAAATGTTTTTAATCAGCTTTACTGGATGAGAAATGCTGTTTCTGCGTGTTTAGCCCCGTTTCCACCAAGTGGTCCGGTTCAGTTCGGTACGCTACACATTTATTAGCGTGTCCACTGTCAAAAGTAGCGTACCATACCGTCTTACTTTTTTTGCTTCCCTTCTGTTGGGGCGCCAAGCGTACCGGTCCCACCCTAAAGGCTGGAGCTAGGCTCACTGCAGTCCATTGATTGATTAAAAGAATCCTCACTTCCTGTCTTCCTAGGATTTCGGCTTGCAGCCTTCTCTCTATAAAGCTCGTCTGTTTCTTGTGATAAACATCCTCATGCTGAGAAGATTGAACACTAAATGCTGGACGTCCTTCGTTTACCATGTCACATTCTTCAAGCTGACGCGGCTATCCATATCCGGCTTAAACCTCACTTACCAAGGAAGGGTACGGTTGGTTGTGGAAACGCAAACAAGATC
The DNA here is from genome assembly GCA_020745685.1 of Tautogolabrus adspersus. Lineage (NCBI taxonomy): Eukaryota > Metazoa > Chordata > Actinopteri > Labriformes > Labridae > Tautogolabrus > Tautogolabrus adspersus. The sequence continues at coordinate 20,802,858 of CM036555.1, forward strand.
AGGGTTTACTGTTCCAGACCGAACCAAACTGGACCACTTGATGGAAACACAGCTAAAGAGATCTCTGCTCTGTTTTAAAGGTGATGAATAAGCTGTTGTGTTCGACTTAAATACTTCATACTGATGCTTTGAAGCACGCTGTGCAACTAACATCGTGTCTTTACGGTTCAAGAGCAAATGCATCAAATATGGCGTTCAGAAAGGACATGACGCCCTCTTTCAGAACTGGTTAATGGATCATAAATTGAGAGCAGTTTGAGCACAAAGCTGCACTTTGTGATCTACTATGGACGGCGGTGATGACGGGAATTATCACGTCTTCTGCTCTTAACTGTGAATTTACAGGTGAAGCAGAGTCGGGTTCTCTGAATCAAATTCACCACCTACCACGGAGCACGGAGAGGAAAAGGCCTGAAGAGGTCAAAAAGCTCCAGCAGCACTTTAAGTACCAAGATTAACTTTATTAGAGCGACGCGTTTCGGGTCGAGGCCGGATGATCCTGATGAATTCACAGGTGAAAAATCAGAATCAGCTTTATTGGCATTTAACTTTGGTAAACTATGCTCTCTTTGTACAAAGGTATAACATTAAATATCAACAATAAACAAAAGACTAATATGTACAAGACTAAATAAGATAAGATAATAGTGCAGTGGTGAATGAAACGACATATCATAAAATATCTGGATAATTTCAGGAGAACTGCGCCGGATATTCTCCTGACCTGGCTGTTCTCACAATCAGAGACTGTCCTGGTCAGACGGGAGAGCACAGAGATCGTAGCGGTCACCTGCAGACAGTCTATGCACGAGCAGCAGTCCTGTATGCACATTCGATCAGTAGTGTAAGCGCTAGCCTCCTGGCTAACATTAGCTCCCATCAGCCTTTGGAGTCGACTGAAATACGTTTGTTAACAAGTTCTTGTTGGGGTCAAAAGTCCGAGCCAGCTCCCTCCTGTTCTTCTTCTTGCTTTTCTGGCGTCCTAACTTTGTCCAGGTTCATATCGCTTTAAGAGGAGGGGGTCTACAGTTTACTGAAGCAACAGTAAATCAAACGTGTGTGTTGCTTTAAGAGGCCATGGTGAATATTTAGGTGTGAAATAACATGTGGTCATTGTTGCTTTAAATTAGGATGGACCACATGTTATCACTAACCTCTGAGGGCCCCCCCCCCATGTGACTGGACCCCAGAAAGCCTTCCCCTCTATCCCCCTTTATGGGCGGCCTTGTCTGTAGCACGTAATGGGCAGGAGACACATACGAGTCCTTCATGTTTTCTGTTTCTGTCCTCCTTCATGACAGGAAACAAAACAACTTTTGGTTGTGAAACAAACCAAAACATGAACAGATATTTTTGACATTTTTCCGTCATTTCATAAACAGAAACATTTAGAGACGTTTTCTAACACGATCACCTGAAGTTGCTGCTGTTGTGTTGATTCTTCTGCAGCTGCGTGTGTAGAAAGTGAATTATGCACATTAGTGTTTTATTCATAGCGTCACTTTCCTGCTGTTTGTGTGACTCTTAAGTTTCAGTGTTCCCCTCATGTGAACTCATCATGTGCAGGGTAAAAAATGTTTTCCTCCTTTATGTTTCAGTCGCTGCACGCTGGTGTTTTCATTCCTCTGTTATCAGAGCCGCGAGCAGCTGCTCTGCTTCTTGTTGTGTGGTGCATTGTGGGTAAAAAAAGTCACATTTACATGCTCTTAAGAAACCAGGTTAGCCTGAGAAGTCGGTGCACATGCACTTTATGAAACCTGTGTGCAGCACGAGGTTTGTGTCAGAGTTTTAGAGCGATACACGAGGCGGCTGAATGATCATCTTTGAAAACACAAGTTCAGATTTCTTGGAGCTACGCAGCTTCAGTTCTCTGTTCTGTTATTTTGAGTAAAACCAATCATCTCTGTGCAGCTAAAACTACAGCTATACATCTATTTACATCAGTTTCATTAGACAGGTGCTTGAGAGGGGAATGAATCTGCACACTGTCTGAAGTGCACACAAACATTAGCATTGTTTTGGCACAGTCACGTTTCCTCTGCAGACACTTTGCAGGAGGAGGACATTGGTTTGACTCTAACCTGGTTACTGAAGTGTCTGTAAAATGTGAGCTTTACAGTTAACGTCAGAGTGTAAAAATACGCACTATATTCTGAAAAAGCAGCACTGAAAAAGAAACTCTTGTAACTGTTGGAAAGAGAAAACGGACGTGAAGGCATTTAGAAACAGTCAGAGCGACTGTCCTCCCTCGGGGCGAGTCGTCTCTGTGTTTCCTGTGATGTGTCTCTTAATTAAAGCGAGCGGGACGATTAGAACGAGCAAACATAAAGACAGAGACGACACTCTGCAGCCTGGAGAGCACGAGGACAAAAGAGGACAACAGATTTATGTCCTCTGAGGCTGAACCACAAGCTGCTGCTGCTGCTTACAGGCAGAGAGGTGGACGCCCTTTACATGGCCCTGACCACACACACACACACACACACACACACACACACACACACACACACACACACATCTCTGTGAGGAAGTCTGAGAAACATCCAAGAACGACTTGTGGACCAATCGGATCAATCCTTTAAAGTGCAGCTTGTTCAAAATGACACGAGAGTAGAAAGTGGAGCTGAAGCCTCTGAAATCTTCACTTTGATCTCCTGCTATTGTTCAAGGTGATGATTGGACAGAAGCATTTCCCAGCATGCACTGGGGCACCCTGTTGGTCAGAGTCAGGCAGACGCTCACGCTCATACTGATGGTCGAGTAAGTGACCAGCTGAGAGAGAGAGATGCAGGAAGTAAAGCTCAAACTCACACACTGTGGCCTTGTTTCATAATATTTTAATAAATAACACACATGCTCACTTTTTATATTTATATATGAAAAGCAAATGTAAATGTGCTTCAGGCATCCTGTGCAGGTCTTCTGTGCATCCAGGAGGCAGGGAGTGTAACGCCCCCGTTAAACCTCCCTTCACTGTCAGGTGCAGAAGAAGACAGACGGGTGAAGAATTTCAACGTAACGATCGACCTACAGGAGTAAATCTGTGAGACAGTCTGCAGGGAAAACGCCGGTCCTTTACACCAATCTGCTCTGAAAGAAAAATAAAAAAACAGCCTCCAGTTAGTCCAGCATGAATCCCTAAACCTCCCCCTGGATTATCAGCCCCGCAGGAGGCCGTAATGAGCCCGCCTGGGATTAGTCCGCGTTTGGTTTCAGACGGTGGGAAAGTTTGCAGCTCCACGGTCGCTATATCCTGTCGTCCGTACGTCTAAATCTGACCACAGCTCCCTCACTTGTTCAAAACCGCGTGCACGACGAGGCTCAGGAACAAGTCTGACAACAGGGCAGAGCTGACGGCTCACAGAGGACAAGGTTTAGCGTCAGGTCGACCTCTGACAACAACTAAAGAACGTGCAGAAAGGGAGAGTCTGTCTTTAAGCTGCACTCCAACAACCTCCAGAAGCTTTCATGTCCTCTGCAGAACTCCGAGAGAACAAACACTGAATTAGAAAATAAATCAAAAAAAGATATGGAATATTTAAGCCGCCTGGATCAGGAGAAGCATCAGAAAGATAAAGATAGAGCCCGACCGATTAATCAGCCAGCCGATAATATCGGCCGATATTAGCACATCAAGTGACTGTCGGTATCGGCTACTCTTATCTCAGATATGCGCCGATATTAAAAGATTTATTCTCCAGTCAAACATCATTTAATCTGAGTTTCATTGTATTACACTAGCAGAGGGCGCTCTTTTCCACACGTGTTTGATAACTGAGGGATCAACACAATAAATGTGTTTATAGATCTAAGAAAGATATCGGAATCAGATTTTTTCCGATGTAGTGGTTGTCGGCCCCAAATTCCCATATCAGTCGGGCCCTAGTTTAAAAGCAAAAGAAACCCTCACCTTCCAGTGAGAGTGTTTTCTGGAGAGTAAAACCCTGAAATGATTGATTTCAAACTCTATCTAAACACACGTCCGGGATTACTGCAGCTGGCATGAGATTTAAGACTCTTTGAAACCTTCTGTGCTGCTTTTTTGACTACACACAGTTGTAAGTGAACTTTAATACATTTATTTGACTCTCCGTCTGCATGACGTACTTCCCGGTGTGCCTGAAAGTGCAGCAACATAGTTCTGTTCTGGTGATCCGAGCAGCTACAGTGTTAGCATCAGGATGCTAAGTTTTCAATGTCCTGTGGGCCCAGACCCGCTTCCTCGCTTTTACAGGAAATCTGCAAGAAAACTATTTTTCGTGCATTCATTGAGCTTGTGTTGCGGTGCAGCTTGTCAGCGAACCTAAAACCCGCCTGGTCTCATGCGGTGTGAATCTGTGGTCCAAATTCCCCTGAGGATATTTGGATTTAAGCCAGGTTTGGCACAACACCTCAATCCACAAAACGCACACATGCGACTACGCCAGAAACAGAATATCTTCATTTAAGAATTTACAGTGGACTTCATGCATGTTTCTAATATTTTGACTGTCGTGTTATTCAGTGCATGTCAAGACTTTATTACAGATGCTACATAATGATGCATAAATCAAGGTCTGTGCGTGGTCTCACACCTGGAGGGTTGGGGATATTTCTTGGCGTCTTGCCTCGTGGATATTCCTCTAACCGTGTGTGTTATTAGAGATCCTGTGAGAGGCTTTCTGGTGAACAGGTTTCAGATCAGCTGCAGACTCTTGGCTCTGTATCATCCTGCAGCCGCGGCTCCGTCTGACGGCTCCTTATTACCCAACAGCAAACAGTCATTTCCACAGTCACAGAAAAGTGCTGATGTAGCTGAGCTGGCAGGCGGAGCGAAGGGATGAATTAACCCGCGCTGACGGCCTCGCTCAGGCTGCTGCTGCTGCTCGCCGAGAAACACTCTGTCATCTCTGCAACACTCTGCAACAGGGAGCATCCTGCAGAGCATCACTCACTCTGCAGGAAATATTCAAATCAGAACATAAACACCATGTTTCAAAGAAGCTTACTTAACCGGAACATGTCACTTCTTACGTAATCCCAGTCCTCTCCCGTGTTTTTTAGCCGTCCTAGATATACAACTTTCCCCTCTCTTCAGTTTGATTCTCAAACGTTCCATCGTGGTTTATTCTTCGTTCCCCTCAAACTGTCTCTGCTCTGCTAAATATTTCATCTGCAGCCTATTAAGCGGTTCTCCTGCTCTTTCTCACTTTTATGGGTCACAGTTCAGGAAGCACGAGATGGAAAGCGAGTCACGTTTTTTATGATTGGTACGATGATTTAAGAGCGGCTGTGTTTTCTCGCTGTGACTCCTGAAGAAGGCGAGGTGGAGTATTCAGTGCAGCTGCAACAATTAATCAATTATCAGTCGACTAATAAGTGAGCACATTTATTCTGATATTCATGTTTCTGTTTGAGTCGAGGAAGAAAGGAGCAAAGGTTTTCTGCGTTCAGCTCGTTAAACGTGAGATGATGTCTGAGACTGTAATCGATGTATCCGTGGTGATAACCGTCCATCTGAGTGGTTATGGAGGTCCTGCTGTTTTCATTTCTGTGATTTTATTCAGAAGTTAAAGTCACTCTCACACCTGTAGATATCCCATCATGCATTGAGGCCGTGTGGGTTCTCCTGCTCTCGTGAGTGCAGCAGATATTTGACAGGGATGATGAGATCAGAGTGATGAAGGTGTGTGTGTTCCCCTCCGGCTCGTTCTCTCAAACCGAGAGGAGAGAGAGAGAGAGAGTCATTAGGTTTCATCACTTCTTCTTCTTCTCCTCTTTATTTGTTGTGTTTGCAGCGACTCCTCGGGGAAATCATAAATAATGAGACAGAGTTTTACTTTCGGGGAGAGAAGAATGAAAGACGTAAGTCAGTGAAATCGATAGAAGACTGAGAGCGTGAGGCAAGTCGTCCTCGCTGAACTGCAACTCTGATTCAACTGGAAACCGCTCCGTACTGTGCCTTCTTCGTTTGTCCCTTTTAGGCTCCTGTACTCTAACACACTCTGCAGACAGCAAGCTCTACTCTGCACGATGTGTTCTTTATTTTGTCCCTCTCAGGCTCCTGTAGTTGAACTCTCTGCCCAATCAAAGGGAAGCAGATGCATTTAGATTTAGATGGTCCTGATACCAGATGTTTAAACTTTGATGCCATGTTGGTTCCATTTTGATAATGACAATGACGTTATTTAGGATGGTTTTGATGCTGATCAGAACTCTCAAGAACACCTGTCGATGTTGTGCTCTGCCTCTGGTCACTTCCTGTCAGCACCTCTGGTCACTTCCTGTCAGCACCTCTGGTCACTTCCTGTCAGCACCTCTGGCCACTTCCTGTCAGCACCTGTGTGCTGTTTGTTTTTCACTTCCTGACGTTGTTTAGATCTCTAGATCCTCGCTTGTGTTTTTCTTACTCTCTGATGTTCCTCACTTTGGATAAAAGCGTCTGATAAATGAATTGTAGAATTGTCTGACGAAATATCAATATGTCAATTTGTTGTCGCTCTGACTTCTGGTAACGCTGGCGCCAAATCTCATTATACGTTTTTCTCTCAAATCTCAGATGTTTCTTCCATCAGTTTGTCTGCGTGTTAAAAGTGTTCACAGCAGATGAAGCGTGACATCAGGAGCAGAAAGAAAAATTGCCCTCCTGTTTGACATGAGACTCTATTAGTAAGGAAAACATCATCTTCCTGCTTCTTCTTCTGTGGTGTCTTCAGAAGTCGTCAGGTGTGTTTGAGCCCTCAGGGAGCGACAGAGTCATGTACTGGAGCTGCATGGCCCGGATTATCCTCCTCAGAAAAGCGTGAAAATCAGGGTAATAATTCAGAAAAATTGCCTCTGTGCATCATGAACTGAGCCTCTTTTTATTTTCTGAGCGTTTGTGTGAAGGAGACAAAACGCCACAGTGGCTGCTGGGTAATCTGTGTGTTTTTTCCAAATAGAGCTCTTTGTGCAGACGCTGTTTGCAGCTCGAGCCCGTGTCATCTCTCGATTTCACGCAGACCTGGAGTTAATTGTTGTGGTTTCATGGACGTCAGAGAGTTTTCTGTTCAGAGCAGAGAACGTGTGGAGGAGCTGCACTAATACTGTCAGTGATATCGACAGATTTGGTATTTACAAAGTTCACCTGGAGCCTGACACGAGGCGTGCACTGCACTGAGAGAAACACGAGGACTCACCTGCCTGCAGGGAGTCATGTTCATTAACAGACAGATGCTGATGTTTGGCCTGATGAACACTGTCATGACTCCCAGTCGTCTTTTTCTTTACGCTCACTGTCTTTGTAGTTTAGGGTCACTTCGAGGAACAACCTCACCTCGTCGTCCATCCACACAAACGCCATGTTTGTATGTTTACACCTCACGCTCTGTAGAACCACATGCAGAACATACTTCTATCAAACGCAGTGTGCAGTATGTTCTGCTTACTGCGTTCAACAGTGGTATGTAGTATGACCGCCCGGCCCGGCTCAGCTGGTTTCTGGTCTTGGAATGAGGAAGTAAACAACAGCCCAGCTGACGTCAAACGCCGCTTCAGTGTAGCGTCCACTTACAGAGTGAAAAAATATGAAGAGAGATTTGTTTAGATTTTGGATATAATATTCCGGATATTACGGTTTTTGATTAATCAAATTGGCAAAGTGCAGAATAAGAGAGGATAGAAAATGTCAGCTCTTTGCCTCAAACAAAAGTCACATGTTGTATTTTGGTCCTGTCAGGCCTCCGTACTTGTTGAAACAGATCAGTGGAGCTCTACAGAACAAGAAGAACTGATCGTCAAACATTCAGTTCAAAACTTTTTCCTACTTAGTTTGATCAAAATGAAACACAACCCCCCTTCACCATCCTGTCGCAGGTCGACCTGCAGGGACTCGATGGACTCGATGGACTCACCTTGACGCTGTAGTTTCAAGGACAGGTGTGAGTTTTTTCTCTCAGATTGGGATCAGGTCGTTGTTGGAGCGTTTTTTCTCTCCTGTAAAGGGCGCAGCGTTCGGAGCAGAATATCGACTTTTTTCTGTGATAAGGTTTTCCAGCTTGCCTCTGTTGATAACTGAGCGGAGCGGCTGGTGGTGTGTGCATGTGTGTGCATGTGTGTGCGTGTGTGTGTGTGTGTGTGTGTGTGTGAGTGTGTGAGAGAGTGGTGGGGGGCTTCGGTCAGCAGCTTACTGGCTGATCACACCGCTGTGCTCAGTCAGCAGCCGGACCGAGTAGAAAAAAAAAAAAAAAAGGCCCGCTTTATCATCAAACGCTGAGCTCACCGCTTCTCAACCCGCTTTGTCAAAGATTATTCTGACAGTTACCATGACAACGGCACCTGAAACGTCTCCATGGGAGATTTCAAAAAGGAGATGTCCTCAAAACTTCAGAAGGGACAGAACTTTTTTACCTTTTTAGATATAAAAAAAGAAACTTAATCTGCCTGAGGTGAAAAACTGGAAAAGTTCAAGAAAACCAAGAGTGAAGTTTTTAATCTTTTCTTTGTGTATCAAAAGTCCGAGCTTCTTCTCGTAGATACTCAGCGTTGTTAATAACCAGAACGGGAAATAGAGGGCACGCAGTAACGTCCCTTTCCCCATCACGACAAACAAGAGGCAGATACACGATACAGATCCGAACGTAGAGAGTGAGCTGTGCTTCTCCTGGTCCTGATTGTGGGACTTGAAGCGATCCTGTTTGGTTGTTTGTGTTGGATACAGAGAGACGTGTACAGACAGGTTTGGTGGGCTAACACCCGGCTCACATGTGATTGAATTTTCCCCTCGGCTCTGACTGACGGGCTGCAGCCTCCTGCTGCTCCTGTAACCCTCATCACCTCCGTCTGTCGGTCAGAGAGGAGGAGGAGGAGGAGGAGGAGCTCTCCTTCGTCCTGACACTGTTCCTCTGAATCTTCATCACACTCTCAGTCTGCAGCTGCTCCAAACAAACAGCACCTGATTCAAGGTGTTAGATTTTATACAACATCTCAGCCGTGGATGAAGAGTTCAAGTACGACCTGAAGATGCACATGATGTTTCACAAGCATTAGAGAAAGATTATAATGAGATTTATTGTTAGATTCAGGTTTCAGTTGCATTGTGGATGAGGTTAAAGGTCGTCAAAGTATTTATATTCCGTTAACAACAAGGCCGAGACGTGGACAGTGGCTGCAGCAGTTCTCTGATCAAGCATTACTGAAGTGTATAAAAGGGGCTGGATTCATTAAAGTATCAGGATTTTTATTGCACGATTTCAGAATAATGATATATTTTTCTTGGATCGATGATCAAGACGTCGTATCTGTTTAAAGAGAAACAGCCGACGTGAGCCGAGAGCGGCCAAGAGAGAAAAATAGCAGACAAAGCATCTTGTCTTCTTAAAAGCTTGGAGTCTCTCAGGTTATTAATAAAGCTTTAACTCTGTGTCATCCTCCATCAGCCTCTCAGAAGGAACTGGAGAATAAATGAAGTCAAATGAGAAAGTCAAACAAAGTTCTCTGCTGTGCAGATTTAAAGATAAAATCATTGTAGAGTTGGTAAACAGCCTTTAAAATATAAACTTCTCCTAAAGTAAAGCTGCTCTATCATCCCTTCTGGGCCTCCGTACATGTGTGCTGGTGACTGTGTCTGCAGAGACCCTGTCCTCTGACTGGATATTACTGTTCTGGTTTGTTCTGGTTGACTCGGGACGTTTCTGGGCGGAGCTGGTGTGTTTCCTCCAGCCAATGACAGCGCAGCAGGTGAGTTTAGGAGTGGATACAGTTCAGTGATTGGACGTGATTCAAACCGGTGAATATGACGGACGTGGACGTAGCGTCAAAGAAGAGAAAATATAATCACAGTGAGGTGAAACACCAAGCGGATAAAGCTCGTTCTAAAACGAGGGTGAACCTTGAGTTGGCTTTTACCCGTGGACGTGGAGTTGGTCTGCTTCCTGTTGGACAGGCAGGTGATGAACACCGGCGGTTAGCTTGTGCTAGCGTGCGTTAGCTTGCAGTGTAGGTACAAGCAGTAAATGTACACACTACGTCCTGCAGTGAGTGTGAGCTTCTGGGGGCCCAGGAGGAGGGGCCACGTTTGAATGTTGTGTTTACAAACTGTGATGACAAATGCTGCTGACTCCACCTTTAAGTTTCATGTTCGTACTGTCTCTAGTTTGTTTACTTCGAGATGTGAAACACTTCTCCTGCTGTTGTTGTCGAGTTTCTGACCTCATGTTTTTCTCTTCCCTTTAATAAAAGGAGATGATTTATGGTTCTGCTGAGAGTTTCATGAAGCTGCTGGTTTCTTTCTTTTGTTCAGTCAACAGCAGAAAGAGTCTGAGGCTCAGACAAGTCAGGAGCACAAAGTTAGTTTTTCAGAGCTCCTATTTCTCCTGCTTCGCATGAACCGTGCTCCTCTTAAATCTTTAATTCATCCTCTGAATAAAGAGGTCATCCTGATTAAACATTGAGCGGTGAGGAGCTGAGTTTACAACGAGGAGGAGAAGAAGAAGTGTGAGACTGACAGGAGCAGGAGGGGGTTTATTTCCTGTTTAGTGCCGGTAAGGTGTCAGTCACGTTTCTCCTGAGGTAGTTTTTCTAAAGGTTTATTTGTGGGCTTTTAATGCCTCTATGTAGAGAGAGAGTTGGGAATCACATGCATGCAGGAAAGGAGCCACAGGTCCGAGCCGAACCCGGGCCGCCCCCCTGAAGGACCACAGCCCCCGTACACGGAACTAAACCACTAGGCCACAGACGCCCCTTCCTCCTGATATTTTTAATATAAACATTAAGAAGCTGAAAGGAGATGTTGATACATGTTGTGTCGATGTCTTTTGATTGGAATCAGGTCGGATTTTGTTTCCGGATGTTCCCGTAGGCGACTCAACTTCCCTCCTGATGAAACACATTTAAATGTAGATGAACGGACAAGTCAACATCTCAGACAACAGTCAGAAACGACATAGTTCAGTGAAGTTGATCAGGTCCACGAGTGTCTGCAGGTTAAACATTTCCATACCACACTTATTTTTTTACCCATAGTATCGAAAAGAACTAGAACTCGTTTTATTTGATCCTGGAAGTCTGAAAATCTGAGTTGCCGATCTGACACGTCATCAGGCCTCCTGAAGTCTGAAGTCTGACGTGGAAACTCAGGACCCCGAGTTAAAATCCAACATGGCAGCTCCGTGCGTCAACAGTAACGTTTAAGCTGTAACTATCGTGTTTACGAGCAGCTTAGTCCTCTTTGTGTGATTAAATCAGTCACACTGATCGTTCTATCTGTGGACATGTCGTTTTATTTTCCCCCGCAAACTATCGTGTAGTGTGTTGTCATCGTCAGGTATTATCTAACTAAACAAAGCTACTCATGGAGGCGTCCATGTTGTTTGTCCGACTTGTTGCCAACTCGCAACTGGAACGCTGTGAACTCGGGTGTGACGTCATTCCCAGCTCAGAGGTTAACGGAACGCACCAAATCTTCACCCTCTTCATGCGACAGGTTTGCAGGAGAGGAATGAATCCATCGAAAGTTGCAGACGAACTCCCGGACACGGAAACATGTTCAATTTTTGTGTGCAATTTAGACCGTGTGCAGAAGTTCGCCTGCAGCTTTTGCTCATTAAAAACAAGTTAATCAATCTCAGGTGCAATGACGTCCATTTTTGTTGCCGTGGTATCGAAATCATTCGATTTTTACTAGAATAGAAGTTTTAAATGCTGGTATTGTGAGAGCCCCTAAACATAAGTACTCATTTTATTTTTGTACTTGTGAGCACTTTGCAAACTTTACTCTTCTAAACATCTTAAAGGCTTTGATGTAGACGTTTGAATTGTGGTGTGTGGATGTGGAGGAGCTCTTTGTCTCTGTGAGAGCGAGCGCAGAAAAGAGACAGGAATGTTTTTGTCTTTCCTCAGCAGCTGGTTCCTTCTCAGCCGGCTGTCCGGCCTCATTCACCGAGCGCTGATTAGCTTTTTGTTGCCTCTCTCTCCGTCTCCTGCCTGTGTGAGAGAGAGAGAGAGAGAGAGAGAGAGAGAGAGAGAGTGTGTCTGTGTGTGAGGAAGTGGTGGAGCTCTCTTTAGGAACAAACAATAGACTCACTCAGCCAGCTAAACAGACAGCACCAGAAAGAGGTCAATTATGGAAAGGAACTAACAAAGAGCAAAAAAAAAAGAAGTGAGTGTGATTAGTCTTTGTTATGGAAACCGTGTCGTACTCTCGGGCTGCAGAGATTGGTCTCCTGCTGTCCGCATCAGGCTGATTGTACCTCCGACATTCTCGCAAATATCAGAATCCTCCTGCAGCGTCACTTCTCTGCTCGAGCTGCATCAAAACACAGAAATGAACCCCAGAACTTGCAGAAAAAAAATCCAGTTTTTATGCTCTGGGTAAAAACACAGACTCCTCCCACACAAACCAGAGTTCATTTGCATACTCCTTCTCGGCCGGCGTCCCACAATGCCCTGCGTTTTATGCATTATTGAGTCTCCTGGTGGCTTCCTATAAAGGAGGGAAGAGGCCGCGCCATAAAAAGAAGTAGGACTCTGAATTCAACAAGCGTGACTTCAAAGACCCTTTGAAAAATTGATCAGGTGGGGTTGTAGCTGGAGTAGATCTCAGGCGGAGGCCTTTTTTTTTAATCAGGTTAACAACACAAAACACAAGAATAACACAAAGTTCTGTGCAGGAACGGAGAGAAACATCTCCTCTTTCCAAAGGTCACGTCTTTCTCTTTTTCACACCTGGTTTCTCCTGAAATGTTAATTTTCCTCAACATGTTTGATAAAGTAGAGGAAAGTTTCCATGGTGATGGCGTTGCAGCTCGGGTTAATCATCAGATCTTGATTGCATCTCAGCCCGATGTTGTTTTCTTAATTTATTTTTCACAGCGCAGTCATTGGAAAAGAAAGAAACGAGAGAAAGCAGCCAAACTGCACCGGCGAGGATTCAATCTGTTGTTAAACAAACCTGACAAAAGCAAACAGATGCTGGAGAGAAGACACATCTGATGATGTGTGTGAACAGCACGTCTCTCAAAAGCAAACCAGAAAATCTCCTCTGGGATTAATGAAGTCTGTAAAAACACAAACGTGGTTGAACGATTTAGAGTCAGACTTCTGCGTCCTTTAAACATGTTTTGTTATTTCAGTGAATGTTTCGGGTCAAAAGACTTTTTTCAAATCACATCTCATCGTGTCTTTAGTCTCTCGTCGTCTCGTTGATTCTTACCTTCCAGCAGCAGCTCACGTTGACTGTAGAGAAAAGCAGCAGTTTGACCCCACATGTTTCACAGACTCGTGTATGTAATGTCGTGTTGTAGTACTCCAAACCGGTCTCGAGACCGCTTTCTGAAGTTCTCGGTCTCGTCTCGGAATCGAAAGCATTGTCTCAGCCTCAGACTAGGTGGACTGGACTGGTCAAGACCACCACTGATGGGCTATTTTTCCACATCACCACTGTGATTTGAAGGAACACGCCTCTTTCTAAAAGATCATTTTTATCCCCCGGTTATGCCCGCAACCTTCCCGGAGTTAGGGAGTGAGTGAGTGACACTCCTGCTGCACACAAGTTGAGGATTTTTTGTTGATATTTATGGTCTCGGTCTTGTCTCTGTCTCGCCCTGTCTTGGTCTTGGTTTTGACTCGGTCTCGATCCCTAAAATGGTCTTGTCTCGGAGCGCTCTGATCTCGGTTAGTGTGCTCTTGACTACAACATTACAGACCGGGTCAAACCTTTTTGTTGTCACAGATAATTGTCTGATATTTCCGTTATAGCTCAGAACCTCCGAGTGCACAGTCGCTGTCTGAGGACTCTGCTGTAAACCCTTTTCTTTGTGTCTGTAGAGCTGCTATCATAAATATTTTCTCCGTGTCTTTAAAGAGCAGCTTCACACTCTCTTCACACATTCAGACGTGTATTCAAACACACGTTGGCGTCTTCTGCGGTTCAATCAGTTTGAGGTATTTTCACAGGTTTTTAGCAGATTTCAAAGTGTTTAAATGAAGATTTTTTTTATTCTCCGGGAAGAAACTAAACTTCAGGAACACAGAAACCTGAAACCAGAATCAGTGGTTTATATAAGACATAAGGATAAGGAATGTGTTTGACTAACGGGACTGACAGTCGTCACCTGAGCTAGTAAGCATCACTTTCCACAGTCCGTCCACGTGCTGTAGGACAGAGCAAAACCAATGTAGGTATGCAGCGCACACGGACTGTGAAAATTGAGGGTTACAGTTAAACAAATTATTAACAACTTCAGAAATGTCAACCCACAAGGTCAGTAAAATGTTGTGTCCAAGCTGTAATGCAGCTGCCCACCATTAGAGGGTGCTGTAGCTCAGGTTACTGGGCCTTCTCTCGTGTGTGCGTGATGTGCGCTGGCTGTTTAACCCCCTCATGATGTTTATCCAGACCCAACTGTTATCATGTGTGTAGGTCTGTGACTGGTGGTTTTTTTATTAGGTTATTTTCTGTCATGTTTTGTGGAAGAATGTGCCACCAGAGTTTTGAACTTCAATAAGATACTAGTAAAACCCAACAACTATGGCGGACTCCAGAGTTCTGTTTGTGAAATAATTGACTGACATTTTCTCTAAATGTACTCTCTTGTAGTTTAGGATCACTCAAAGTAAGTAGTTGTTTCATTACAAAGTCACACTGCCAACTACAGGCCTGGCATGTCTACTACAGGGTTTGAGTCAGTTTTGCAGATCAGTGTGCGCGACGGTTGTTATCAAAACTTGTAGCCTGAACGCAGAACTTTTTGCAAGTGTGAAATTGATATTTGCGAACTCATATTCAGTGATTGTAAGTCGTGCTTTGTGGGAGTATATGGCATGTTTAGGATGCACGTCGCCACACGTTTTAGCAGCATTTAAAATAGCCCGTAGTTAAATAGACTGCAAGATGTAATGTCAGAAAGTGTTCAGAAATGTTTAATGGTGTTATCTTACCTGAAGAGCAGTTCAAAAATGAAGTTTCTGTTGTATCGACAGGGACATAAGTTGCTAGGATTGAATCGAGGTTGCAGCAGCGGATCAAAGAAAAGTTCTTAAACTGATGTTCACATTCCCGTGTGTGTGTGTGTGTGTGTGACGTCCGCTCTGCGACTTTCAGCTTCAGTCTCTACTGTGTCTTCAGTCCCATCAGCTCACTGTCCCACTGTCTGAGTGATCCCCCCCCAACAGACCCCGAGGCTGCTCTACGTCTGTCCTCCTCCTCCCTCTCCTCCTCCTCCTCCTCCTCCTCTCTGTGAAGGTCTCCGGGTCGAACATCACATTACATCACCCGGATGATCATAAAAAGCGCACTAAATGTCACGCTGCACCGTCGATAAATAACAAGACAGACGTCGAGTCTGCAGGTGTTGATGTTCACTGCAGGAGGAAGCTGGACGAGTTTTTTAACATAAATATGTGAGATTACATGAAGGACGTCACTTTTCTGATCTTTGAACATATTTTAAAGTTATAAACAAGTTGAAACACCCTGCCAGACACCAAAATGTTGGAGAAAGACTTAAAGGTGTTGCTTAAGATCAAAAGTTAAACCAAAGCTGTCGCTGCAAAAGGTAGATGATTCCAAAGGAGAGGTGGGCTGATAACTGAAGGCTCTACCTCCCATAGTACATTTAGAGACTGTAGGTACCACGAGCAGGCCTGATAACTGAAGACTCTACCTCCCATAGTACATTTAGAGACAGTAGGTACCACGAGCAGGCCTGATAACTGAAGGCTCTACCTCCCATAGTACATTTAGAGACTGTAGGTACCACGAGCAGGCCTGATAACTGAAGGCTCTACCTCCCATAGTACATTTAGAGACTGTAGGTACCACGAGCAGGCCTGATAACTGAAGGCTCTACCTCCCATAGTACATTTAGAGACTGTAGGTACCACGAGCAGGCCTGATAACTGAAGGCTCTACCTCCCATAGTACATTTAGAGACTGTAGGTACCACGAGCAGGCCTGATAACTAAAGGCTCTACCTCCCATAGTACATTTAGAGACTGTAGGTACCACGAGCAGGCCTGATAACTGAAGACTCTACCTCCCATAGTACATTTAGAGACTGTAGGTACCACGAGCAGGCCTGATAACTGAAGGCTCTACCTCCTATAGTACATTTAGAGACTGTAGGTACCACGAGCAGGCCTGATAACTGAAGGCTCTACCTCCCATAGTACATTTAGAGACTGTAGGTACCACGAGCAGGCCTGATAACTGAAGACTCTACCTCCCATAGTACATTTAGAGACTGTAGGTACCACGAGCAGGCCTGATAACTGAAGACTCTACCTCCCATAGTACATTTAGAGACTGTAGGTACCACGAGCAGGCCTGATAACTGAAGGCTCTACCTCCTATAGTACATTTAGAGACTGTAGGTACCACGAGCAGGCCTGATAACTGAAGACTCTACCTCCCATAGTACATTTAGAGACTGTAGGTACCACGAGCAGGCCTGATAACTGAAGACTCTACCTCCCATAGTACATTTAGAGACTGTAGGTACCACGAGCAGGCCTGATAACTGAAGGCTCTACCTCCTATAGTACATTTAGAGACTGTAGGTACCACGAGCAGGCCTGATAACTGAAGGCTCTACCTCCCATAGTACATTTAGAGACTGTAGGTACCACGAGCAGGCCTGATAACTGAAGGCTCTACCTCCCATAGTACATTTAGAGACTGTAGGTACCACGAGCAGGCCTGCATTCTGGGAGCGAAATGTTCTTAAAGGGTAGTACTGCACTATTAACTCTTTAAGATAAGATGGTGCCTGACCATTTAGAGCTTTGTAAGTGAGAAAAGTCGGAGGAGAGGGAGTCGGTGCAGAGAAGCCAAAACAGGAGTAATGTGGTCCCTGTTCCTAGTTCTAGCCAGTACTCGAGCTGCAGCGTTTTGGAGTTGAAGAGTCTTTAGAGGTTTACCAGATCACCCTGATAAAAGAGCATTACAGTAATCCAACCTGGAAAAAACAAAAGACTTTTTAATTCACCTGACTTCAACTCGGCTTCATCAGAAAATGTTCTTTATGATCCAAAGAAAACAGACTTTGTGAATGCCTTTATAATTTCTGTATGTTTTCAAGTGGTAAAAATGCTTCCAGAGCTCGTCCTCTGCAGAAAGGTCTCGTTAGCAGTTTATGACTTCCATCTAATTAAACCTTAATGATGATTCAGTCGTTAAACAGCCATTAAACGCCTCAGGGCAAAAAATTCACCTTAAACGTAAAGTGTTCGATGAATTATGAGAACAAAGGAGAAGAAAACGCTTCAGTGCAGATGTTGAATTTGCTCCAAACAACTGAGAGCGTCGTTTTCTTCCATTACTCTCCTGAAACGTGAAAACTGTCGACCAAGACGAGAAATGTGTCAACCGCGTGAGGAGACGGACGTTAAGTTTCGACCAGTTCCTGTTTGTGTCTTTGCTGTGCCTCAAAGGTTGAGTTGGTCATCTCTGAACTGGAAGGTCTGGGTTTGATCCCCAGCTCCAGCAGCCACATGTCCGATGTGTACTTGGGCAAGACACTTAACCCCAAGTTCTGGTCGGTGTGCTGTGAACGGCGGCATCGGTCCTGCTCGGGCCTGTTGAAGGCTTTTTGTCAGATTCAACATGTAGAATCGGCGCGACAAGTCGGGGAGAGAAATCCCGCTGATTGGCTGTAAGCCAGCGAATCGCGGAAGTGGCGAAGGAAAACAAACGGCAGACAAGACCAGTACCGTCTGCATATCTTCAGACATTTAGTCAAGTTGAGGTTGTTACTCACGCATCCAGCAGGAAAATGATAAATGCCTGTTCAAACGATATCTGTGTTTGGGTTTTCTGCTTTGTGTGACAAATATCAGACTGCTCCCCCTGCTGGTATGGAGAGTTATTACCTCTCAAGTATGCGCAGAAACACAATCTGATTGTGTGCTCTCAGTTTGGTGTATATGGAGCGATATTTTTGGCCTGGAGAGAACGAGATGCCGCAGACCGAGCTCGTGGCAGCTTGTTTGTTTACTGTCAGTTTGGTGTGTACCAGCCTTAACACGCGTCAAGTTTAATCAAGTATATGACTTCTATATATAAAGGTATGCTCATGACGTGGTTGGTTGCGTACGCAAACACAAGGTTAAACAGCAAACCTCAAAGTGTTTCCTAAAAAGTGCCTCCTCACGCTCAGCCCTCCTCCCGTCCTTTGAGGCAGCTTTCTGATTTGTTCTGGGGTCCAAACATTCAGCAGACGTTTGGTTTCTTCTTTTGGTGTTGTGGGGATGGAGCCGGAGTTAATCTGTGATGAGCTGTCAGGTCGACGCCTCCGTGCGTCTAATCCATGATCTGATCTGTTCCTCAGATCTACAGAACAGCTCCAGGCAGCGCTGCTTTAATGCTGATAATGCCTTCTAGTTTGTGTGGAATATAATCTGTGGAAATCCCTTTAATCAAAGCGGCAGTGACACAAACATTGGCCGGGTAAAGACTTAATACGACTAAATGCCACAGAGAAACTCCCCCTCCTTTTTGTTCAGCGGAGAGATGAGGTGTTTTCAGCTAAATTTAACCTCCGACTGAACCAGCAGCAACAAACACTTCAAGAGTCTGAATGTTCATGATGTGGAAACCTGAGAGCTGAGGCTGTCCAGACTGTTAGATACCATGTCTTACAATACAATCTCTGTTATTTAAATAACACTTTACAAACATCTATTTCATAAGACAGGAGGAGGAATACATCCGTCATAAACTGCAGACAAACTCCTGCACACTGTCTAGATTGCACAAAAACATCCGTACAAAAAAAGAGGCTGAAATAGTTGAAAACGACCTGAAAATGAGTCGTACGAACACAAACATCGTGTCTAAATCTTCCTGATATTGTGCAGTGCAGGCCAGCCTAAAACTGCATCAAATATTTTGACAACCCTAAAAGAAAAAATGCACACGTTGCTCTCCAGACTTTAGTAATTACACGTAGATGAATAGATTTTCATCAAGGTGAAGGTAAAAAGTGTAATCACAGCAACACAGCACAAAGGAAAGTCTCTGTGCTCAAAGAGAAAGTGTAGATCTATGACGCTGAGACCTTTAAAGAGCTGGTAGATACTCTAAAGATTCATTTTTCTTTTTAAGTGCTTCTCAGTCAGGAGGACAAAGAGTCATCGTCAGTTCATCTTCTGGCAAACCTTCCAGGATAAAAACAAACCTGATATCAGGGCTGAATGAGCAACGAGACTGTGTTTTACAGGTCCATGAACGCACCTTTGTGCCTCAACCGTCCTCACTTCAAAGCTCGGAGACTTGGGAGGCACAAATGTCCCCAACTTTGAAGATGATGGGGGGTTGTTCTGGAAGGAGGGGTCTGAGAGAGAGCGCTCGGAGCCTCTCCAGAGGATTCTCTGTACGACTGATGGAGAGCAAACACGCTCCACTTCAAAGAGGCGACGCTCCTCAGAGGAGGCGGCTCGCCGTCTTCACCTCCTCTGCTGCTTAGACGACGCCGTGCAGCCCGCGCTTCAACTGGGCCGGGTCATCTCAAACTCAGAGACCACACCAAACCGACAACAAAGAACAAGCTACGATCAAAACCGACTGTGGTCGGCTCGTTGTATGCCTAGCTTTAAACATCACCGTTTGTTTAAGTGACGATGACTTCACAATAATACGACACAACAAGCCGGACCACAGCTTCCATACATGGGGTGCACGCACTTACCACTGCACCACCAGCGCCCCCTTCAGTCACATTTTAAACCAAACGCTGCTGCAGGGTTTACGACAGAGAGCACTGCTGTCTATATTGCATAAGAACATTTGTTGCCAACGTTTTTGTGCAAGTTTCACTGCAATTTTTGATTGATAAAAACAAGAAATAACCCAAAAGAGGGAATCTGGGACCTTTATTTTGTGGCTGTGAAATCAAATCAGGTATCGATATTGTTTCCATAGGGGAACTACGGCCCATAAAGTATATGGTATGGTATCACATCACATTGTATTGTATTGCATTGTATCAAAACAGATGTGTGTGTGGCGTGGACGCTGGCGTAAAGTTTTAAATTTGTGTGTGAAATATTTCAGTTGAAACAGTCTTTGACGATATGTTCATGTCGTTTTTGTTCAAGTTCAAATCTGGCAGGAAAGCAAAACAGACATGAATTTTCAATGTTAGAGTACAGGAGGCCTCTTCGTCATATTCAGGGATTTCAGCTGAAATTATTTCAGTTTTAAACTCTTTTCTAAGTAAATAAATTCTTTCTTTTGGTAAATCAAAAGGCTTGTCTCGCCTGCACCTTGTTGTTTAATGTCCGCTGTAAAACACATTCCTGCTCTCTTTCAAACGTGTTCACATCGTCCTCTGTTTATGTAACGGCCTGAGGAGCTCAAGAGGACGATGGCGACCTGAAACCTCTCTCATGCCGCTCGTGTGCATTCAAGACAATAACACGTTATACAGATGAAAGGAGGAGATAGAAACTCGGACTCAGAGCTGAAATATCTCCCTCTATAGATCTAGATTTAGTGATGGAGGATGGAGACGAGTTAACTCTGATTTCACACTTCGTTTCTGTGCAGCTATTTTCAGCCGTGTGTCGAGGACAGAAGGCCCGGTTTGTGTTTCAGATAATGAAAACACACCATCCAGCGGTGAGCGGCTCCTTTCATCCTCCCCGTGTCAGCTCGTTATTGCTCGAGTTAAGACATTAAGTTGAGAAGTGAGAGAGAGAGAGATGTGTCTGTGTGAGTCACTCACCTAAAAATATCAGCCATATTCCTCCCCTTCTCTCTGCCGAGTCGCTCTGACCCGTGAGTCACAGCGTCACATGGAGAGGTTCAGAAGCAGGCGGCGTTCAGAGAAACCTGGTGATCTGACCGCAGAGAGGACGTTCATCAGGGAGAGAGGAGCAGAGTGAAGGCAGCGACAGACCCCGACTGAGCAGATTTTAAACTTTGATATGATTCTAGAAAAAAATCAAACCATATCAATTCATGTTTGATACCACAGCAATAAAAACGTCCTGCTAACGTTACAGGCGACACGTGTGAAACAAGATGGAAATTAAACTCAAGTTTGGATCCAGTCTTTGATTGGTTAAAAACTCTTGGTGGAAGAAATCTCCGTTTTGATGGTCTGCCGTCACGGTGTCTGTGGTCAGAGATGTTTTGAACACTCGTGCTTTTGTGCATTGTTTATTTTTTATGAAACAAGAGAAGCTAACGTTCTTAAATGCTACCTTTCTCAACACGATCAGTAACACCAGAACTCTCTGTAAATGAGAAATAAAGAAGAAGACGTTGGCAGGAGGACAGATGTGTGCAGACATGTGATCCAGTGCGGGACAGTTGTCAGTTTGTTCGTCACCTAAAGACTTCAGAGGTTCAATCCCCAGCTCCGATCATTTATTCATACTTCTGGCCTCATACCAACGAAGAAAATATGCCTGATGAATCACAGCCAAGTGACATCCTCCTGACTCATTTGTTTATTTCACTGATTTTGTTCCTAAACTGGCTGCAGAGCTGCAACTTAAAGGGACAGGATGGTTTCAGGCTGTGAATGTTTTAAGTGTTCCTCTTTATTCCTGTGTTTTTGTTCTGCAGTTTGAACCCACATTGTTGCATTTCCAGTCTCTTGAATTCGTATCAGGTGTGTTTCAGTGAGGCCGGCGTGTTAAATAAGATGCTTCTTGCAGTCAGTGACACATTTCCACTCTGTGTCTGTGCTTTCTTATCGTTAGCAAGCAGCAGTATCTCTGTTACCAGCCTCGACAGTGATTTGTTGTGTTCCTCTGCGTGTTCGGCCTCTTTTCTCTCTACTGCAGCCAGAAGATGGCATGGTTCGTATGCAGTCTCCTCTCACACTCCAGATCTCGGCTGCCACGCTATTATTAGCCCTACCATGCTTTAAAATGTGTGTGTGTGTAAATAAACTGCTGCTGCACAAGCCGGGACTCGCTGTGGGAAAACAGCATAAATGCAAACATGCAGCACGTAAAAGCAACATGACAGTTTATTGCCGTGTAAGAGGCTGATGATTGGGATCCAAACTGAAAAGGGATTTCCTGGTTTAAGCTGAGATTTAGAGCTGCGAATGCGTCACCTTCCCTCTGCCAAGGCAATTTTTTTTGACACATTTCCTTGCCTGCAGGGCGCCGTCGACAAACACTCATGTTTTTTATCGCTCCTCGGTCTTCAGGACGGCAGCGCCAGCCACAATTCTTGCAAAGGCAATGACACGCTGTGGCTGGATAAAGAGCTACATGTGAGGAATCAGAAGCAGGGAGGAGAGAGGCCTGAATGGAAATGTGTTTCATCGGGGCCTTCAGAGGAGAGAATATGTTTGCTTAATCACGTCTCACTTCAAAAAAAATCCTGCAGCCAAGTTGCCTGGTAACTAAAGTGCAGCGGAAATCTTTGACTTGAGAATGATCGTTGAACAAGAGCAGCCAGAGAAAGTCTTTGAATATCCAAATTCAAGGCCTGAAAACGTCCTTGAATGCTGTTCCCTGTTTTCAGGATTTAAACGCACGCTACACTCTGGTAGGGTATGAAGATCAAATGTAGAATATGTTAATGATCTCATCTCAAAAAAGAGTTCAAATTAACTCACACAGCATTTAGATTATGCATACAGCGTCTGTGGCTCCTTCAGGCTTAATGTCATGTGTTTTTATGAATTTTCAGTCTCTTTCACATGTCATGAAGCGTTTTCTACGACATGAAAATCGCTCTGAACCAAAGCCTGCATAAATCCAGGGCCTAGAAACGTCCTTAAAGGTATTCTGTAAAATCTACTTCCCCATGTTTCTAACTTCAACACGTGTCTCTAGTCTGTCTACAGACCCCCCCAATGATGAGAAAAGTCCATCCTCTCCGTCTTTGTCCTGCTCCACTTTTCAGAAAATGTGTGCTCAAACAGGCCGTTTGGAGATTTTCCCTTCATGACATCACAAAGGGCAGTAACCCCTCCCCCAGGTGGGTGACACTCCCACAGCTAGGTGTTTGTTCTGCCCTCTGAGTCTGCCTTCTCACCGTAAACAATAGGGCATGGAGCGAGAAAGCCCGAGCCACCCAAGCCCTTCCAGAGAGGGGCGTGGTCAGACACAGCTCATTTACATTTAAAGCTACAGACACAGAAACAGCCTGTTCTGAGCAGGGCTGAAATAGAGGGGTTTATAGGCATGATCAAATACAGGATCAGAGTGGATTTAGAACAAGACACTTCACACACATGTTTTGAGGAGCTCTGAGACTTATTTACACTGAAGAGGAGGAGGATATGTGACCTTTAAATGCAGCATTTGAATCATAAATATTGTTTTTTGGTTTTCAGATTAATTAACTTATTATTTTTGCTCGATTTGAAGTGCTTGTGAATGTGAAAACGCCCTAAGAATAACACCCCAACAACTTTGAGTAGACATACTTCCGTCATTTAGCGCTAGAATATGTGAAAATGGTGCCCAGGTTTAAAGATTACAGGATTTCACTTCAGAACAAGAAAGAATAAAATCCCGTTTGAATATGTTTTCTTTGTTTTCTTTGTCCAAGGCCTCCAAACGTCCTCGTCCTTGGATGCAATGTATGTTTCTTTTCTCCATTTCCACACCTGTCTCCATGCAGAGATCATCACTCTTTACCATTAAGAAGAAATGTCAAACAAATACGTTGCTCTCCAAACAATATGCTGCACAAGCTGCATGCCTTTGCATTAGGAATTTCGTGTTAAAAGTGTCAATTAAAAACAGCTACTGCGACTAAAGTTGAGTGAGGCTAAGAGTTCTTCATTTGCATTTTCACGTCCATTTACCTTCAAAAGTTCAGAGTTAATGTAACTCACAGGTCTCTGCTAACCCACAGCAGCTCTGCAGCAAATCAGTGAAGCAATTAAGAGCTCCTACAGCTGATTAGACGAAGGTTACTTTGCATATTATTCATGATATATATTCTGAACAGTGTCAGTCAGACCTGCTGCGACACAAACTGTAAGATTGATCAGATTTCCCCTTCAGCTGCAGGAGTTCAGGGCGATCAATTTGAACATTTCATGAGGATTGTATTTGCTTAAACGCCTCTCGAGTTTGAACGACAGGCCGACCTTCATCTCAAGGTTAAAAAAGCTCTTTGAACGTGTCCGCTCGGCTCGTGAATGAAAAATATCTGCAGCGATTTATTCTTCTGTTTGTGAGTGAGTGAGTGACGTCGGTTCCTCAGAGACAAAATGTGCAGAAACAAGCATGAAGAGTTGATCAAAAGCAGCTAAATGAAAAACGTGAGTAGTTCGTGTGCAGTTTGGTGGTTTGGGGTTAAATTTAGCCGTTGAAGGAGGTCCGTCCTTGTGCTGCCAGTCAGGCGCTAACAAAGAGCGGCGAGTAATAAATGGGACTTTAATTTGTTTTTCTCTGACAAGGTCGCCGGGAGTGATGGGTGAAAGGCAGCGACGGGATGCACTGTTGGAGTGAAGGGGTGGGGGGGGGGGGGGACGAGGAGGGGGGGGTCGATAAAAGCTTCAATTTACATGAATGTGTTTGTAGAAGCTTAAAACGGCAAAATCTACAAGCTAGTTCTGAATGGAGAAGTCATTCCTCCCATTTTTTTTGACAGCACATGAACGCATCACATTGTAAGGACGGGGAGATTGAGGGAAAGGTGAAAATGCAAGAAGGACCTGTGAGTGAGATGCTTTCTAAGTCTCCATGGCAACAGAATGATATGGATTAAGGGTGGTGTAGTATTAAGGGCAAACTGACACACCAAACCTCAGCTTAAAAAAGCAAGATTTAGCAGAAATGCAGTTTCTGTGACTTTTTCAGAGTTTGAAAGCGAATGTGTGTCTCATGATTTAAAGTTCAGGGTTGTTGTGAGAGATAATATCTGAATATACTCTGCAGCTTAAGAGCAAGGATGCATGCTTTGATGCATACTTATTTTAGTTGCCTTGGTATTGAAACAGGGTATCACTATCGTCTAATGGTATCCAGGGTTTCAAACTCTGGGACAGCCCCAGCTTGTACCGCAGCCTCAGTGAAAGTGTTCTGCAGTCTCTGTGTGACCAGCCGGCCGTGATGCGTCTCCTCTGCTCTCTGACCTACACTGTGTTTACATGTAGCCTGTCAGACTCCAGCTGCTTTATGAGCACGCGTGTGGAAACATAAACGCCGCACAGAAACCATGATGCAAGCAGCAGAATGAGCTTCAAACTGCTGCAGAATGAGAAGAAGAAGAAGAAGAATTGCTCCACTGCGCTGCAACGACTTTTATTTTTGTACTGTGACATTTCAGCTACCTCTGTAAATGTATTCAAATTAATTTCCCATTATTGCGTGCTTATCGGAAGGCCGCAGAGACGTAAACAAAGATGCGGACAAAAGCAATTAAAAATAAATGGGGTTTGGACAGAAGAGCCCGAGAGGAAGAGATAAAGGCAGAAGCCGTGTGGAGCTGCTGCAGAGCTTTTATTCTCCATTTTTCTCAAACTGTTGTTATATACTTTTTTGGTTCCCGTCCTGCGGCCTCATCGCGCTAAACGGCCAAATTAACCCAATTATTTGGAGCGAGCTGAAGTGGCGCTGCTGCCTGCAGGCGCTGAGTTCTTTCTGTAAGTCCATATCGTCTCCACAGCTCCCAGATATACGTGTATGTGTGTTTCTGTATGTGTGTGTGCACATTATTCATCGGTCAGCTGAATCCGTGCCTGCAGAGGGAGAGTGATTACTGTGCGGCTTTGCTTAATGAAAAATAATGACTCGCTCTCCACTGAGTTTTTTTGTGTTGGTGCTCTTTAGCGTGACGTTCAAGTCGACTGTACCTGAGCTCTGTGTCAGAGGGAGTTCAGACGCGAAGAGAAAAACCTCGGCACAGTTTGTTCAGCCTTCACAATAATAGTTCTTAAATGAAGGCCGGTTTCCGTAGCAACATGCCAAATATAACAATGCTCCTGCTCACATACAAATAAAGAC
Organism: Tautogolabrus adspersus; assembly: GCA_020745685.1. NCBI lineage: Eukaryota > Metazoa > Chordata > Actinopteri > Labriformes > Labridae > Tautogolabrus > Tautogolabrus adspersus. The sequence continues at coordinate 20,828,745 of CM036555.1, forward strand.
ACACACACTGGCAGGGATGCAGACAGACTGCTGGCCTTAAATCAGCCTCTGATGGTTTCTGACTTGAGAATATATCACATTTAAATATATGATAATGCGTGCAGCTCTAATGCTTCAACAAACTGACCTTTTAGCCTCCGAACATTCATTTATTTTTCCTCTTTTCTCCATTTTATCATCTCGGGTAACGAACAACACAAGCTCGTGTCAGTGACCTCTTTGTAGCTCCTCCCACCTCCTTTCTTTTAAGACCAATCAAAGCCTAAAGCTTCAGCTGCAGAAATATTTTATGTTTCATGTTCTTCTTTGAGAGACATAAAAATACTAAATCTGAGCAGCAGAGGTGGAGATTTCCTGACGATTGGCTGGTAGACACAGGATCCTACGTTTCCCATGATGCAATTCTACAGCATCACTAGGTTAGCATCGTTAGGGAAATCAAGGTGTTACATAAGCTCACATCACAACAACAGCAGAAGTGGTGACATTATAATAAATACAACAAAAACAGACACTTAAAACACGTTTTAAACATATTAGTCTGCATGTGTTTCTTCATGTCCCCGCTGTAATGGATTCTGTGTCCGTACACCAACGACTTCCTGCTCACACTCGCCGCAGCAGAGACAAAAGACAATTTCATTTACCTGCATCTAATGAAAAGGCAATTTGTCGTGTGATAGGATGGAGATGGAGTAGGTTGATGACACGCAGACACACACTCGCTCGTCCTGCCTGCAGGTTCAGAGCTGAAATGAATGACGCCGTGACGTCTGCGGCTCCCAGAGGCAAACTGAGAGGCCACACGGCGTCTGCAGCTCTGCGGACTCGATCCTTCTCTCCACAGTGAGCTGTCAGAGGACACATATCAACACTCTCACTCAATATGAGCCTCAGGTTCGGATGCAAGAAGGGGAAAACGGAAACAGGCCTTTACTTTATTTACTCTTTCACCGTACATAACTACATCTGAGTGATTTGAATTTCAGCATAACATGGCAACCCTTACGCATAAAAATACTTAAACTGTAGTTTTTGGCGATTGGTCTCTTTCTGGGAGGCATTAAAAGCCGAGAAAGTTGTTTGTTTGATTTTCTAGTCAAGTGCAATCTTGCAATGTCAATTTAATATTTAAAGGCAAAGCATTTCTTAGAAATAAATTCTGTGAAAGTTAATTTGAAATCATGATATGCCGACTTGTTACTAATTTGATGTGGCAGTCGAAGTTAACTGTTTTGTGCATGTTAACTCAAAATGTGCAACTTGGAGAGATTTTTGGATGAAAAACATGTTTCTGTCTTTGATTTATTACGTTTCTTGAGTGAACGTTTTATGCTGTATTTTCATGGAGACAAAAAAGCATACATGTGAGTGTCGTCTGCGTAGTTACGATGTGTTGTTGAATGTCCAAGTAAAGTGTGAACATTTTAAATGAAAGAGGCTCGAGGATTGAGCCTTGAGGAACTTATCCTTCAAGAACCCCACATTTTTAAACTTATGTCCTTTAGGAGGAAGTAAAGTTTATTTGGTGTAGAACCGTTCACAGAGCGAATCATAACAGATGAACACAGAAAAACTACATTCATTCAAAATGACATCAAATAATTACGTCCTGATTAAATGTGGTTAAAAATCAGAGATTAGTCTTTAAGAAAATAACATGTAAACATATACTTAAAAGATGTCATAAGAAAGTGAATAAACTACGTCAGTGATTCAAAGTGAAGCGTAACACTTTAAGAGTTGAGCCCTGAACTCCTCACCCTGATCGAACACGTCTTACATTGGGTTATGAATCATCTCTTTTGCTGGCGTTATCTTTTTTCAAGAACACACCATTTTTGGACTAATTCCTTTTATATTGATCGTTAAGGGGGCGCCGACGGCCAAGCGGTTATGTCTCTCGCCCCATACAGGGAGGCTATAGTCCTCGTCGCAGCGGCTGTGGGTTCGAATCCAATCTCGGCCCTTTGCTGCATGATATCCCCCGCTCTCTCCTCTGCCTCTCTTCAACTGTTGAGTTGCTTCTGCAGCCTCTTTTAATGATGTCTAATAAGAAAGCCGTGAATAAATATTTGAATCAGTTGCTGTTTGAGAATCCTGCTCGGTCAAAAACCAACACTGCTGATAAGAAAAATGTTTTTCCCTCTAAAAATTGGCAGACCAGCTGCTAAATGGAGCTTCCAGGAGCGTGTTTTAATTAACATGTAGAAACAGTATCCACAGGCGTCCTAAACGACGCTCCAACATCATTCTCGCTGTAACTAAGTGGCTCTTTTTACTGCTGGAGCTGTGAATATGTGTGAGCCACACCTCTAATTGAACACCGGCATGTCGGAGCATGTTTCGGCCTCACGCTGCCGTCAGCTGCTGTCACGATGGGGACCGAGTGGCCTCCTCTTCATCCAGACCTCCTCACACCTCCTCCTGCTCCCTCCAGCCTCCTGAGAGTTTTAAAGCCGACAGCCCAGAGTCCAGATGTCAGGCTCGAGTGTCTGCTGCATGAAACTGTGTGCGACCTGGAAGGATATTTTTTCCTTTTCTTGATAAAACAAACATTTTTAGATCAGAGATTTGTCATCGTATCCACTCACAACATTACCAAATCACCATGACTACCAGCCTACCTTGAAAGAAATATATTATTAAAGAAGAGGTTGTCCAGAAATTCCTCTTTTCTTTACCACTATAGCATTAGCCAAACATCTCTACTTGACCAGCATTTCAAAACACACTGCCACAAAATCTTCTTCAGACATTCGGGGTCCCCAGAGTGTGGCCATCCGCCTAAATTCCCGTTCTTTACCTCTGTTTACCTTTTCCGCTCTCTCCACGACCTGGAACATGTCACTCTTCGGCCAATAGGCTCCCGGGCTTGACGATGCTCCATGGATAAAAGTGGTGGCGTAAAACAAAACCGTGAGCCGGTAGACTCACGTCCGTGGCTGCCTGCCCCGTTACTAAAAGGATGATCTAGAAGATATTTCAATACCTTATGCTGGAAACCTCTTTCATTGTTTCTCCCAGAAGATGAATCATGACTAGTTTTTCCTAATCGTCTTACAATACAATCTAAATGCTAAAATGTCGAAACATTGCCTGACCACTGTCATGGTCCCCAGAGTATGAACGTAAAGAATGAACGTGTCATGATCTAGTCAAAACGTCGACTTTCTCTTTTACTTTCTTCACTAAAAACAAAAACAATGAAAGGTCAGGTTAGCTTGTTGCAGTTGAAACTGTGGAATGTACCTTTAATACATACTGTGTTGCTAAGCTACTCGGGGAGCGACGTCACTAGACTGCAACTTGTTTTTATCCGTCGGATAACGATGGATGTCTGTAACCGAGCTCCTACTTTCCTACTTTCAACAGTGACGTCACGTGAGGGTTCGTGTGTTCGGGCTTTGTGAGGTCGATGTATAGTCTGTAATAAACGACGAGCATTGTGGAAACCCCAGGCGCGTGCGGTTGTGCACGTTTAGCTAACTTTCTGTCTCTGATGCTCTCCAAAACACTCAACCAAGAGGCACAGACCCAAACCGTTACAAGCTCATTTGAAAGAACACATTCCTGTTCCCCAGAGGATGAACATGTTGAACTAAGTTGGCTTCTTTCAGATTCCAAAATCTGGATGAACTACAAACTGAACAGAAATCCCAAATTCTAAAAGATCTTATTGTGATTAAAAATGGCCGCTCCTGAGAGGCCATACCTTAACATCTGTGCATTTTTAAATTCCTGTTCCTGCTCGTGTTGGATTTGCTCTAGATTTTCTTGACCTTCAGCTCTGACCTTCAAACATAAGCCCTTAAATAAACAGACATGTTTTTCCAGATGTTTTTTTGTGTGCTGAATTTTGAATCAGGACCGGCTTTGGACTGAGGAGTTTTTTTGGGAGGAAGTAGATGGAGGCAGCTGGGCAGGTGGCCGCCTTTTCCCCACGAGGCTCCACGCTCGCAGCTTTTGAGAGATGAAGCCCGTCGGAGTTAGCCAAACAGCGCTAATGCTCTCCTCAAAAATCCTCCCCGTCCAAATGCTAACAAGGAAAGCAGAAGCCGGCTGTGTTTGTGTGCATTTTGAACAGATGCTCTGGCTGTAAATACTGACGGGGTGGGGGGGGGGCTCCATTTGTTTTCATTTTGTTGCATTCAGGGGAAGGGGGAGGATTATGTGGTGGGAGAAAACAGTCATTGAGATGCAGCGAGCAGCAAATTCAGTCTGTGCCTTCCTCTGACTGAATCTTTCTCCTGGAAAACAAACGTAGGACTGAAGGAGAGGTACAAAGACACTCAGAGTTCCTCCTTTAATGAAAAGAGAATCAGCCGACACATCGCTCTCTTTGTGTTTTCATACAATCAGAAGCATCCTTTTTCTGTTTTGCATTTTTTAAACATTTTTAATGTGTTTGCTTCAGAAAAGTCGAGTTAAACATCACAGCACTTTTTTTTAATGTCCATTAATCAGCAGCGTTCAAGCAGTGTTTAGACTTTAGGATGCCAGCGTCTTGAATTCATGAAATCTGTTATTTTAATGATCTATAATTCTGAGTCTGTTTCATCAAACATGTCTTAGGGGACGAATGAACCCATCAAAAACTGCAAAGACAAATCACACGGGCTAAATTGTACAAAAACAAAAGATATCGATATCTGTTTCACAACTATGGCAACAAAATAAAGTCTGAGGCAGCAGAACGAGAGCGACCCGAGAGTTGATAGAGGCAGAATCGAGGAGAGAAACAGTGGAGCATGTCATGCAGGAAAGGAGCCACAGGTTGGATTCAAACCCGGGCCTCCGGATTCAGGGACTACAGCCTCTGAACATGGGGTGCAGGCACTAACCACTAGGCCACTGGCGCCCCTAATTTCTTGTTTTTAAGTAACGAAAATTGCAACCAACTAATGTTTTGATATGTTTCACAGGCTGTGCGAGCGTTGTGGTAATGAGGTCACAGTTGAAACATTTAAGCTCATTGTGTTTTCTTTTCTTTGTCTGTTGCAGAATCAGACGTTGTGCAAAGGCCTCGAACTTCAGAACGGACAGGTGAGGACACCTGTGGTGTTTATGTGCTGTTCCACGTGATCGCTGAGAGACACAGAAGTTGTGTCTGCAGAAACTTTGATAGTTGAATGATCCAGAACGAGTGGCACAGACTTTGTTTTGCCTATTTTCAGTTTTTTTTATGCGAGTAAGTTTCTGAAACAATCTGAAGCCATGTTGGAAGCTCGCTGGTGGAGATGCACGTTTAAAAGTTTAGAAATGAGCTAAAAGTTTTTAGTGTCAGTGGGATTATCGTTTGTTAGTCTTGTGAACTCTAAACTTTAAAGGTTACTCCAGCTGTCAGAGGAGTAAAGTGTGAAGGAGTTATCTCTCTGATGTGCTGAAGTCAAATATATTACTTCAGAAAAAGTACCAAGTTGCTTTAAGTTCCTTTTCTGTCGCTGATTATCGTCATTAAATCTCAAACACACTTTTTGAAGATGCTATCCCCACGTTTAACTTTGAAGTTTAGTCATTTCTGTGATTTCTTTTGCTAACATTCTGTAAAGTAATTTTGTCAAACTGCTGTGGATCGTGGAGGAGAGACAGACTCCTCCTCCTCCTGTTTGCATCGTGTTAAACCCAAGTGTTTCAGTTTCCTCCGTGTCTCCACAGTTCATCTCCGTCCTCTCGTTAAGTGACAGCGAGCGTTTGTGGCTGCAGGAAAACTGCAGAATGTAAACGACTGCTCGGCTGCCTCCGAGACAGAGAGAGGAGCGTAAGGAGCAGAGAGATGGAGATTCATTACCCGTCAGTTTAATTTCAGAGCTGCGATTCATTACGCAGTGAAGTCGATTTGGCCTCTCGTTTGTCTGCAGGCCGGAGCAGAAAAAGCAGAGAGAGAGAGAGAGGGTGTGCACGGAGCTCTGCAGGAGGAGAGAAGCTCATTTAAATGAAGTTTGCTCTCTGTGATGGAGGATAATTGTTGCAGAGCAGCAGTGTGTGTAATTGAGGCGGCATTTGTTTCACAGGTTTACCTTGTAAACAGGCAGATTAGCATTTTTCCCTCCTCAGCTGAGGCCTGAACAGGAGGACAGATCGATGTTTTAGAGACATTTGTGGAGCCTAAAAACTGAGTTTTAGTGTCGGGAAGCTGGATCTCTTTAGATCACCATGGTAACTGATGCTGCACGCCTTACAGGGTCAGAAGGAGGTTGTGTGTGGGGCACCGGGTAGCCTAATGGTTATGTCACGCGCCCATGTATGGAGGCTAAACTCCTCGTCACTGCACGTCTCACACAGTCTCTTGCTCTAAACGCAGCGTGCATGGCAGCCATGTTTTTTAACAGTGGTTCTCAACCGGTCCAGCTTCAGGACCAACAGGACCAACTCCTTCATGAAAAATCCAGACTCAATGTGTGATATTTTTCAACCAATCAGATTAATGTAATGAACTTGTGCTGTTTGGAACTCAGACGGTACACGCTTCAGAGACTTTCTGACAGGCACACGTTCACGACCCACTTTGGGGTCCCGACCCACAACTTGAGAACTCCTGTTATAGAGGATGTGTGTGATTTCATTCCTGCAGCTGCTAACAGAGGAGCTAATTAAAGCTGCTTCTTCAGACTCTGATGTTTGATTCAAACAAAACCGATTTCTGCAGAACAGAAACATTAAAATCCCTGAAGAGACAAACGGTCGACATTAAGACAACAGACAAACAAACACCCTCCTCGGTGTGTGTGTGTGTGTGTGTGTGTGTGTGTGTGTGTGTGTGTGTGTGTGTGTGTGTGTGTGTGTGTCTGTGTGTCTGTGTGTCTGTGTGTCTGTGTGTGTGTGTGTGTGTGTGTGTGTGTGTGTGTGTGTGTGTGTGTGTGTGTGTGTGTGTGTGTGTGTGTGTGTGTGTGTGTGTGTGCGGCCGAGGCGTCAGTGAGTCTCTGCCAAACTTCTTCTTCAGGCCCGTTAATGAAGAGCGCTCAGAGAAAGCGCTCCGTGTTTCCTCCCCGAGGTGTAATTAAAGACGAGACGAGCCGGAGATCAATCGCGAACATCATCCTGAAGCTGTCCTTCATCCTCAGGAGAGATCTTCATGTTTGACACACAGGCGGCGTCACAGGAGGCGGAGCGGGTCTACATCACTTTAAAACACAAGCTGAAGACCGCCTGACGTTTGCTGCCACATTTAAGAGCAATCATTGCTTTAATATTTTTCATGTAAAAATGTCTGAAAACATTTTATATCTCGCTTCCACTGCTTTCATTCTTTATATAAAGATGTATTTTGATAGGACACTTGATAGCAGGAAGTCAGGAGAGAGAGAGTGGGAAATGACAGGCGAGAAAGGGGCCGCAGGTCGGACTTGAACCCAGACCGCCCGGTTGGAGGAGCCTCTGTACCTGAGGCGCGTCCGAACTGATGGGCCATCTGAGTCTGACTTTAAAGTCCAATAATCACTAAATCGATCTTATTTTGTCAAGTTAGCCTTTTGAATTGAATTGTGTCTTCATTCTGTGGAAACCTGATTTAAATCATTTGTAAAATTAACAAAGAAATCGTCCCGTGGCCCCAAATCACGTCTCGGACATCGTTGTCCGTCAGTCTCTCTGGCCGCGAGTCGTTTCTTCTCAGCTCCTTACAAACGTAGACATTCACATGTATTCATTTTAACGGCTGCTCATTGTAGGAGAAACAAAAAGGAGGACAATGTTGCATTTGTGTGGGACTATTTTTAGCGGAGGAAGGATAAATATTCACGGCTCTAGTGTTGCAAAAATAAGATGTTAGTTCATAACACGACACAAACAGACTCTTTACACGTTGAATTTCTCTGAGGGACTCAGTCAACATCCTTAGATGCTCTCAGCATTTCAGGACTCCCTGGAAGCTCAAACTCAGCGCCTTAAATGAACCTTTAGTTTTCAGTTTCCTCCTCCTGTTAATGACCTCCGTGTCAGTCTGTCTCATGCTAACTGTCCTCTCTGTGCTGCACACGAAGGACACAGACTGTATGATGACAGAGATCCAGCATGTCCACGACTAAATCACCACCTGCGATGAGCAAATTAAATATTGACTCCTCGTATTGACTTGTAGATCTCATTTGAAGTGATTGCAGACGAGCAATAATGGTGCAGAAAAAGAGTAAGGAGGGGGGTGGCTTTGAAAGCGAGCCAACTGTTTTTTAACGGGCAAAGTAATTGGCTGTAAGGAGCGAATCATTGAGTTGGAGAGGGAACTAGTTTATGCAGAAGTCTGGGTCACTCTCAGACGAGAGAAAGAGGAAGTGATTGAACAGGTGTGTACTGCAAGAACTGCTGCTTCAGATCCAGCTCAGATGACGGCAGCAGTCTGTGGGACCGCTGCGCACGCTGGAAATAAATGACAGAAGATGTTTGGTGTTGATGGAGGCGCCCGCAGCCAGAGGAGTATCCTACTCCGTGTCCTCCGAGTGCAAGAAAACTCATCTGAGACGCAGCGCTGCAGAAACCGAGCGCCTTTCAGTCACATCCTCTCTGTCAATATTTGCCCGCTGGCCTCAAAACCAAATACACAGATATTGAAAGTCGTCACACTCGACGAGGCACGGAGAAGAGAGGAGAGGAGAGGAGAGGAGAGGAGAGGGGGAGGAAGGAGAGGAGAGCAGAGGAGAGAAACGGCTGCAGAGAGACACAAAGCTCTCCTTTTCTGTAAAATATAACAAGAAGAACTTAAAAGGAGTCTGATTGATTTGTATTACTGCAGCACAGAGATCCAGCCTGCAGCAGTTAAACTTGCTGTAATGGTTCAACATCATCCCATTCTTCATGAACGTCCTCTAAACGTTGTTGTTTGTGTCCCTGACAGGCTCAGGTTGTTTTTCTAAGTTATTCTAAGTGCGCACTAACACTAGGCTCAAGCACGCTGAGCATCCTCCGCCCTGGCACGCCTCAGTGTTGTTCTCCGATGTGTGGACGCCGATCTGAGCGTGCGTCCCTTTTCCATTTCTTTTTTTGTTGAGTCGGCCTGTCTTGTAAACTCAGCACGCTTCATGATCACGTAGAGCCATGCATGTGTTGTATTAAGACTTTATAAACAAGAGGTAACCGTGCTCAGGCCCGGTTAGTCCAGGAGCAGTGTGAGTGCAGGCCAGCGGGGGAATGTGGAGGGGGGAATCGTGCTTAAGCACGGTACAGGACAACTTTGCCTAGTGTGAGTGCACCCTAATTCTATATTCTAGGTCTCTCTCTGTCGGGATCGCTTCTGTAAGGATGTCACACTTAGAACAACAACTTGAGTCTGTCAGGGACAAAACAACGACTTGTAGGGGATGCACTTTGATCCATTAATGATTACGTTACAGACGTTACAGCCTGTTTCACGGCTGCAGGATGAACAAATCTTCCGCATTAACTCAAAACGTTTTGTTCCTGTTCGTCATTCAGACCTCGAATATGGGAAAATATTGGGCAGGTTTAAAAAAACAGGAACGACCTTTTCATAGAGGATGAAGAGACGGAGACACCCTGCAGATACAGGTGCTGACAGTTGGCCAGGAGCTGCAGGTCTTCAGGTTCACGTCAAGTCTGGGTCTTGCTCCTCTCTGACTCCAGTTTTAATTACTCACCATATGTGGAGTCTGCCTCCAACATGTGGCGAAGCGCAGCCTCTCTGTTTGGACAAAATGCTTCATTTACATCCAGCGTTCACTTTTTTTCCCCTCCCTGGCATCAGCTCCAGAGTCTGTCCTCTGCACGGAGCTGGCACTGAGCGCGCTCAGTCGGGCTCCAGCGGGCAGAGGGTATATGAGACGTGGTCGAGTAAACAGGAAACAAAGACGAGGTCAGGCTGCGAGAACAAATCTTTAAAACATGGAAACTGGAGGTCAGGGCTTGAAAAGAAAATGGAGCAAAATAAATGTTTGAAATTTTTAAGTTTAAAGCAATCTCAAGATCACAAAGTTTTTATGTTGCCAGAAATCAAAAAAGGTTCTTAGATTTAGATTTCTATCCAAAGACGAGGACCTGCTTTACTTTTCTTTCTGCTTTTTGGCGGAGTGTCCGATCAGACTTAAAGCCGTTCGTTTGCACTTCCTGACGTCGTTTCCTCCTCCTATAGATCCTCGCTTGTGTTGTTCTTACTCTCTGATGTTCGTCGCTTTGGATAAAAGCGTCTGCTAAGTGAATTGTAGAGTTTAAGAAGGTTCAGCAGACACCTGAGTGATGCTGAAGCTCACCCCTAAGTTTATAAAATATGATGAGAAGATGTTTTAACAGAAAGGATCCTTACAGAGAAAGACATTTTTTTTCAAGAGGAAGAGGATTTTCCACCATAAAGGGCCGTTACGTCACTCTCTTCAAAGACACCAAACTCCATTGACAAAAACATCATTTTAACGTCTTAAAACAAGGACGGCACTGGTCCTTAATTTGTAAGTTTGTTAGTTGTATTGTGTGTTACATAAATGTTGTGGGGCCTAAACATTTCAAATGCCAGAATCACAAAACAAACTTTGCATGGGAGCCAGCATCACACCAGAGACTCCTGTGCACTGTGAGGTAGAATGAGTGTTTTTGTCAATGGAGTTTGGTGGCTTTTGAGCAGAGGGGTTGTTATGACTGTTTCTGGTTTAAGAAATAAAATAGTTCTCTTTCAGTAACGAGAAAGTGTCCTCCTTTCAGCATCTGAAGAGTCAGAGTAAAGTCAAGAGAGGACCAGGGGAAGCCCCCCCCCATGTGTCAGCCTCCATGTTGCAGCGAGGCCCCGCCCCTTAATGCATCAATGTGTCGGGATGTTTCCTCTCCGCCTCGAGCTGTAGACGGGGGGTAGGGAAGGACAAAAAACAAAAAAAGGACTCCCCTTTGTCCCCTCAGACTCCCCGCCCCCCTTTGCTCAGGCGTCTGCAGGAAGTTCTCAAATGTCTCAATCTGAAGAGGTGCAGCGTGTTTCTGCTCACAGCAGATGTTCCCGTATTTCACTCATGTTACTGATAATTCAATGATGCAACAAAAGGAACACTTTGTTTAAAGTGAACTTCCTGTTTCAGACGGTTTGTTTCTCATGTCAAGCTTCTGTCTCGTTTGTTTCACGTACTGACTTCACTAGTTTCTATTTCACTGAGGTGATCATCAAGTTATTTTTAGGCCTTTATGCCTTCATTAGATCGGACAGCTGATGAGAGACAGGAAATGTTGGGCAGAGAGAGAGTGGGGGGATGACATGTAAGAAAGGGCAGAGGTCGGAATCAAAACCCGAAGCCGCTGCGATGAGGACTATAACCTCTGTACATGGGTGCATGATATAAACAAGACAATGTAGTAGTTCAAAAAGTTTCAATCTGTAACTCTAAAGAAAAGTCCGATCTTCTTGTCCTCCAAACTGTACAAACACGTATCTGTGCAGTGAAGTCAGAATTCAGAATTTGCCTGTTTGCGTTTAAAGAGTTAAAACAGCTTCATTAAGGTTAGGGTCAGCTCCATCAATACTGCACGCCTCTCTGCGGCTCTGTGAGCGTCCTCTAACTGAGAAACAGGTTTGGAAAAGTTTGTGAAGAATCCAGAGATATCACGAATGAAATGAAGACTTTTTTAAAACTTAAAAACTCTTGAAAATGTGAACTTACACGTCGTTAGGAGAGCTGACGGTGTTTCTTTAATAGAGATGATCAACCTCTAATATGAACACATCTATACATGTTGCTATGAGAGGATATTTGAGAGATAGAAAACGTTCATTTAACTATAAGCTGAAACATAACGACTCTGAGCATGAGATAAAAACATTCACTAAGTTTACGCCACTCTTCAGGCTCTTTAATCAACTTTAAATATTAATATCCCTGGTGGCGGTCAGATGAACTGCAGCCTCAGTGTGCACATATGTAAGCTTGTCTCTGGGTGTGTGTGCGTTGAAGTGTGTGTGTGTGTTGAGTGTGTGGTCGCCGCTCTTTGTGGCTGCATCTGTCTGCTTCTATTGTTCACAGGAGTCCATCTGCTGGCCTCCAGCTCGGCCCCTCCTCCCCCTGCTCGGGGTACAAACACCCCCATCCTTACCCCTCCTCCTCTCCCCCGTCCCTCCATCACTTGGTTTAGTGTTCACCAGAGTTGAGGAGGCCTTTACTCCAGTTCAAACAAACTCCTCAAACTGAATCCTCTTTTTTTATCAACACGTGTGATTTCCTGCACAAGAGAGCCGTAAGTTCCTTTTCCATTCTGTGTTTCAAATGTAATGACATTCAGCGTGGAGATAACCTCATTATAAATGTGCATATATCAGCGGGAGGCAGCAGAAAGTAATTCCAGACTCAAACGAGATGACAGATGTTTACTGACTGGCTCAGATTTTCATGAACATCAGACGAGTCTGCAGCCAAAGTTGACAGACAGGAGAATGATCCTTTTCTTTCTGCAACCACAGCCATGGTTAATTCATGTAATTTAGCAACATTTTCAAGCGAAAATCCCAAATATGTTTGAGTTTTAGCTTCTCCTTTCAGAAGATTTGCAGGTTGTCTTAGCTGTATTTGAAATTAGCAGCTTTTTATGAGTCTTGTGACTGTTGGAGGATATCATCTTTAGCTTTAAGAGAACTTTTTGGACATTAATTCCCTGATTTTTGACGCTACAGGACTAGAAAAGTAGCTCATCAGAAGTTTCCTGCCAATAAAATATTCGTTCAGTGAAGTCTAACAGATTTGCGGCTTGTTTTGATCTTTTTAAAGTTCAAGTATTTGTCAGTGAACTCCACAAAGTGAACAGACTTTAGTTTTGTTGTGATGATTTTGCTGCTTTTCGTTGATTTAGTGTTTGTTAAATCTAAATGTTTTTTTTCCATTTGAATAACGATTTAAGTCATCAATATTTTGATCGATTGAAAAAATATTTCAGTGGCTTCAATTTCAACCTTTAACCAATCCAAGTGTTCAATTCAAATGTGTTGGTGATGACATAACTGGGTAAAGGTTGTAGTACTGGGCGATGAAGACCTTTGTGTTTGGCATTGATTGTGTTTGATTGAGTGTTTGGATCAATAGTTCAGAAGTGCGTATTGATCTTTGGGCTGAATAACGTCATAGACACCTCAGTTAGAATCTGGTGCACTTTGTGATGACGGTTACTTTGTTCATTTATAGACATCATGAAGTAACATTTAATATTTGGTGGTGCCATACTTGATTGGTTGGAGTGTATTTTTAAGCATTAGTTCTTCTGTTTCGTGTCCCTCAATGTAGAGCCTGAATGATTAATCTGCCAGCCGATGTTAGCATATCAAGTCACTATTGGGTATCTGAGTTCTCAGATAAATGTACAAGAAGTATTGAACATTTCAACAACTTCATCCTGGAGTAGCTACATTTTGATAGGACTCCTCCTGGTGACGTTCACACTCTAACTTTGAACTTCTCAAACCTCCTGGTCGGTTCTTGCCGTCACAGAAGGACGGATAAAACCATCCGAATCATCTCATTTAGCTCAACAGATGTCCTTAATCCCGTCTAATCCAGCGTGTTAAACGGTTGTTTTCTCTGCAGTGAGTTTGAGGGCGCCGACCCCGACTCTGCTGCTCCCAACAGGCCAGTTGGACTCCCTCAGACCCCCTCCAGTCCTGGTCTAGTGCTTTCAACTTCCTGTAACTCTGCCAAGTGAAGGCTGAATTAATAAAGTGTCTGTTCTGGCTGTATGTGAGGAAGAAATGTCTCACTTCTTACATTCAGCTTGGCTTAATTTACGAGTTTCCTGCAACTCAGGAATCAAACTGGTTCTCCGATTGCTCTTTGTTGTGTTCGATCCATCATACATCTTTTTTTGGTTGTAATGACTGCACCGCTATAAACCTGAGCTTTGATTGCTGCTCAGAAACGAGCGTTTGATGTTTACAGGCGTCAGTGTCGTCGACTTAACAACAAACTGAGGCGATAAATCATTGTTCAGATACTAATCTGCTCCGTCAGCGTGTAAATCACTCTCTTCAACAAGTTTTTATTCCCTCAATTTAGTGATTCACCCCCTCAAGTGACTCAATATGTTCCCTCGAATGACTAAATCATGGTCTGAAATGACTTCATTTACTCATCCCTCCTTCTGGCTCGTGCATCTAAACCTCTTTTTATAACCTGGGTATCGTCCACAGTGTCATTATTTTTTTTTACAGTGTAACCATCTGCTATCTTTAAACGTTATTTAAAGTCGTGTCAGAGGTGTAACAAAGACTGAAATAGAAGTAATCTCTCGTATCTCCGTCCAGAATCAGAATCAAATTAAGCTCCATGGTGAGGTTGATGGAGGTGACCAGAGAAATGGACTGAAAGTGATTACCCCGCGCTTTTAATTTGAAAGGATTCATTGGAACTTGATGGCACCAATTATTTAAAGAATATCAAGTTAACGTAAAGGAAGGACGACACAACTAATGAAATGAAACTGTGGAGACTGGACAGTCGTTTTTCTCTAAATGGTTACTGAGCCACAGTAACACTGACTGTAGATGTAGATGTAGTAGATATGTAAATGTTTTAAAAGCCTGGAGTTTGGCATGTGTGTTGGTTGCATTGTGGGTACTTCTCAGACGTCAGAATGCCCGGTGTGAATTGTTAAAGGCTCACTATGGGACTTTTTTATAGCAGATTTTCAGACCAAAACAATCGCTCTCTTTGGACACACCTCCTTTCATCCCTCAGCCCCCCCAAACCCCCCCTCCCGTCCTGTTTCACCAGCAGGTGTCTGTGAGGTGGAGAGCATCAGATAGCACGGATAAACATCTGAGAACAAGATTCTGAGATCAATTTTATGTGACGATACTCGAGGTCGATTCCATTGTTATCTGTCTTTTATTCTTCGGTTTGTTTGATTGTAATCTTGTGATGACGCTCCTTTGACCACGCTCCCACTAAGTGTCCATGAGTGGGCGGGGCTGTCTCTCCTCCCCACATAGTGATGGGGCCAATAGTTACAGAGGAAGGGGTTCAGGTGGGAAAAAAACATAATCAAACAATCTGAAGGCGGCGCCGTCCCGTCAGCGTGAACACAGAGCAGAAAACAACAAACCCAGAGGGAGTTTGACGTCCCTCTCAGGAAGTTGTTACTCCACCACTTTATATTTAGAGTATATTTGATTTTATGCTAAATGAATCTTCAGAATGTCGCATATTAAGCCTTTAAGGGTTAAATACCTCGCCCCGAGCGTGAGCAGAGAGGAGTCTGAGCCCGACCTGTTCACACGGAGACACTAACTGTCGGTTTAATCAGCTCCACTAACGTCTCCTGCTGCTCCTCCTGCCATCTTTCATCCTCTGATTATCTGCGATTAGGAGCACACAGTCCACATGATCAGTGGACGCAGCGACCGCTCTGTAATTTCTCCACTTAATATAGAGTTTGACCTTTCAGCGCTCGGTGATGGTCACCGCCGCCGCTGCTGGTCAATATTCTCTCTCTATCGAAGGTGTGAGCTCGCTCAGTCGGCAAATAAATGTGTTCATTAGAGCGTCGGGCCCTGAGCCACCGTCCTCTCCATGATGCTCCCATCATCTCTGCAGCAGGAGGTCGTTAAGTTAAAACGCAGAGGGAGGGCGGCCATCTTTCTCCATCCAGGAGAGATTAAAGTCGGCGCAGGTGAGGAGCTCTTTGGGTCAGCGTGCTTCAAGAACTAAACTAAACAACTCTCTAAATATAACCGCTTCTTCAAGTTAAAGTCAACTTTATCCATTTCTTCACGTCAGTCTGTCAGATTTGATCTTTTCTGGCGACTTTTCCGCCGCAGTGCCGAAACAAATCAATTAGATTCTTCTTTGGTGAGTCAATTAAGAGAAATAAAAAACGAAATGCTGTTTGAGTTTATTGATCAAAGAGTCAGCCCCATAGATAACCCAGAGACTCTATTCAGGCGGCCCGTTTAAGGCGCCATATTTACGTCCATGTCTCAGAGGACGCCACCCTCTGAGCCCCCTTCAGAGGCGTTACAGAGAGAGACAGGATGCAAGTCCGTGTGTGTGTGAAACTTCCGTTGTTTCTCTACACGTTGTGCTTCCTCTGATGTTACGCCGTTGCTGGATCCTTAAAGACGAGATGATGGCGGGGCTTCTTTACGTCGCTGTCGCAGAATTGCTCTCTGCTCATCCTGTTTTTCTTCTTCT
Source organism: Tautogolabrus adspersus (assembly GCA_020745685.1). Lineage (NCBI taxonomy): Eukaryota > Metazoa > Chordata > Actinopteri > Labriformes > Labridae > Tautogolabrus > Tautogolabrus adspersus. The sequence continues at coordinate 20,844,839 of CM036555.1, forward strand.
TCGTCTTCTTTGTTGTTATCTGTTTCTTCTTCTTCTCTTGTATTTGTCTCCTCTGTCTTCTTTTACTTGTCTTTGTCAGCTACAACTTCATGTCTTTCCTTTTTGACTTCTTCATCTTCTTCCTCCCTTTTATCTTCTTCTTCTTCTCTGGCAAGCAGCGTCAGCGTGAAGCGACATCCTCCGTTACGTTTCAGTCTCAGATCAACTCCTTTAAACATCGTCTCCCTGCCGCATGAACTCGGATACAGTTTACATCCTTCCATCTTTAACGCTCATCTTTTATCAGCCTCCCTTCATCCAAACACGCAGCAGCTCTGTCACTTCTGAAAACACAATTAGCAGAGATTGGAGATTAAAATCTCGTAGATGAAGATGATGATGATGATGATGATGGCAGGAGAGTCGCAGCAGGCTCGCCTCTGAAACAGTTTGTGTTTGTTGTGGATGGAATATCTTCTGGCTCTCTGCTGAGGGCGCATCGATGATAAACAAGTGGAGTTTGATTCTCTGCTGCTGTGATTTTCTCAAAGACAGCAGGCCTCCAGACAAACGCAGTGATTAGACGAGTGGTCGATTGAAGAAGCTCCGTCACTAATTCTGTTTCTGTAATTAAAGTTTCTCTCTTTACAAAGTCAGCACGGCTTTCCTTTTAATCGTTCAGTCTGAACAAACTGCAGCGGACTGTTTAAATATTTAGAGAGGACGAGTTAGAATCTAAATCTAATTCATAAATGTAAACTGACAGATCACAACCAATCAGGCTTCCTCCAGTTACTCTTATCAGATAATCACAATAACAACCAAGTATGTTAGAGCCCAAAGTCTGGTTTATTTGATCACAAACTTATCGTACTCGGGTACTGTGCCTACGGGACCTACGACCTTCATGATGATGATGAAGATGATGATGATATTTAGGATGGTTTTGATGCTGATCAGAACTCTCAAGAACAGCTGTCGATGTTGTGCTCTGCCTCTGGTCACTTCCTGTCAGCACCTCTGGTCACTTCCTGTCAGCACCTCTGGTCACTTCCTGTCAGCACCTCTGGTCACTTCCTGTCAGCACCTCTGGTCACTTCCTGTCAGCACCTCTGGTCACTTCCTGTCAGCACCTGTGTGTTCGATCAGACTGAAAGCTGTTTGTTTGCACTTCCTGACGTTGTTTCCTCTCTAGATCCTTACTTGTGTTGTTCTTACTCTCTGATGTTCCTCACTTTGGATAAAAGTGTCTGATTAATGATCTGTAGCATTAGGTGCCCAGGACAAACACTCGTATAGTATCAACGTTTAAAAATCTGGTATCATGACAACTCTTCTGGTATCCTTCTCAAACATACAAAACACCAAAGATCAGATTTACTGACAGTTACCAGTAGACCTGCAGCTTCTGTGAAACTTCATATTTACGCTCTTAAAGAGAGATGGAACTGTTTCTGCTTCAGAAATGTCTCCCTCTGAAAGGATCAGAATAACTACCTGAGCCTGTCAGGGACAAAAAGAACAACTTTGAGTAGATGAAAGATTACAGCTGCAGGCCGAGACAATCGACTGACCGCAGCGATTCCAAAACTTTTCGTACTTCAGTCTTTAAAACCTAAAATATGTGAGAACAGGTCTCAGGTGTACAAAGAATTATCCTTCAGATAGAAGTAATGTCGAACAGAAACTGTAACAATCAGCTCCTAGACTCGGCTCTATGAAGCGTTTCTGGTTAAACATCTGCTAAATGTGTAATTACGTGTCGAGGTTGTCATTGATCTGTTGATCAATAAATGGATTGATCTCCTCGCTGCTGTTCGTGAACGTTTCCTGCAGCTGATGCTCCGCCTCACATTCCTCTGAACGCCGTGCCACATGAACTCAGTGTGACCGTGGGCGTGTTTGATTTGCATTTAAATGGATTTATTGTCCGCTGACGGTGTGACGGGCGGAGACTGACCACATGATCACATTGTTGATTTCTTTTTTTCTTTTCTGTGAGAGGAAATTAGTCGTAGAAATCATAAAGTCAGTGGCTGCCTGAATGTGAAGCTGAGGGCCGCTTCATTATGAACATGTTAATGTGATTTTTATCTGCTGGCAGACAGAAGAGGAGCTTTATTACTGAAAGTGAACTCCTGAGATGGAGACTTGTTCAGCCTGACAGTGAGCAGGAGTGTTGTTGCAATATTTCTTTCAGCAAGAAAGTAACCTTCATTGGCTGCCTAGGACTTCTATTTTTGTTGCCGTGGCATCCAACAGGTATTAATATCGTATTATTATCCTGGCTCCATGACAACCATACTGCAGATTCACAATAGCTGTGTTCACACTCGCACAAAACTCCTGAGAACCTCCTGAAGTTTCAAGGAGGAGCTGCATGTGTGAACACAAACAGCTGAATGTTTCTCCTCCAGCCTCCTCGTATTTATTCTGCAGAAAGTCAGAGTGAGCTGATGTGAGAACGCAGCAGGATATAATCAGGAGAATTCACCTCGAGCGAGTGGGAGGGGGTGGTGACGTTTATTCCCTGTGATCGCTGCACGACCATAGACTGTCTGCACGCCACCTCTACGATCTCCGTGCTCTAATGAACCTGCTGCATTCTGTTTCCTGTTCTCCAGTATGTTCTTCTCCACTCTTTAGTTCAGATTGTGATTCTGTTCAACTACACGTAGCATTGATAGAAAGACAAATAATCTCATAATAGCGTTGTGTAGCGGACTCGGTTGCTTCGTTCGCATCTTCTGTGTCGTTCTTTTACGTCGCGTCTTGCCTCAGGATCTCAGGGATAGACTCCCAATGTGAGGTGCATGTGTGAACAACCAGATCAGGAGGATTTCAGGGGCAGAATTCCTGAAATTCTGATTTTCAGGAGTGCAGATGTGAAGTCGGGTAATGAGTGGATTCAAAATTGCCTTAAATCCGATCAGGTCCTGGATGGACAGATGTGGAGGTCGGGTTCTGTCTCAGTGACTCAAACATCAGTCGTCCCAGGAGCCACACTCACCTCTGGACGGTGTCCCTTCTGGGTCAGATCCATCGCTCTCCTCGCAGCTGCTGGAACAAACATCATGTTTTCTGTTTGTGTTTGCTGGCTGAACCTCCACCTCCACATGTGGAGCAGCAGGGGCCTCAGTCCCCGATGGCCCCATGTGCCAAAGCGTGGGCGAGGGGCCAGACTCTGTCCTGTGTGCCCCTGATGATAAGCTGTCGTCCTGCCAGAGGAGGAGGTTTTGACTGCTGCAGGGAACCATTTTCACCCTACAGCACAGTCCGTGTTTGCCAGTCCTGGACCTGAGAGCTGCTTAGTGGTCCTGGTCATCAAATATCTTCATTTTTGGAGACTTTTTAGTAAATTTGTTCTGAAGATTCTGATGTTATGCTCAGTGTCTGAGCAACAAGTCTGACCACACGATGTCAAAATGTTTAATACTTTTTAATCCCTTAAAGTACCGAAGCTTTCAAACAACATTAACATCATAAGACAGATGTTTATTAGAGGACCTGCACACCGTCTCAATTGCTCAAATACGTTTGTCAGTGTGCAGGTGTTTGCCTGCAATCTTTGGTAATTAAATCAGAAAAGAAATAACTCCAATGTTTGGTGTCTAAGACTTCTGTTTTTGTTGCCGTGGTATCCAAACAGGTTTTTATATGGTTTGATTTTTACCAGAAAAATATCGAAGTTTAAATTCTGAAGAAAACTCAACCAAACCGTCCCTTTAGTTTCTGTTCTCGACATTTTAGTCAATCAATCTTCCCCAGTCTTTCTCCACAAAAAGAGTTCATGCAATGGTCAACAAATTGGAGACAAGCCCTTTTAAAGTATTGTTCATAAGCACATAAGCTCTCTGAATACCTGAGAACACTTCACAGCTTCCCTCTGTTACTGACATAAAACCCCTAACGCACGGCTTCTTTTAAGGGAGTCTTTTCCTTTGTCGTATCACCACAATGACAGATTTGAGTTTCTTTCCATCACTGCGAGTAAAAAGGCCAAACTGCAGCCGTCCATCTCCTCGGCACCTCTCAGGACTGAAGGGCCTCGTCTGTAAATGGAGCGTAAACAAAGAAAACGTCTGGCAGCTGCACTGATGGAAATCTGAACAGCTACTAATGCGTTTTTCAGCAGCCCCGTTATCTCAAAGGCACACTATCAAAACAGAGTACATAATGAGGGTGGATAATCCTGTCCGCTCTGCAGTAAACAGCGCAGGGCCGACTGATGACCTTAACCGCGGCCGTCAAGCGGTGGCGGCGCTCTCAATTAAATTCTGCCAGACGAGAGAAAGAGCAGCGAGCTCAGAGATCCTCTGATAACTGCTCGCCTCCAACTGAAGCAGAGTTTAGATGCAGGACATTTACTAAGTCAACAGAGAGAGCGTTGGAACATTTTGAGTTGCACTTTGATTCATCCTTCTAAATAAAGTACGTTTAAAGACGCATCAGAATTTGGAGCAGTGAAAGATGTTAAAACCAAAGCTTTGAAAGAGATTTAAACGTTGTTATTTGCCTTGTTAACTGTTTTACACCAAACACCAAAACAAATTCCTTGTATGTGTAAATGTACTTGGCTAAAAAAAAAACGATTCTATTTTTGATAAGTGACAATGTTTGAATGTGAAGGTGAAGCAGGAGCAGACAAAGTCTCCTCACCAGCTTTCTGGTTTCACTAACCATTTTCAGAGTGCCGGCCTTGATGAAGCTCGAGAGAGCACAGCACAGCAGGAGCTCCACATACACACACAGTTAGACATGCGCACACACAAGGCTGCACTCCTCTGATCCAATCTCGCACTTTTAACGCCTCTGTTATGAAGACAGCACAGCAAAGAGATCACTTCGTCCCTCCCTCACGCCTCCATGACATTGAGATTGAAGGCGAAACATCACAGGGGCGTAAATATCCTTCCTTGAAACAGAAGTCTGAATAGAGCTTATCATAAACTCCTAAACAATCAGACTTCAACCAATGGATTCGCCCCCTGCTGGTTATTAGGAAAAATGCAGGTTAAAGGCACCTCAGCATAACTTTATTTTTCATATTTAAGTCCTATAAACAGTTTTGGTTGAACTGTATTTCTGCAAGGAGTGAAATAAACGTGATATTTCCTTGACTACAGTGTCTCTATACCCAGTTACTCCTTGATATCAGTGTTTTCCGACCCCCTCCTCTTCCTCCTATCAGTCTCCTCTGTGCACAGTGCAGCTGTTTCTCAGCTCCACCGGCTCCTTCAGCAGAGCTGACCGGCTCTCTGGTTCCAGACGGCTTCTCTATCTCAGGCCCTTTTAAACCGAAGAGTGTTCCCAAAGTTTCAATTAACTTTCTCCCTCGACTGTGTGATCTGCTATCTGTGAACAGCAAAGCCTGCATGATCGTCCAACTCGCACTGCGCCATCCCAGCTGTTAAAAGACCATTTAACAAAGCGCACAGAAAATCGGAGCTGTTATAAAGTATATTTTGAAACACTCCGGGGAATGATTTATAAGCCGAAAACTGTTTCCATACAAGATGTTTGCACTTGCATCATTCAAACCCTAGCACACACAGTTGGTGGTGATTTGCGTAGCTTTGATGTGCGGCAGTTTGGAGCTGGACAAAGTGACTTAAATGTGTGTAGCTGCAGAAAATTGGCCGTGCATCAGGAAGCCCATTTCCTCTCATCATGGTGTCCGAGAGCCATTAGAGCATCTCTGTGAGGATGAAAGGTGAGCCGCGAGTGGACGCAGATGAAAGCCGGCTCCATCTAATTTAAGTCAGCAAAGATATCTGCAAAAAAATGTCTCGTTAAAATGCGTCCCCTGACAACGTCATTAACAACCCCTCGTGCAAACTGTGTCCTGTCAGGTGAAACCGTCTGATCTGGAGTCAGTGTGTCAACCAAAGACTCTGAGGTTGATCCACTGATGAAAAATGAGTCATTAATTGTCTGGTAGCTTCACACTGATTTCACACCGCTAGTGCTGCCAACAAGTGGGTGAAGAGAGACGGCCCCGCCCACTCAGGGACGCTGTTTCTAGGGGCATAACGACAGTGTGAGAGACTTTCCATACTGAAGAAAAGACTTTCTCTGGACTCAAAAGAAAAACAGATAAATGAATAATCTTCAAGATGGAAATTGTCACTTGAAATTGATCTCAGAATCTTGTTTGCAGATGTTTTTTCAGCACTTGTCTGCTGTTCTCCGTCTCAGACACTCGATGGTGAAACAGGAAGGGAGGGGAAGTGTGGAGGCAGGAGGGTAGGGAGGAGCTGAAGGATGAAGATGGTGTGTCTAAAGGGAGCGATTGTTTTGGTCTCAAAATCTGCTCAGAAAGTTGCAGTTTAATCCTCGAAGAAGCAGAAATACATCATGGTGTCATCTGCAAAAACAAATAATACTGAAACATAAGTTTGATATTAATTATAAATGAATGAAGACCCAGTATGGAGCCTTGTGGGATGCCATTTTGAATATTTTAAGAGCTAGAAGACAGCCCATCAACTCAGGCTTTGTTGTACACTACCAGTCGAGAAGTTTTCAAACCATTCAAAGCTTTTTGAAGGATCCCGATGTCAGTCAACGCTTTTTTTTTTACAGAATAGAGTGAACTGAGTCAGTCTTTGATGCACAACAGAACAAAGTAATCTATTTTTATTATTCGAGCAAGAAGAAACACCTTTTTAACTGCTCTTTCTCCTTGTTAAAGAATACAAATGTGTTAAAGAATGAAATGCACTGTGGTGTTTTCTCTTGCACCCTGTGTACCTCCTCGTATCTTGAAATCCATACCCGAGAGGCGGTAATGGTGCCACGTGTGATCAGCTCCTCCCTCAGAGGCTCTTATGTGAACCTGGAGGTGACGGGGGCGACACGGTTTGACAGCTAGACTGAGTGTCTTTAAAAAAACCTTCAGAAAAGCACAGCCACTCTGTACATGTTGAAAATTGTCTCTGCAGTTCAGTCTCGAGTAAAAGTGCTTCTCTGTCTGAGAGTCTGACTCCTTTTTCAGGATTTTAACGAGTTTGGAATTGGCCCGGGGATGAATATAGTGGTTATTCTCTGACATTTGGGGAAATTGTTAAGAAGCAGAGTCAAGTGAGATGGAGATAAAGAGGAAGTGTCAGACGTGTCATTACATTTAAGTCACAGTACGGGGTTAAATCCCTGAAAATCCCAGAAGGTCATTTTACAACATTTAACGCTGGTTTGAAGTTTTATTTCCAGGATCCTCAAAGACTCTTTGAGACATTTGGATCAAAAATGTTCCCACAGCTGCAGGATAGAAAAGACTTTCAGGCTGCACGGTTTATAATGCTGACGTATTTTGCATTATTCATTCAACTTTTTAACATAATACACACAAAAACGTGAAATATAGTTATTTACAACCAAGAAATGTTCAAACTTGTGCTGGTATTGACCAATAATATCAAAATGACACCTTTTTTTCTTCTTCTCTTAGAGAACCAAGGATAGCACAGGCACAGGATGCATTTAGCCTATAGCTTAGCACAAAAAAATTGAAGCAGCCGCTTGGGAAGCTTTATCACACTCTCCAGATTGTATACCAATAAAACACCACAAATCACTCCTGTATTGTTGTTCAATTAGCAGGAAAAGCACCCTGGAGTTCACCCTTTAAATATGTTTTTAATTAATGAGTGATTGTTTGCTGTGGGTTTAACGTCAATGTAAGGTTGATTTATTATGACACAATAGATTCAAATATATAATGCCTGTATTAAAGGATGTTAAAGAGAACTCTGAGGAAGTTTAAATCAGTCTCTTCTGTATTAGCTCAGATCTTTAAAGGTATAACACCATGAATAGCTTTCATGCTAATGTAAGAAATAAGATGTTCATTCAGCACAGACTTTCTGTTGGTACATATTTAAAGATAGGTCTGAACATGTAGCCTCAATGCTAACTGTGGCTACATTTCTGAGACTTAAACCTTCTTGTAAATCAGAGCGACTCTCGAGTTACTGAAACGTCGATTTTCTTCCATTTTTCAGCAGCGCCTGCAGATTTTCATGCTCTGTGTTCATTCAGGCTGTTTGTTGACTTATTTAAACCTGTAAATGTTTCACGACTTTATTTTTTCATCTCCGTCTCTGCTGCTGACGTCGTTTCTGCTCTGAACCTCCGACTGTCGACATTTGAAGAGACGATGGGATCAGTTGCTCTGGGTCTATGTGGATATTGGATGTTAGTTTTGCAGCTTTTTTATTTGTAGTTTTTTTGGTATTTGTTGATGCGCAGGATCTCTCGCATAATTTCAAGTTCTCAGGATGAACGTGGTTTCGTTGCAGAGTTTGTGTCCTTGAATCTTATCGCAGGTGTCTTAAGAAAAAGGTTTTGTAGAATCCTAAACGTTTCTCTCTGAGTCCTGCTGTTATCACGTTCTTTAACCCCCCCCTCTCCCCCACTCATTCACTTTCTCCCTGCAGGGGGGCCTGGTCTCGGCTCTCAGCCCTGAGAGGTTTTAAATGAGTGACCTTTGAGACAATCAGAGGTGCCCCGGCTCTGAATGGCGAGCGGCGGCCCCTGGGTCCTGATGCAGGCGGCTGCTCGGCTGCCTGTGGATTACATTGATCCTGTGAAACAAAGGGGCCCGACACGCTCATTGTGTGAGGGGAATTAATAAATAACAACATGTGAATAAATGCAGGAGGAGGGGGCTTTAATACAGTACGCCGTGGAGGCCTCGGCTGTGAAATCATTTGAGTTTCCTCGCCGTCAGCAGGTTTCTACGTTCAAACCAAAGACTTGAAACAGGAAGACAAACACAGACTTGATCTATTGCAGACTTTTCATGCTGAAGTTAAATCTTGTTAAAAAGTGAAGAAGGTCGAATAACGGCCGACACTTTCTCCACAGTCCACCTTAAATCTGCAGCTCTGTTTTAAGGAGGAGCTCCTGATTAGCGATGCAGCATCTCGGGCAGCAGCAGGGCCCCCCTACATGATTGTGTAACCCCCCCTGTTTCTCCAGGCCTCCCCCCTCTCAGCTCTGTGGATGGATAATAGAGAGCTCTAATGGAGGTTTTTTTAAAAGGGGGGGTGGGGAGACTTAAAGTATAATCCAACTATTACAGCTTGTTTTAGATGTGTTCCTCTGAAAGAGTTCAAACTGACTAAGCTGCAGACTTTCTAGTGTTTTTGTTTCCCTTCAAATATGAAGGGTTAGGGGTAGTAATAATCTCCTTTTCTTTTTGTTTCTGATGTTTATTAAAGCGTCTCCTCTCTGCCGATGTTTTCACCAGATCATTCCTGCAGCCTGAATGGTCACAAACAACACGCCGCCTGTGCAGAAATCCTTTATTTTATTTTATTCTTCAGTGGATATAAAAACTGAAGAAGAAACCCCCTCCCCCCTCGTCACCCACAGACCCTCTGTAGTGAGTAGAAAAGCATAAACAGGCGAAGAGGACGGGGCGGCGAGATGGAATATCAAATATTTAGAGGCTCTTGGTTTCAGCAGTGTGAGGGTGAAGCGAAGGGGAAACAGATGTACTTATCTCTGCTTTGGAAAATGTATTTTTCTTTTTCACGCTGAAGAGGAGGAGGAGGAGGGGGGGGGGGGGTCTGAGAGTATGGCGATGATGATGTGGACAGTCTGGTGGAGACGGAGGGCAGCAGAGGGTCTCAGGCTGACTCTGTGTTTCCCCTCAGAGTGTGAATGAAGACAAAGTGGAGCAGAGTTCTATTGATTTAATGGTTATAACAAAAACTGAATCAGTCAGTGGTAATGAGTCCTGTACCGGGGTCCACATGACCCTGTATTCTAAACTTTAATATGATCCTAGTAAAAAAATCAGATGACATCTACACCTATTTCAACACTGCAGTAACACAACTGAAACCTGTGTTTGTGTCATTTCTGGTTTTTTGCACAAATACTTTGGCAACGCTCGGGCACTGACTTATTTCTGCAATTTAGACAGTGCTCTTTTACTTCAAGGCAACTTTTGGTTTAAAAATATGACTTAAGATCTTTCTTTTTTTAAAAGCTTTGGTGCTTTTCAAAACTATTGATCTTTAAAGAACAAATGTTTCTGATTTTAAAACATGTGGTATCAAGTATGGAACATTTTGACAACCTTAGAAGTTGATCAATGAAACAGTTAAAGGAGCAACATGTAACTCTGACTCCTAGTGTTTAAAATGAGTACTGCAGTCTAAGTTCAAAACATTGCAGAGAGCTGTCACCCCCCCCCCCCCTCTAGAGTGGATGCTCACGCAGGTCACCATGTGGTGGACACTGAAGCTTCAGTGTTTAGCCAGCTCTGCATCGGTCTGTAAACCTTTCTGCGTTTATGATCCTCTATCCTCCAGATATGTGTCTTTGAGCAGTAGAAGTTTAAAAGTTTAATGGAACCAGGAGCACCAACACTTGGCTGAAGTTTCAGGTCTCTGTATCACCTGTCTGTCTCTATAACACCTGTCTGTCTCTCTAACACCTGTCTGTCTCTAACACCTATCTGTCTTTGTATCACCTGTCTGTCTCTAACACCTGTCTGTCTCTCTAACACCTGTCTGTCTCTAACACCTATCTGTCTTTGTATCACCTGTCTGTCTCTAACACATGTCTGTCTTTGTAACACCTGTCTGTCTCTAACACATGTCTGTCTCTGTAACACCTGTCTGTCTCTCTAACGCCTGTCTGTCTCTCTAACACCTGTCTGTCTCTAACACCTGTCTGTCTCTCTAACACCTGTCTGTCTCTAACACCTATCTGTCTTTGTATCACCTGTCTGTCTCTTACACATGTCTGTCTCTAACACATGTCTGTCTCTCTAACACCTGTCTGTCTCTAACACCTATCTGTCTTTGTATCACCTGTCTGTCTCTAACACCTGTCTGTCTCTAACACCTGTCTGTCTTTGTATCACCTGTCTGTCTCTAACACCTGTCTGTCTCTGTAACACCTGTCTGTCTCTGTAACACCTGTCTGTCTCTAACACATGTCTGTCTCTGTAACACCTGTCTGTCTCTAACACCTGTCTGTCTTTGTATCACCTGTCTGTCTCTAACACCTGTCTGTCTCTAACACAAGTCTCTCTGGGACCGTCTCTTTCATTGTTGTTCTCTCTAACCCACCTGTCTCCCTCTCTCTCTGTCTCATTACAGAAGCTGGCGGTCAGAAGTTGTCCTGTAGGGACGACTAAGCCGCTCTCCCTCATCAAACCTCCCGCTCAGAGCATCGCCATCTCGGTGGTGCCGGCTAAGGCTCCCGTTTCCATGGTAACAGCACACATTAACGGCCAGAAGGCGGCGAGCTCGGAGCCACTCCAGACGTCCCCCATCAACCTCCAGACGGGCGGCAGGGTGGGGACGGCCGGAGTACACCCGTTCAGCAGCAGCAGGAGAGCCGCAGAGCTGCCCACCTCTCAGGTAAAAACTCAGCTGATGACACACCTGGGACACCTGTACCAAGGGGGAGGGGCTTACTGAGTGATGCAGACACTGAAACCGATATGAGCTGCTTTGAAACAGGAAGTTATCTTAACACAAACAATAAGAAACTGATTTAAACTAAACTAATAAAATAATTACACTTTAATTCAAACTTTAAAGGAGCATTCCAACATTTTACACATCACACACGCAGCTCATTGACTCTTCATGTTTGGTCTCCAGAAGCCTCGTCATGTTTTGTATGATTCTCTAGAAGCCTCGTCATGTTTTGTATGATTCTCTAGAAGCCTCGTCATGTTTGGTATGATTCTCTAGAAGCCTCGTCATGTTTGGTATGATTCTCCAGAAGCCTCGTCATGTTTGGTATGATTCTCTAGAAGCCTCGTCATGTTTGGTATGATTCTCTAGAAGCCTCGTCATGTTTGGTATGATTCTCTAGAAGCCTCGTCATGTTTGGTATGATTCTCTAGAAGCCTCGTCATGTTTGGTATGATTCTCTAGAAGCCTCGTCATGTTTGGTATGATTCTCTAGAAGCCTCGTCATGTTTTGTATGATTCTCTAGAAGCCTCGTCATGTTTTGTATGATTCTCTAGAAGCCTCGTCATGTTTGGTATGATTCTCCAGAAGCCTCGTCATGTTTTGTATGATTCTCCAGAAGCCGCGTCATGTTTGGTACGAGTCTTTACAAATCTACCCTAGCACAGAAACTTCTTCGCAGCGTCCTTTTCTTCCTGATTTTTCACGAACATGATCTTTAGTTCTGCAGGAATGTGGGAAAGTTTGTAGATTTAAATCTTTTTTGGCGCTGAGCTCACAGCTGCAGAGGAAATCTGTTTTATATATTGCTTTTCTTCCCACTGAGGTTTTTCATGGTGAAATGAAAATATGAATAAAATCAGGTGTACAGAAACTCAGCTAATGCGTCCGCTGTGGAGCGCTGCGGCTCCTGCTGTGAAGGAGAATGAACTTCCGTGCTGTTTTTCTCTTATTGACCTGGATTGTTTTTATCATCTACATACAGCTATATGTAAAAGAGACTCTCTTTCTTGTCCCATAGAGCAGCTGTTATGTCGTCCCTGCTCTGATGTTGGAGTTTCCACACTCAGTTTTCCCTTCTTGCTTTATATCAAACTACAACGTCAGCTTTTTCTCTCCGTTTCCATTTTCTTCTTAATGATTTTTGAGTGTGGGGATTTTTGTTTACCCTGACGGTCACTAGAGGCTGAACTTAACATAGTTTTTACTTTGAAAGTCATTCATAGGCAGGCTTGCATACTGGTTTAATTTGGATATTAAGGATGTTTTACAGCGAGGTAAACCAAGCTTAGATAGAGGACGGAGTGAAGATGATATGCTGTCTTTGTAAATAGATCTCTCTTGGCGGAGGCTGTCAAAATAAAGTTTACATTTGGTTCGAGTATGTTGCTTAAAAGTGTTCATGTCAAAATACCAGACGTATCGGTACTTGTTTATTGGACTGCTCTAAAGGTCTGGACTGGCGCTGTCTCCACAGCAGGATTTAAACTTTAAGATTCTAGTAAAAATCTAACAATATGGATATCTGTTTGATACCACGGCAATAACATTCAAGTCCTACTCACCCAGTATTGGGTCATTTCTTGTTTTAATTACTGAAAAGTTGAAGTCAAACTCCTGCACACTCTAAATCTAAATTTAGAAAAACATTCATATGCAAGCGTTGCTAAAGCTTTTGTGTAAGATGCAGTTCTTTCTGCTGGTAACAGGGGCGTGTCCAGAGGGGTTGCATGGGCCCCCCTGGAAATCTGATTGGCCACCCCAAAAATCCGAATCTGTGGTGTGTTCTCATTGTGAGAATCTAGTTGAACTTTGTGAAGCAGTTGATCGTGATTATCAGCGTTTGAGCCGTGTACTGAGAGCTGCAGAAAACAAATGTGAACCTTTTCCAACTCCTCCTCATCATCACACCCCGGCAGAGTCAACGTGTTGTTTAAGCTTTAGATCATCCTGCAGCATCCCCGCTGTTCTTAAATCTGCATGTGTGAATATTAGTGTGGAGAAGCTGCAGGTTTTATTGTGTCTACTTTCTATTTCCACCTGTGTGGTACCCGGAGATTACTTTAATGACTCCAGGAAGCAGAAATAATATGTTTGTTCTTTTTCTGACGTGTAACACACGTGTAGTGATTTGGGAAACATTTAAAGTTGTATTTTGTGTATCAGAGATGTTGTGTTTGTATGTTAGGATTCAGGCCTCGGCGTCTAGCCTCCTCCTCGCTCTGTATTCAGCACCATCACCTCCATCAGCACGCAGCCGGGGATCACAGCTCCACACTGCTGCCTCCACACTATTACTGTAATTGCACGGCCCCATACAGGGAGGGGGGCCACTGGGGCCCTCAGGCTCCTGTTTTATGATTCATCTGTCTGTCCGTCAGCACGGCTTATATAAGAAAGAACGTGTGTGTGTTAGCATGTCCGGTTGAGGTGGACTGTCGGAGAAAAACACTTCAGCTTTATAAGACGATGTTACGATGAATGCACACACATGAAGTAATGAGTTGTTGCTGCCTGTTGGTCGATGTTGTAGTTTTTCTTGGTATCTGAATGTAGTCATGTGTGTGTCTGTCTTTATTTATGTGTGTATGTGCAAAAGCAACAAGAACAAGATTTGTATTCATATCTCATACTTCACATATATGATTAGAAACATGGACTTACAGGTTTACATCCTTTATTTATTCAGTCGCTCGTTAATGTGCACACACACAGCGAGCTGGAGGGTCGTCTTTAAGATACATCAAGAGTTAAAGCATGATGGGTAAAAACTTTACTATCGTCATCGAGAGAGAATAAAAACAGGTGATTTGTGTGGCTGTGGTGAAATGTGTTTGTAGTCAATGAGGGTCAGGGAGTTCAGGAGTCGCGTCAGGATGCAAACCCTGCTCTGTGATTGGCTGATTCCTGCTGTGTGTGACGTTGCTCTGTGAGTCTGTGGTTATGATTCAGAGCAGGTCTGATTCTCCGACACACACGCAGACGTTTGCTGCGATAAAGCTGCTTCGTTTCATCAACATGTCACCTCGGAGACACCCCCTCGTCCTCAGCCTCCCCCTCGTCCTCAGTCGTCATCTGGACTGGCTCCCTCTGTGTCTCCTCCATCCCCCCCACCCTGCAGACTGCCGGGCGGTGGAGGTGAGCAGGTCAGGCTGTAGGATTGTTTTTGGGCTCTTTACGGCTGTATTGTTTAGAGAAAGTGGGCACTCTTCACCCAGCTGCCAGCCAATAATGGAAAGACCCCCCCCCCACTCCCTCCACTCCCTCTCTCAGGCCTCCAGCTTTTCTTACCTCCATCAATCCTGAGTCGTAAAGGCTCGACCAATCAGAGTGTGGAGAGAGTAAAAGAAGAAGAGGGGAGGCAGCAGGTCCCTCGGACCACCTGGCCGCTAATTCAGAGATCGATAATGAGGTGTAATGGGGTTGCTGCTCTGCATGAGTGCTCACATTATGGCTGCATTGTTTCAGCTCCTCAGTAAACACTCACACATGTTTGTGTGTGAGGGCACGAGCTGCGTTCACTCGCACTCTTTACTAACTCCTCTTAGCTTTATTGAACCTTCTATAAAACCTGTTGCTCTCGTTTTACCTCTGCTAAAGATTGATTAATAATCACTTGATTTATAGAGCACCTTTAAAAAACAGCGTTTACAAAGGCAGGAAGTCAGGACAACAACAGAATAAAGGTCAAACAGGAAGTAGTCTACAAAAATAAAATAAATGCAAACAGGAATAAGACAGATACAAGAGGCGGGTCTCTGAAGGCAGCTAACGCTATGAAGACAAACAAATAGAGAATTTAAATAACAGATAAACTGTGGACAAGATGAAAAGAATGAAGAAGAAGACGACGAGGTTTCAGTCCTGCTCGTTTAGAGACGTGTGAACGGTGAACAGAGTTTGCACTTTGCAGATCCTGAAGGTTAAGGCCTGAAGTGTCATTTCAAACATCAACAAAGAACAGTGAGATGAAACGTGGATCCTCTAGGACGGCCATGATACGTAAAACAATCGAGAGTTAAGAGGAAGGAATATGAGGTCAATGCAGTGACAAGAAGGCGGCTCTAAAAGTGAAAGAAGTAAACAAAGTGGATTGAAAACAGTGAAACAACTTCAAGTGACTCAAACAGGTTCAGTAGAAAAATATCAATATGAATATATGACAGTCAGAAAGGTGAAAATAAAGCTGACACTAACTCAGATTTTTAAAGTCAATTATTAAAGAAAGTAAACAGTTGACGACAGTCTGATCAAATTTAAAGGTTTCATTTGAAGAAGAGTAGCGGCTGTGGCTTAGTGGTAAGGTCATCGTCTCCTAACAGGCAGGTCTGTACTGCCGAGGCGCCCTTTAGCAAGGCACCAACTCCCAACTGCTCTGGCACACTGTCCAACGTTAGCTCTGTGTGGCAGACGTTGAACTTTGTGCATGTCACCAGAACAATGAAGAGTTCCTGTTCTTTCTGGAGTTCATGCAGACATGTTGCAGAGCTTACAGCGAGATTAGGAAACTGTTCAAACGGCTCATGCTTCAGTAGACACAGATCAAATGGTGTTTTAAAAAAAGGCTGCACGCACACACAAGGTGTTTGTTGTGTGTTATTGGACCTTCAGCTGCGTTTAGCGCCGTTAGCTCGCAGCAGAAGAACAAAGAGAAGCTGTGAGGAGGCCGAGGGTGTTTCAAAGTGTGCAGCTTTAACGCTGATCCGGCCTCTCTTTTATTCCTCTCCATCCCTCGTCCTCCTCCTCCTCCTAAAGAATCTTCATCCTCTTTAAACAGCAGCCAAGGTCATCTCCTCCGCCCGCCTCCGAGTCTCGACAGAGCCCGAGGAAGGTGGACGGACGACCCCCCCCCCCCCCACACACACACTTCAAGGGTCTGCTTCTGCTCTCAGACTCTGAATGACAAACGGAGGAAACGTTCAGTGAGGATGAATACACGGTACAGAACGCGGTGTGGTTCGGCACAATAAGGACTAGTTTATCAGCCGTCCACAGAGGGAGAGCACACACACACACACACTGCACACACGAGTGTTTGAATTGTTCTCGTGTGTGGCTGCAGCTTCACAAAGATCAGGCAGGATGTAGATAAAGAAGCAGACGGAGAACGTTCAGCTCTGGTAGAAAGTATTGAAATGTTCGGGCGTTTTATCTCACTTTTTTTTTAAAAGGCGAGTCACGTGATTTCGTCAATGGAGTTTGGTGCCTTGAAGACAAGTGATCCTCTTAAGCTACAAAATCTTTCCTTAATAAAGTTTCAGTCGTCTTGAGCTAGTTAGAGCCTGGGATATTTCCAGGGGTCCTGGAGAAGGCTCCAAGGATCGTTAAAGAGGTTCTCGAGGTTCCTCTGCATGTTTGATCGATGTTTCAGCATCAATGACTGAAGAAGTTGAAATACTCCTATAAAGACGTTCAAGAGGTCCTGGAGGTTATTCCTGACTTGATGGGAGAACTTATAGCGGACAGCCTGACCATTTCTTGAAGTGCCGGAGAAACCTCCAGTGGTCCTTGAGGATGTTTTTTAAGGTCATTTTAGATGTTTTTACAAGCGCTCAGGGATGTTCAGTCGCCAGAGAGAGTGATAGTCTTCATGTAAAGTGGTTCAAAAGGTCCTTAAGGCATCCTGGAAGATATTTGAGTGGTCCTTCAGGAGGCTGTTCATGTTGTCCGTGATGTTTGAAGAGTTGACGTGGGTCTGGATGTTCCAGGGATCGGTGAGGAAGTTGTGTTGGTCATGGAAAGAATGTGGAGGTTCTCAAGGTAATTCCAGGAGTCATTGAAGAGGTGCTTAGAAAGTCCTTGTAGTCTCTATTGAGGTTTTTGGACACCTTGAGCTGAAGGTTTTTTTTCCAGGAGGTCTGGAAATGTTCTCCTTGTAATCTTGTACGACTGTAAAGGCTTACATTTGGAGCACAAAGTTCCAGGGGTCCTGGAGGAGCTGGAGTCCATCCTTGGTGACTAATCCTAACCCCTGATGACATCTCCTTCCTTCAGGCGTCTTGTAAGCACTCCCCCCAGTTCTCCAGGACTCTTCATGACAACATGTCAGTGGTCCTGGAGAAGGTTGTAGTGGTCCTTGAGGAGGATGTACGGGGCGTCATCGTGAAAGATTAGACGTCCTTGAGTAATGTCAGGAAGACTTGAATAAGAATTCCAGGCGTCCTGAAGAACGACATGTGTTGATGATTGGGAGGTTTGGAGGTGCTTGAAGAAGATTGTAAGTCTTGATGAATGAAGATGTCGTTGCCGTGGTAACAGTATATTCTCTCTGGTGTCTTAATGTGAACAGTTGATGATTTTCTTCTCCCATATTTGTAGTTTTTAAATCTTTTTGACATTTAAATTTGTTTTTACGTCTGCTGACGTTTTCTCGTACTGGAACAACCCTCTTCATTTAATAACAAAGTTAAGATCAAATCAAAAGTTTTCAAGGTAATCTGAACTTAAAAGTCAAATATTATATAAAATCCACTTCCCCATGTTCCTCTAACTCTAACATGTGTCTCTAGTCTGTCTACAAACCCCCCAATGATGAGAAAAGTCCATCCTCTCCGTCTTTAGCCTGCTCCACTTTTCAGAAAATGTGTGCTCAAACAGGCCGTTTGGAGATTTTCCCTTCATGACATCACAAAGGGCAGTAACCCCTCCCCCCAGGTGGGTGACACTCCCACAGCTAGGTGTTTGTTCTGCCCTCTGAGTCTGCCTTCTCACTGTAAACAATAGGGCATGGAGCGAGAAAGCCCGAGCCACCCAAGCCCTTCCAGAGAGGGGCGTGGTCAGACACAGCTCATTTACATTTAAAGCTACAGACACAGAAACAGCCTGTTCTGAGCAGGGCTGAAATAGAGGGGTTTATAGGCATGATCAAATACAGGATCAGAGTGGATTTAGAACAAGACACTTCACACACATGTTTTGAGGAGCTCTGAGACTTATTTACACTGAAGAGGAGGAGGATATGTGACCTTTAAGTCACTTCTCTGTCCCGTTTGATTGGATGATTTATTTAGCATTAATTAAACGTCAGTAAAAATGTATTTGATGACGACTCTGTGCTCTTCATTTCCTTTAACCAGCTCATAATCAAACTTTGCTGAATGTGCACGTTTTTCCAACTTATTTTAGTCGTATGTTTTTGATTTAAATGTCAGAGTTTCAAACTCTGCAGATCTTTGTCTTTACCAGAACGTGTCACATTATCTTTTCTTTAAAACGAATGAAAAGTCGATTTTCAGTGTTTGATATGAATTGATTAGTATAAAGAAGACGTTTCTGTCTGTAGGATGAATTTAATCAACATGTTCGTTATAAACTCTTTACTTTTGGCGTCTTGCGGCATGAGTGTCACTTTTTAAATTCTTATTTCATGAAGAATCTCAGAGCTCACTGCAAGAGGAACGTAGTTGTGGAGTATAAACTGTTGTTACTGTTTGTGAACGCAGCCTGCGTCTCCTCCCAGCAGCCCCCCCCCTCCTCAAAGCTCACAACATGAATGAAAAAAAAAAACCTTCTTCAGGGTGAAGATGGAGGCAGTCAGAGAGCAGACGTGGCCTTGTGGGGCGCCCTCTGCTGGCTGCTCTGGGGAGTGCAGTCTCTGAGATCTCAAACATGATGCTCATGATCTCTCTGCTCACATCTTAGTTAGAAAAGAACCTCTGTGTGTTTATTGTATTCTCAGCGAGCTCGCTTCGTTGGTTTAGTCTCTTGTATTTAATGAATCCTTTTAATAGTCGCAGCTTGTTGTGAAGTGGAAGCTTCAAAAGGTGACAACACGGATGTTTTCATCCATAAATGTGTAAAATAAACGATTCTATTTAAACTAAAGTTTGGGTTCTAATCAGAAAAGTCTTTACACTGAAAATCCGAGTTTATCCAACATCTGACTGAAACTGTCAAAAGTGAAACCAGTTCAGGGGAGAAGTTTTGAAATGAATCTGTTGCTTGTTTGGATCGACTCGATCTTTGGCTCCTTAAACGTCGTCTCAGATCTTCTCTCGGCTGCAGAGTTCACACGTTTCAGGAGATGTTTGTGATTTCAGAAACGTGTCGTCGTCTCTGTTTGTTTTTGTCCTCCTCCTCCTCCTCCTCGTCTTCTTCCTCCTCCTGCTGCTGTGCTGACAGACGACTGACGGCAGACTCAAAGCTGACACGTTTATTTCCACTGTTCTCTGTAATCCTGCGTCTCCTCCCTCGCTCTGTCGCCACCTTCACTGTCTGCGTCCTCTCACAAACTCCACCGCCTTCTTTCCTGCAAAATATTCTCCTCCTGTATCCAACTTTTCAGACAAATGTTTTGTCAGACAAAAGTTTTTTAGGTTCTTCTAAGTTGTCTGGACTCTGATTTCTTCTTGGTGATAACTCCGCTTCATGGCAGAGGTCCTTTAACTCCATTGCATCGACATTTTTCCTGCAAAAACTCCTCGTCACCGGTCTGTCCTTCATGCGCATAAACTTTTTAATGTGTCCAATTTAAAATGAGCTTAAAATGATCGTTGTAGCTGCTTAGTTTGGATTTCTAAGAGTCTGAACTCAAAGGGGTGGTGCAGAATCAGGCCGCTTAGCACAAAGACTGGAAACGGAGGGAAACTGTTAGCATAGCTCAATGAAAAAGGGAAAAATCCACCTTTAAGCATCTTTTCAAAGATGCTCCTACACTGCCCCCCCCCCCCCCCAGCAGGTTTGGAGACTTGAGGAGGAGAAGGATCGTCAGTGTTTTTGCAGAGTTGTCGTCTGTGTCAGGGAAGATTTTGACTTTCATTTTGTTTAAAAAATCTCCGGCCTGAGGTTGTGTTCACTCCTCAAACTGTGGAAGAACAGGAGGAGGACCACCCCCCCCTCTCTAAAGAGAAGGTGCTTAGGTTTGGAGAAAAAGAGGAAGCAATTACGAAAATGAAAGCCCTCGCACTGCAAGAATTTCATCTCTGCAGTTGCCATGGGAACAGGCCCGGGCCGCCTGCTCCTCCTTCTCCCCTCACTGAGCCGCTCTGCAGCACAATACGACAGAACGAAGGGATTTTCACAGAAGAAGAAAAGGAGGGGAGGAGGAGAGTTGAGATCAGGAAGGGGGGGAGGAGAAAACAAAACAGGTCATTGAAACTGTGCAGGTTGGGTTCAGTTCAGCGGAGAAGATTCATCGTTTGCTCTCTTTCTTAAAATCTTTTACAAAACAAGGCGTCTTTATTTTTACCCTTTACAAATTAAAAATAACTTCAGACTTGTCAGCTCAGCTTCGTTTATCGTCTCTGAGTTAAAAAAACCCCTAAGAAAAGTAAAGCCTAGCAGACAGACGGTAAACTCCTGCAGAGACGAGCAAACATCTGGAGACGTCAGACGGAGAACTGAGGATCCTGATGTTATGACAGATTCTGTTTCAGAGAGAAATCTGAAGCAGAGAGAGCGGAGATCTGCTTCAATTTACAACTTCATAGCTTTAATCGTGTTTAATACGACTTTATTCATCTCTGTAGCTTGCAGCTTGTCAGGATATAATATATGTTTTAACGATATTAACACCTGTTGGATACCATGGCAACAAAAACAGAAGGCCCACACCCCGATGTTGGGTCAGTTCTTGTTTATAATTTGATAAAACTGTTTAAAATGATCACAGAAACATCGGGAACGTCTCGTGTGTTTGTGCATTTCACACAGCGTGCAGGAGTTACTGAGTGATTTCCCAGCATGCATCTGGTGTAAGGTGCATAGTGTGGTGTATTTGGAGCTCCCCCTGTGGTCAGTGGTGGTTACTACAATAACAACTCAAATAAAAAAAGACAATAACTTTGGGTTTATAGTTTAGTTTGAAATTCTGCAGGATGACTTCCTACTCTGATGGTTTCCTGTTTGTCCTGTTTCTACTGGTTTGACTGGTTTGTGATTTAGGGTCCTTCACTGGTTTTCAGGGATTTAAATACACGACTAGTGTTGAATGACTGGTTAATAAGGTGTTGCGTTTGTGTGTGTTTCAGATGCTGGGAACTCTCACTGCTGTGCCCATCAAGGTGCCTCAAGTCAGCTCGCTGCACCGGCTGGCAGGACAAGCCGCCACTCTGCTACCTCAGGTAACGACATGTGACCACGGCGCATCACAGACGTGTGTGTGTGTGTGTGTGTGTGTGTGTGTGTGTGTGTGTGTGTGTGTGTGTGTGTGTGTGTGTGTGTGTGTGTGTGTGTGTGTGTGTGTGTGTGTGTGTGTGTGTGTGTGTGTGTGTGTGTGTGTGTGTGTGTGTGTGTGTGTGTGTGTGTGTGTGTGTGTGTGTGTGTGTGTGTGTGTGTGTGTGTGTGTGTGTGTGTGTGTGTGTGTGTGTGTGTGTGTGTGTGTGTGTGTGTGTGTGTGTGTGTGTGTGTGTGTGTGACGCCACAGAAATCAGTCAAAAAAGAGACTGAAACACAGAGTGCAGTGTTTAAATACGTCCAGCAGGTGGCAGCACAAACCACAGCAGCTCTGAGTGAATTAAACAGCAGAAAAGATTTAATTAGAGTCGGTGATGCTCTCAATATGAAGACAGATGTTCTCTGTAATGACACCCCCACCCACCCCTCGATGACTCGCAGCCCTCTGATTGGACAGCAGGTCACATGAGTTGAAGTGAAGTCTTTTATTGACGCTTTTTTATTGACTTTTTATCAGAAAAGCATCCGACTTCTGTCTGATTTGAGCCCTAAGAGTATATTCTTGTCTTAGATGAGCTTGTTTTTGAGCTCCTGTGTGTTGAAATGTTTACAGTGAATGAAACACACCTACCTTTACTTTGTGGTCGTCATAATTAATGAGCGGTGTGTAAAACAAACGTGCAGCTCCCTTCGTTCTCACAGTTCTCAGGTTCGTTTGTTGCTTTCTCTTCTCGCTTTTCCGCCTTAAATGTCGCCTGAAAATAAACAAACAAAAAGAGAAATTTGTCATCTGGAATATTTCAGAGGCAAGCAGACGCACATGTAGAGCTCTAAACAGCGTAGATTCAATGCAGGTGTATAAATCAGGTTTTAGAGGGACCATGTCTGCACGCCTGTAGTTTCCTCTCAGGATCTTTCTTCCCTAACAGTTCTCCTCCTCCGTGTTCTCCTTCTACAGGTCAGGCCAAAGACCCAGATCCCGGACAGCCTCCCCCACGCTCCCTGCCAGGAGCTGCAGCCGCTCAGCCTGCAGAGAGC
The DNA here is from genome assembly GCA_020745685.1 of Tautogolabrus adspersus. NCBI lineage: Eukaryota > Metazoa > Chordata > Actinopteri > Labriformes > Labridae > Tautogolabrus > Tautogolabrus adspersus. The sequence goes on from CM036555.1 coordinate 20,867,414, forward strand.
CACCGCCGTGGTCAGTCCCAAGAGCGGGGGTCCCACCCTGCCCACCGCCAACAGCACCTTCAGCCCCCAACACCAGCCCAACGGACAGAGCGACGCCTCGCCGCCCTCTGCCCCGCCCCACAGCCAGTCAGTGGGCACAGACTCCAGCGGCCCCGTACAGCATGCCACAGCGGGACCTGGCGTTGCTTACGCCATCATCGCCGCCTCCCCTGCCACCGGAAATGGAGTGTCCGCCGTCAGCGAGGCCGTCAAGGTGAAGCCACTTCTCTGCAGCCCTGACACAACGATGGTGTCTCTGAAAACAAAACCAGCTACCTTGCTCTAACTCGCTCTCCGTCTCTCTGCGTCACCAGGTGATCATAATCCAGCCTCAGGCCCCCAGCAGCATCGAGGGCTCTCCGGGGGCTCAGGCTGACCTCCCCTCACAGGAAGCTCCGCCGACCCCAAAATCCCCGTCCCAGAAAAAAGACGAGGACCCCGAGGTGAGACCACAAATGGCCAATCAGAGATGCATGTTTGACATCCTGACAGAGAAACGGTTGTTTCCTGGTAGAACATCTGTGTGCAATGACGGCACGAGTCAGGTTAAAGTCAAGACGTTTACATTTCTGCTCTACGTCACAGAAGAAGAAAACACAAGACGTAAAGTAAACGTGGCGTTCAAGCTGCAGCTTCTCAGATAGTTTGATGTAAACCTGTGAAGAGACTCTGCAGTCGAGCAGAATCAGCTGATTCATCCTCATCGTTCACATCCTCTTCTTCTTCTCTCACAGAAAATCGCCTTCATGGTCGCCCTCGGTCTCGTCACAACAGAGCACCTGGAAGGTGAGTCAACGCACTTCCTTTTCCTGTTCCACTGTCAGCTCAGAGATGAAAGCAGCTTCGTGTTTTTACTTAAAGGTGGAGTCAGTAGAAGTGTTCCTCACAGTTTGTAAACAACATTCAAACGTGGCCCCTCCTCCTGGGCCCCCAGAAGCTCACACTCACTGCAGGACGTAGTGTGTACGTTTACTTTGTCACCTGCCTGTCCAACAGGAAGCAGACCAACTCCACGTCCACGGGTAAAAGCCAACACAAGGTTCACCCTCGTTTTAGAACGAGCTTTATCCGCTTGGTGTTTCACCTCACTGTGATTATATTTTCTCTTCTTTGCTGCTACGTCCACGTCCGTCATATTCGCCGGTTTGAATCACGTCCAATCATTGAACTGTATCCACTCCTAAACTCACCTGCTGCGCTGTCATTGGCTGGAGGAAACACACCAGCTCCGCCCAGAAACGTCCCGAGTCAACCAGAACAAACCAGAACAGTAAAATCCAGTCAGAGGACAGGGTCTCTGCAGACACAGTCACCAGCACACAAGTACGGAGGCCCAGAAGGGACGATGGAGCAGCTTCACTTTAGTAAAAGAAGTAAAACGTCTCTGACTCTGTCTTTAAGTGAAGTCCCTGAAATCTTCTTAAAGGGCCAGGCCACATATTTCCCACATTGAGATCACAGCTGAAGGATCTTAAAGGAGTTTCCATCAGCCCACGCAGCTTTCATTTTCTGTGACACTGAAGATGTTTGAACGTAAATGTTGTTTTGTCTCCGAGCAGAGATCCAGACGAAGCGACAGGAGAGGAAGAGACGAAGCACAGCCAACCCAGCCTACAGCGGCCTCTTCGAGCCGGAGGTCAGGAACACTTTTACTAACGTTCAGTTTCATCAGAGAATCAAAGTCCACTCATCCAAACCCAGAAACAAGAAACCACGAGTCTCCATTCAGTGGAAACAATACAAGAATAATACCTAAACACCTTCAGGGTCGTCACCATACGTTTTAAACCTCCATAGTTACCATGGCAACTAAAAAAATAAAGTTTAAGGCGCCAGATAACGGGTCATTTCTGGTTTTGAATGATCCAAGATGTTGAGGAGATCTCCTTCACACCGAATAAGTTGCACCAATACCAAAGGTTGCCGACATATTTGTGCAATTTAGACGCTGTGGGAGAGATCTCCTCGCCCTCTCATGCACGCCTGTCGTATGAAACAGAAGTCATTTTTAAAGTTTTGCTACTTTTCCACATCGATCATTAAAATAACACCTGGTCTCATGTTGCTCTCCTTGTGTCTCTCTTCTCTCTGCAGCGTAAACGTTTGGCGTCACATTACCTGAACAGCTCGCTCTTCCTGTCAGCACGAGGTAAGAACACGCCTCACGAACACGAACGTGCTCCGATAAACGCCGACGTCACTGCAACACGTAAAGAGTCTGAGAGACGTTTTTATAAAGACACTGAAACAGTCATTGATGATGTCATCAGTATGAACTATGTCCTGTGTGCTGTGGTCCTCTCACACACACACACACACACACACACACACACACACACACACACACACACACGTGTATCACATGAAACCTGATCACGTCTTTAAAGGAACAGTTCAACAATCACAGAAATGATTTAATTTAGATAAAAAACTCAGAAATGTTGAAATACTCCTTTAAATGACATCATGAATCTGTCTGCTGCTTCACGCCTTCACTATAACCCGAGTGTGTGTGTGTGTGTGTGTGTGTGTGTGTTTCTGCCACTAACCTCTGCTCTGCTTCGTTCACATGCTCAGACTCTGAGGATTTCTGCTGGAAGGTAGGTACCACGACTGATGATGTCACACTTCTGTTGTCCTGATTGGTTGACGAAGGTCGCCTGTTGATTCATCTGCAGCTTCTCTGACGTCTTTAGAGATTAACGTCGACAATCACAAACAGTTAGTGATTTATATTTTCTGTCACTGAAGAGAAGTCGAGGAGAGGTTTCCCGGTGAAACTGCAGGAACACTATTTTACTTTCTAATCCAGCTCTATCTAGAAGAAGAGTGGAGTTTACCGAGGTGATCTACGGTCCACAGAAACAGTGTGCACACATCAAGGATAAATGAAGACAGATTTTATAGGAATGATAGGGTGACCATACGTCCTGATTTGTCCTGTTTTTATGCTCTGCGTCCCCACAAACATCTCTACACCACTAACATGTCCCGGTATGAACCAACCAAAACATCACATCATGCTAACAACACTGATTTGTTGTTCATGTGTCAATCAATGTCGTTCCCAAGGCTGCTGCTGTTTGAACCAAACGAGAAACATCGCTAATGCACCACGAGTCAAAGCTCAACACTGATTGGTCTGACCATGTGTCAATCAATCTCGTGTTGCTTGTCCTAGCTTATCATGCTAACAGGAGCTGCTTTGTAACGACAGGTAGCTGAGCCATCATACTGAACAGGTCCCGATCTGTGAATGTATACATGTCAGTTAGCGGTCAAATTAAAGTGTCCCGATTTGGATGTTTGAAAATATGGTCACCTTAACTTAGTACAATAATTCAGTCGTTGTTTTTATCTGGACTTGTCGGCTGAATGTAGCTTAAAGACGTTTAACGAGACATTGCCCAGAAAGCAGTTTGACCGGTTTGTGTGTTCTGTTTGTGCGACAGGAGGACTTGGAGCATGACGAGCACTGTGCCGTCTGTAAGGAGGACGGAGAGCTGCAGCCCTGCCACAACTGCCCCAGAGCCTTCCACCCAAACTGCCTCCACCCGCCGCTGAAAACCCCCCCCGAGAGGACCTTGGTACTGCCCCAAGTGTCAGAAAAAGGTACTGAATGCGGCACTGCTTGGTTCAAAACGAAACCTTTCAATGAAATATTAAGTAAAGATCTCCACGTCAGCTTCACCGGGTTTAAAGAGCAGTGGAAGTCTTTGGGAGGGCTCGACGATGCTTGAGAACAATTCAGGATGAAATGATTTGACTAGCAGTTTCACAAAAATCTGAAATTCAGCTTGAAGTTGAATTCTTCAGCCTGGCTTCACGTAGAGAATAGACGCAGGAGGAAACAGCCGCTATTCAACCAGAGGCTCTGCAGCTAAACTTTAAAGGAAACTGTTTTAGCGTCTCATTGGGTGGTTATGATGATGCTACTTCTTTGTCCGGACCATTAAACTCGTTGATAACGACAGGTCAGCTGTTTACAGTCTTTGGGTGAAGCTCCATATTTATGTGCTGCCAACGTTGCTTTCATGATCGGAGGAGGGAGACAGAATTAAAAAGGGGAATGCCTGCTGTTGCCACGGTGATTTCAGATGCCGTCTTGTCACTTTTTGTGCAGGTAAAGTCAGCATTAAGAAGTCCCGAAAGATAGGGAATCAGCTCGTGGCTCTGCTCTCACTGTGCGAGTGTGTGCAGTCGTACGCCCAAAATATCAAACATGACAGAAAATCATCTGACCGGTCGTGATCGCCCGTCGTTCCTCTGTGAATACTGCACGACTAACAATGTGGGATTGGGCAGGGATTCGATCCGACTTATAGATCTGGTTTAAATCGTCCTGAAATCTGGTACAGTGTACTCCCGGCTTTTAGCATGAAGACTTGAATCAGCATGGCTCCGTTTGAAGTTTAAAAATACACCTACACCGGTACAGCGAGTTTCAACCTTTACTCTGAACGAGTTTCCTGTTTGAGTAACTTATTAACCTGCTGTGTCCTCAGGTGCTGAACAAAGAGAACATGTCGTGGCCACAGAACTTTGTTCAGTCGTACGTCACTCACAAGACGGGTAAGAACCAGCGGAGTCCTTTATCACAGCGTTTAAAGTAAGAGTGTGTGGCTCTGCATGTGCTGATGGTCTGTGTGTGTGTGTGTGTGTGTGTGAGCAGTGAGGCAGGAGGAGAAGCGACGGCTGCTGAGACGAAACAACGAGCTGAAGAACGAGTGTGCTCATCTGGAGGAGCAGGACAAGAAGCTCAACAACACGCTCCAAGTAAGAACAACGCTGCAGATCACAAAGAGTTAAAACTTCCCCGTCCTCTCCATTTCAAAACTTAGACGAGTTTTCTGGAGATTTTTGCTGATTGAAAACAAGAAATGACCTATGATGGTTGGACACGCAACGCACACGTATCTGTTGGAAGTTCGGGGTAACGCTCGCGTCCTGTTCACACACACTGTTGATTCTTTCTCCTCGTCTGTGTTTCTGCAGCAATGTATGGACCTGAGGGAGCGACTGTTGGGGCAGCAGAGGGACACTCAGGCGTCGCTCGAGCGCCTCAAAGCTCTCATCCGCCTGATCCAGCGCGACCAGCTCATCCAGGTCACCATGACGACCACCGCCACCATCGCCGCCTCCCTGCTCTCCCAGTCCTGGATCAAACAACCCACCAGCATTACCGCCACCGCCGCCAACCCGGGCCCCTCGGCCACGCTCTTGCAGAAGAGCCACGCCCACAGCCAGGACGATGCCAACAACTAGCCCCGCCCACGGCCGTGATGATTTCTTTTTATCTGAAGATGATATCTAACCGTCTTTTCTCCGAGAAGCTGAAAGAAGCGACACAAACTGAGAAAGCAGAGTCTCTATCCTCCACGATTCAAGTATTTTTTAAACCCAACACCTACAGTGCTTACGAGATTTCTTTTTTTAAGTTCTTTTCTATTTATTAACGTTCTTGGCCTTAATGTATTTATTACAAAAAGTTAGCAGACAGCGCCGCCGCCGCGGGAACACGACGGGCGGCCCAAAAGATATGTCCCTCTTTGAAACACAGGTCTAATAATTGTTCTGCGTATAGTGAGAGAGAACAGTAGAGCTAGTCGTAGTAGAAGAAACACAAAGCATTGTGGGAAGTGAACGGACTGTACATTGATATATCGGAGTAGATGTTTGTTCTCGTTCTCCTATGAACAATGTTTTTGCCATAAGAATTCAGGAAATGTTTCATCAGTGTGTATGTGCACGCATACGAGCCTTCAAACAAACAGAGAAGAACTTTTGTTCAGTATTAATAGAGTCAAAGAAAAAAGTATTTAAGATTAAACTACAGAAATTAGCGTTTCTAGTGGAGAGTTTAGTATTTTCATGCTGATGCCTGTTGATAAATGTTTGGAGTATTCACAGGGATCACTGTACATACGTTGTATTATTATCATCATCTTCATCATCAGCGAAGGGTTTTTTCAAACTTTATTCAACTCACACATCAGAGACGAACCCGAGCCCCTGACAGTTTAACTCTTTGTTTTCCGTCTGACACAATGAAACACAGGTTTGTGTATTTATGAGGACGCTACAGGAGTCACGCACGCCTAATGGGTCGATCCAATTGACCTCTGAAGTCAGATCTCAGAGCTGGTAATGACGTCACACCCCAGTTAACAGCATCGGACAAACAACAGGAGTACCTTCCTTTTGTTAGCTAATACCTGACTGGCAACTCGGAATTTCCGACTTCAGAGATCTAGAGTCCGACCGATTCATCGATATCAACGTCTCAAGTGACTATCGGTATCGGCTAATTTATCTCAGATATGCACCGATATTACTCGATTTCTTCTCCAGTCAAATAACATTTAATTTGAGTTTACACCAGCAGAGGGCGCTATATGGATTACGATTTATCAGATTTTTCTCTCTCCCTAGTGTCGGCCCAAACATCCATAAATGTGTTGTCCGGGTGCCGGTGGCCCAGTGGTGAGTGCACGCGGCCCACGTACAGACGCTGAGGTCGTTGTTTGTGTTTGATTTATTCCACAGACGGAGAACAAAGAGTTGAACGGAGAAGGGACCAAAGTGTTTTTTTTTGTGTTCACAGCTGCACTCAAACACGAACACGCCGTGGAGTTCAGACGGCGTGCGATGCATCCATTCAGTCCCTTCCCCCTTAAAACCAGTATAAGAAAATATGCCAAAAACTCGTTTCTTTGTTTTTGTACTGGGATCGCTCATCTCTCAATAATGTCTATAGTGCTTTTTTCCCTCCCTGCCTCTTTTATATTTTTGGCTTTTTTACTCTTCGTGTTTTACGGACGTTTTAACGGTGACGAGCCCGTTAATCTGACAGATGAACACTGCCTCAAGTACAAATGGTTTTTTAAATCCAGAGTTTTTTTTTGTCTTTGTTGCGTCATTTTATAAAACACCGGTCAATCAGAAGTGGGACTCAAGTGTCAAACTGCAACAACACGTTTTGACTGTAGGTGGAGCCAGAGAGGACAAGATGGCGTCGTCCTCCACAACGAGACAGTTTAAAAAAAGAACCAGGAGGCCGCCATCGTGTCCTGCTGGCTCCGATTGTCTCGCTAGTCTTCCTGCTGGTCCAGAAAGGTTCAGTTTAAGTGTAAAAAAACCGTAGATGTAGATCTTTGTTTTCTTTCTTTCTCAAACTGTCCTCACCACACAGTCGAGGTGCGGCTCGCTGCCACCTGTCGATGCACAAACATGAACAAATGGTTGAAAGAATCCAGAGGAAAATGCCTTTAACGAAAGAGAACGAGGAAATGACGACGGTTTTTATTTAGTTTGAATCATATCAGCTCACCTGTGTTTGCTCTCGGACGTATCTAAGATACGGACGAGATCTTTACACCATCTGTACGGCACAAACGTTTCAACATGTATCAGTTCATCACACGTGGTTTCAGGGGCGGCGAACAAAACGAAAGGAGGTTAAAAGCGGCGAGCAATACCACATGGAAACCGTTCATAACCGGGTTAAACTCGGATCAGTGAGATGCAGGAAACGGCTCGGAGCATTCTGAAGCTTTTCAAAGGTCACTGATCTCAAGCTAATAAGAAACTAATTTAAGAAACTTACGACATGTTTGTTTGACGCAGATTGAGGCTGCCGCTCTGTTCCAGTCTGTGAACCTTTGCATCCTGAAACGACCGAGATGATTGAAACTATTCAGACTTTTATCAAATAGATCACAAGTGAATCCCCCGGGCGGACTGCACTGACCCCACCCGTTTACCTCTCAACGGTTCCACTCCCCTCAAAAGTTCAGTTAGTTTGACTGTATTCGCACGTGAAGAAATACAAAAAGCTATGTACGCAAAGGTGCACAGACCGTGACCTCGTTTCACTTCTGCAGCCGTCGGACGGAACAAAGTGAAACTAAAAACACAATCTGATCGACGTGTGAACTCGCAGGACATCACCTCCGGTATCTCTTCACTCTGAGCCCCGTTATGTTTAGAAATATATTTATAAAATGCTTTATCAGAACACAGAGCCTGGTTAGTGTCAGGACGGAGTCTACGGGGATCAGTTTCACTGAGCACGTGTCTGCTCGTGGAGCTTATTAGAAACATGCAGAGGCTTTTTAGGTCGGGTACAATCACTTCTATCTGAACCAGTTCTCTTGCCCGCTTCCATCGCTGCAACACCTGTTGGTTTGACCTGATAACTGCTCTCATATCTGGCAAACCGAGGGGCGTCCAAAACGGCCGTGTGGGGGTGCCTTAAAACCGCCTACCTTCTCTGGTCCAAACAAATCCAGACCATTCAGGACCAGAATCTAAAGTTAGAAGGAGGACATACTGGCTGCTGCATTGTTGTCAGAGAAGCCAGCACTTCAACATAGCATGTTTCCTTAATGTCTGATCATAGAGTAAGCTCACTTTATCATTTCACTCTCTACACAGCTCACTGATTGGACCTTTAGTTACCGTAATGATCAGAGTTGATGCTCCGGGCTCTGTGTCTGTAATAAAGCAGCAGAAACATGAAACCTAACATGCCTTTATGAATGAATCATGATCAGTGTCTGCAGAATGTACCGTGTGACGCATATCCAGTCCTCACCTGAGAGACGCAACCAGAGGGAAACCATATCAGCGCTCCGTGCCGCGTTCAAACCTCCATTAATAAATAAATCAAATAAACAACAACCCTCCACCCCGAACCTCCTTCATCCGTTTCTAGAAATCTTCTCCGGGAGAAACTGTGCAGTGCTTAAACAGATCTATTTTAATACACGACACGACATTTGAACAAAGAAGAAAAAAAAGTTACAACATTTTTATATTCTTTTATCAAGGAGCAAAAAAAAAAAGGAAACCGAACATTTTGAGGTTTGTTTTTTATTGTTTGCCGGTTCTGCATTCTGACTTCTAGCTTGCAACGTGCGATGTGTTATTTTTGCCATGAGGGGGCGACGAGGAGACGACGACACGTTTAGATGGGAAATGAAATGTCTGTTGAAGTAGAAGTTTTTGGTTCGTCATTAATAAGGGACTGTCCAGTGGATAGTGTGTATAGGAAAGTGTTTGTCTTAAATATGCCAATGTAGTTTTTTTCTTCTTCTTTATGATGCATTAAAAAAGTGGATTGATGGAAAAGTCGGTGAATGATTCAAGAGTAGTCTCACTTTTTTGTACCGAGTTCTTACGAAAAATGGAATCATTAATAAACAAAAATTCAAGAACAAACGTTTGACTCGAGCGTCTGTTTTCACATCAGATTCACCTCGTAGCATCTTCAAACAACAGCAGCTTTTCTCTTTAGATCAGACTCTAAAGGTCACATCTCCTCCTCCTCCTCTTCAGTGTAAATAAGTCTCAGAGCTCCTCAAAACATGTGTGTGAAGTGTCTTGTTCTAAATCCACTCTGATCCTGTATTTGATCATGCCTATAAACCCCTCTATTTCAGCCCTGCTCAGAACAGGCTGTTTCTGTGTCTGTAGCTTTAAATGTAAATGAGCTGTGTCTGACCACGCCCCTCTCTGGAAGGGCTTGGGTGGCTCGGGCTTTCTCGCTCCATGCCCTATTGTTTACGGTGAGAAGGCAGATTCAGAGGGCAGAACAAACACCTAGCTGTGGGGGTGTCACCCACCTGGGGGAGGGGTTACTGCCTTTTGTGATGTCATGAAGGGAAAATCTCCAAACGGCCTGTTTGAGCACACATTTTCTGAAAAGTGGAGCAGGCAAAAGATGGAGAGGATGGACTTTTCTCATCATTGGGGGGTTTGTAGACAGACTAGAGACACATGTTAGAGTTAGAGAAACATGGTATGACCTTTAGCACACAAACAGGACTCAAAGTTCAGTGTGAAGACTTTTTAAATGCTGATTTGTTCTTCAGTCAAAAGTTTAAATAAAAGAATTCGATTTATTCCTTTTAATGTCGATATGTTTTCTGGTAACATCTCCTCTGATCAGTAACACGCTGAGCACATTTTTTATTAAATCACTTTAAAAGGGGATAAAAGACGCGTGCTGTTTAATGTCAGCTGACTGAAGCATGTGTGAGTGTTTCCTCGTTATTGTGAAGCGGATCTTACAGACGAGAAGACACCTGATTTGAGCACCTCAGATTCTTCTTTTTCAAGCGCACAAACATTTAACAATCAACATCACAATCTAAAAAACTCTGTCAGCTAAATAAAAGAACATCATCATGTAAAAAGAGGAAAGGACAGCGAACATGCAGCAGGAGAAACGTGCAGCTTCATGAGATTATCTCTAGTCTCTGAAAGTCGACCTTGAGGTGTGATGAAGATCCACAGGAAAAGTCCCAACAGTCAGGTCGACAGGCGAGATATTTTTACCTTGAGCAACAGGTGATGCAAAAGTCCCAAAACAACCAACGATAAGACAAAAAAATAAACTCCAGAGGAGGAGTGACCACCAGGTGTCGTGTTGATGAGCAGGTTAAAGGTGAAGAAGATGATAAAAACATTCAGGGTAATACCCGTGCAGGTTCAGGGGGTTACCCGTGCAGGTTCAGGGAGATACCGGTGCAGGTTCAGGGTGACACCTGTGCAGGTTCATGGTGATACCCGTGCAGGTTCAGGGTGACACCTGTGCAGGTTCATGGGGATACCAGTGCAGGTTCAGGGGGATACCCGTGCAGGTTCAGGGTGATACCCGTGCAGGTTCAGGGTGATACCCGTGCAGGTTCAGGGTGATACCCGTGCAGGTTCAGGGGGTTACCCGTGCAGGTTCAGGGGGATACCCGTGCAGTTTCAGGGGGTTACCTGTGCAGGTTCAGGGAGTTACCTGTGCAGGTTCAAGGGGTTACCTGTGCAGGCGGGCAGCGGGAGCCAAACACGGCGTGGTAATGTTCGATGAGGATCTCGGTGAAGATGTTGACGGGGGTCAGAGCGTTCAGAGAGAACGAGCCGTGACGAGGCCACAGCAGGTTGACCCCGAACACACAGGCCAGGTTAGAGGGACTCATCTTGTTGACGATGCTCTCCTGAGACACCTGACGAAGATCGAACACGATTTAATGAGCCATGTGTGCGGGTCGGACCAACACAGCAGCCTCAATATACACAAGAAGTTGTTCATGATAAACAGTGAGTCTTTCTTAAATGATGAGAGGTCAGACGTACCGTGTGGAGGAAACAGAGCAGGAACTTTGTCACGATGAAGTTCTGTTCAGGAAGACTTTCAATGATCTGTTTACACCTGCTGACCCTCAGGCTGCTCTCCACACCTGAAACACAGACGACAGAGTTCATACAAGAACATCAACAACAATCTCTTGCCTCTTCACCCAACTTTTCCTAGTTTTGCCTCCTCTTTATCCTACCTCCTCCAACTCCATCGTCTCCTCTTCCTCCATCTCTTGCTTCATCTCCTAGTCCTGTGTTTCTCCTAACTTTTCTCCTCCTCCATCTTTTCCCCCGACCGTTCTTCCCTTCTCCCAAGTCACCTCCTCTCTTCTTAACCTTTCTCCTCCTCCTAACTGTTGTCTCCCTCCATCTCCTCCCACATCTTGCTTCCACCTCCCCTTCCTCCTCTAACCTTGCCTCCTCCTCATCTTCATCCTCCTACTTTTATTGCTCCTCCATCCCTCCTCCTAACTGTTCTCTTCCTCTATCTCTTGCTTCATTTCCTTGTCCTAACCGTTCTTCTCCCTCCTCCTCCTCCGTACTCACTGAGGAGCTCCAGGACCTGGTTGTAGACTCTGAAGGTGAGCAGAGGTTCTGGAAGTTCTCTGAGGAACGTTTTGAGGATCACAGCGGGAACGTGGACGTCTGAGAACTCATCAAAGTCTACAGGTTTACCTGAGGATGTTCAAATTCAGACAAACTTTATTAACAAACAGTACGAGCACAAACAGGAACATATGACACAAACGGGCCTGAATCACAGAGCTGAGTCTGAAATGCTCCTCTGTGTGTTCACAGATGTTTATAAAGTCGACAGGCACACACTGAGTCTGCAGTGTGTGTGCGCGTGTGTGTGTGTTGCAGCTCAGTTATCATCACACACACTCTGATCTCCTCTGCCTGTTACTGAGAGATAGAAAAAAGCCCCTGTTGCTGAGATAAGGAGACCCCACTCACCCAGGTTGTAGAGTTTCTGAACGTCCTTGATGACCTGAACACGAGGCGAGCGTCTGAAGATCCCCTCTGTCCTCAGGCCTGCAATCACACACACACACACACACACACACACACACACACACGAATCACTTCCTGTCTCTCTGGTGGTTTGTGAATAAGATACAGAAGATAAGAGATTGTAGATTACACTGTAAACACTGTGAACTGTCACGTGCACAAACTAATCCAAAACAGAAGAAAACCTCAGACAACGCTGATAAGACAGCGAGCCTGCACCATGAGAAAAATATGCAATGTGTGATAACAATGGGCCTCATTCAGACTCTCCGGGATTTAAGGCCCAATGTTATGAAACTAAATCTAAAAATGTTAAGAGACGTTCTTCACTGCATCAATGAATTAAAACATTTGATAGAAACAAAAGGCCAAACATCATCGATCATCAAAAAGCCTCTGCATGTTTCTAATAAGCTCCACGAGCAGAAACGTGCTCAAACTAGGATCAATATTGGAGATGCTTTTGAAAAATGGAGAGAGGTTAGAACGCAGAAAGGTTTACAGAGCGATGCAGAGCTGGATAAACACTGAAGCTTCAGTGTCCACCACATGGTGACCTGCGTGAGCATCCACTCTAGAGAGGAGGGGGCGGGGGAGACAGCTCTCTGTAATGTTTAGAATTTGGACTGCAGTACCCATTTTAAACACTAGGAGTCAGAGTTACATACTGCTCCTTTAACTCTGAGTCAGTTTCACTGTATCAAACAGTGAATCATATCCACACTCACCTTTCTCCTTCAGGTAGGACACAGTCTGAGAGACGACGGGGGGGATGACGGCGTCTCGGTTCTTCTCTCTGATGCTGCAGAACAAAAAGGAAACGGGTTGTATTGATCGTCACAGTCTCACTTTTGAATGCATGAGAAATGTTGAAGGGTTTGGTGCAGGAGTACACAAACACTCACTACTGCAGACTGACGCCAAACTGCTGCGTGGGCAGGGGGGGGTCGAGGTGGGGGGGTCTTCCCGGAGGGAGGGGGTCCGCCTTTCTGAGCAGCTCGAAGCTTTTCATCGTGCCTGAGAGAAATCAAACATAAAAACTCTGATGATGATGATAAAGCCTTCAGTGATCGTCTTTATCGTACAGTCTGAGAGCGGGTTTGAACCTGGAGACGTCGGCCGGGATGACGAGCTGCTCGTAGTTCAGGTGATCTCTCAGCTCGGCCAGGTAGTTCACGTACGTCAGCTTCTTCCCAAACTTGTGACTGTGAACAAAAAACGAAGGAGAAACTGGAGTATGAAAGGAGACAATTTGAGCTCCAACAGGTGAGACTGACGGAGGTTAGTTTTTTTTACCTGATGAGAGGTTTGAAAATGTTCCAGACGATTCTTATGAAGTTTGTCGGATGGACGACGTACAGAGTCTTCAGGTTCTTCTTGTATCTGTACGGAAAACAAACACAAGCGGTCATTAAAAAGCTGACATTGTAGCGCCGATGGGCTAGCGGTTATGTTGCGTGCCACTTGTACAGAGGCTGCTTGAAGAGGTGGTCATGGGCACGATTCATGTGTACTCGAGTACAGTCCACGAGAGATGTGAAAACAAGGAAGTGGGCCAATATATGACGTCATTCTAAACGGCACCTGACGCTTCAAAGACCGTCGTAGCCGTGCAGCACGGGCCTGTTTCGTCTTCTGAGCTGCACAGTAGATGTGGAAGTAGAAAGAGGCGCGACGTTGTCTCTTTAATTAAAGGCACAGAAGCCACTTAAGTAGAAAAGGTTCAAAAAAGAAGTTAAGCTGGGTTGACGTACTTTCTGTCGAACTCGCTGAAAGCTTCTCGTAACCACTTCAGAGACGGTTTGTTGCTGCTCCTCAGACCGTGATGGAAGTAAACCAGGATGTAGTCCATCTCCACGTACTGGTCCAACGTGAACTTCAGAAATCTGCACACAAGAAGTCAAGTCACTGTTGGCCATCATTTAAGGGTCTTGAATTTAACTTATCAAACACTTTATTTAACTTTGAATGTTCTAAAAACGTCTGGAAGGTTACTGATTCGACCAATCAGGTGAGAGCTCGGCTGGGATGAACAGGAGGTCATCACAGACGTATAAGAATAATACATTTATAATCTCAGAGAGCAGCTCAAGTCCTCGTGATTCAAACATGTGATTGTTTGGCAGCCGTAAACGTGCTGCAGATGTAACTTCTCTGTGGACGTACTCGAGCAGGCGGCGGTGGTTCAGCTGGTGAGACGGAGGCAAACAGCAGCTGCTGAAGACGATCAACTTCCTGCCGTAGTTGTCGTCACCTGGAGAGAAAGCAGAGACTTTTAGTGTTGAAGAATGAAGCCGATGCTGAAGTGTAAAAACCTGCAGTTCCTCGAGTGTCCACTAGAGGCTGGCTGCAGGAACACAGGAAGTCACATACACACCCATTCTAAAAAGCCTGTTTTTACAGCAGACATTAACATGTTTACAGCCTGGTTCAAAAAAACAAATAGGTCTGATCAGCTCGGTGTAACGGTTTGTCAGGAGGCTTACAACCCGCCTCCGCTCCAGCTCTCAGCCTGTCGTTAGGTTGACTGAAAGTTAGACTGAGACAGCATTTCCAACATGGCGGCTGCAGCCGATGAACCTCCAGCGCCCCCTGCCGTTACAGACGGGTGACGTCACTCAGGCTTCGTCCAGTAATATTTACAGTCTACGACGCGGCAGTTAGATACTCTCAAAGTTTCGCTTCATAGGGACTTAAAAGTTGTAGTTCTGAAATGTCAATAAATTGAGCAATAATACGTTTAAGCCACTCCCCCAGAGCGAGCTGTAATGACATATAACCATCTTATAAAGTACGTATGACACCTTGTTTGTGAGCTGAAAGATTTTTCTTTTTAAATGTTAGAGAAAAGAAAAGTTTGATTTACTGACCGCAGACCTGGATGATGCCGTGTCGAGCCACGTCGTAGTACGGGTGAGAGGAATCAGGACTGGTGGAGCTGCTGGGAGGAACTGACGGAGCGTCTGTGGCACACATCTGATCCTGGTCTTCCTCCTCTTCCTCCTTCTTCAGCTCTGAAGTGTTTCAAAAAGACAAATATACACTTTAGGAAATATAAACACTGATGGAGAAACGGGACTCCTGCTCTGCACCACCCAACACTTCTAAACGAGTTCCTTATCTGCGCTGTGTTCCTAAAAATACCGACTTATCAGAGAGGAAAGCCCCGGAGCCGAGCCAGAGGACTGGGTGGAAACCTGATTCATGGTCCCGACTGTGCTCTGGATGTTTATTCAGCAGCAGCCGGGGACGTTTGTGATAAACACAAAGTGGGTCTGATAAGAGAGAGGAAACGATCCACGCAGGGCGACCTGAAAAACCGCTCCGTTGGGTTCACAGAAACTTTCTGTGAGACAGCCGAAGGTACCAAAGTGATCTGAAGTGTTTCAGTATGAAATCAAACCGTGATGGAGGTTCAAACAGGAAGTGAAGCACTCTCAGCTTCAGACAGGACAAGACTTCAAACATACAAATACATTAAATGTAACAAGACAACAATCAGGAGCTGATCTCCAGCAGGGCCATGTTTCTGAGCTGCTCGTGTGCTGGAAGTATTCAATCCAATAAACTGTTACTCGCTTCAATTAATGAAACGAATGGATTATTGTTACTCGCCTATTTCCGCCAGCTGCTCGAGGTCGGATGTGGAGCTCATGGTCGCAGGATGTCGGTCTGTTTGAGGAGGAAAAACATAAATATGAGAAAAACTATTCAACAGAAATCAACAGATTTGACGCGCAATAAAGATTTTAAAATGACTGCTCGCTTTGTGACGTGTGGGGAATGTTTCAGAGAGTTCATCACCTCAACAACGTTTTTAAACTCGTTCATATGACTCCTTTAAAGTATTTAACAAGCTGCAGACAAACTTAGGAGACAGGAAGTAGAACCGCAGGTGATATTCACACCTTTCAGTACAACAGAAATACAACAATAATTGAACTACATTAAATCACCTGACACTTATTAACCATCTTTAATGACGTGTTTCCTCCTTCACCTGCCTCACTTCTTTAAGTCTCATTATTAACTCACCTGTCAGGAGCTTCAAACACCGACACACACACACAGAGGTTCAAATCAGCGAGCTGACACACCTTACACGTCAGGTGCACGCGCTTTAGGCTAGCAGGTATGATGCTAACTGTTATTAGCATCGTAGCAACACCTGTGCAGGTTTATAGGCTCGTTAAACTTCAATTAATCGTCCACTAAACGTCGAAGTTAACCTTTAAAAGACGCGTTTTATCTTAAGAAACGTGACATTAGTGTTTATAAAGTTCCGTGAGTCGGTATGAAGTCGTAATAAACGGAGAAACACTCACCTGGAGCTGCAGGTTGAAGCTAACATTGATGAGTCCACCATCCACAGGTAGAAAAGTTGATCCAAACTTCCTCAAACAGCCGCCGGCTGGACGCGCATGCGCAGCTCAGACTCCCAAGGGAAGTGCGGAGTGGTGATTTTTTTTTTGTTTCCCCACAAAAATAAAACATAAAATAAATCGTTTAAAAAAACTCTGAGATATTTAAAATGCTAAAGTTACAGTTTGTGTTCAGTCTGTTAAAAGTAAAAGTCTGAATTATTATTATATTCAACTTTAACCTCTTCACAAAGGTTTTATTTTGAAACTTTAATCATGTAAATGTCGACATCTTCAATTTCCTTTTGTTCCTTTAATGATTTTTCTAAAAGAATGATTGATTTTATTATTGCTGGTGATAATCAGATTATGAATGAATTATTTATAATCATAGTTATTATTATGGATTTTAATATTGATATAGAGGAAACGCAGACTGAACCAAAAATAGATTTTAAATCTGTAACTTCTTTAAGCATTTAAGGGAAAGTTAGGTTGGCCCTGAAGGTCAACTGCACATCTTTCCTTCCTCGGCTTTGTGAAACCACTTCTGTGGTTTTATCTGCACAGATGAATCAGTCGTCTGTGTCTGAGTCCAGGTGTTGTTATTCTGAAGGCGTCTCACCTGCAGTGACTCGTTTAAAGCTGCAGCTGACACAGACTGAGTGGCACAGTTCACCTGAATCCGTCAGCAGGGGCAGGGTTCAGGTCTGATGGTGGGTTTAAGATCAAGTGGAAAACTAAAGGTCTCTGAACCTGCTGACTCTCAGATAGAAAAGGAAGAATGAGAGACAATATGTTTATACTTTTCTTAATATTCACAGGACAAATACATGATGAATCGTTTTAGGATTACTGGACTAAAAATGCAAGAAGAAAATATCTGAAGTCCCAGGTTCTCTTTCTCCTTTAAGTCTCGGATCAGTCAGAAAATAAATCTCATGAATTCAGTTCAAACCATGGACTGTAAATATTAGTTTAAAAACATGATGAGATAACCTTTCAGATGTCTTCAGAGCAGTTTGTGGGTAAAGTTGTGAAAGCCTGACACCTGCTGGATGGAGTTTAAACTGCAGCAGCTCGGATTAAATCCTGATTTTAGACTCCAAGGTTGAGGACAGAAAGAACTGAGTTATTTACGCTTGCATTTTAAAACACTTTCAAACTGTTTTCTAAATTTCTGTTTTTCAGTTTTTATTTGATCATCTCGTTGATTTGAATCATTTCTCTTAAACGTCTTCTTTTAATTTGTCTCTTTTCTCCTTTGTTTTGATGTTTACACGAGAAGCTTTAATGCTGAAATGTGCTTTAACAATGATCGTACCTCTCCTCCCTCTCTATTTAATGACGTGACGTCACTATGAATTAAGGTCACAATATTCAACATTAACTAGCTGCTTATTAGCATGCTAATTAGTAGCATGCCGGCTGATTATTATGACCTTATAAGGAAGAAGCAAAGCATGTTAAGATCATAATTCATGTACAACAACTTCCTAACATTCTGTCAATGAGCAACAATTAGGAGGGAAAACTACAAGTTATCAATCAATCTTAATTTGTAAAGCGCCATTTCATAACAAATGTTACCTGGAGACACTTTACAGGTAAAACACCTTTGGTGGATCCACCAACGATCCCGAGTCCCGAGGAACTCAGGAGACATGAGAGCTCAGGAGTTAATGACCTGTTAGCTGTAGAGTATAATCAACAAGTTAATGGTGAATATTGTGACCTCATTATTTACTGTTTTATTCCACTTGTGTTTTGATTCATTGAGTGTTTTTCTTTCTTTGGATTTTCAGCCTTGGATGAGGATAGCCTTTTACACTTTTCATACCTTGGTACCTAAATCTCTCTCTGGCTGTCGGATGAATCTCTCAGACAGAGGGATTTTTGGAGGACAAAATTGGATTTTATTCTTAATACTGGGCTCTGTCAAACTTAACTCTGAAGTCTCCTCTCTTTCTCGCACTCTGTCGGCTCCTGCTGAGGCGTCGGAATCAGAGAGAAGACCTTCAGGGGAGGATTTACTCACAAACAAATTTATATGCAAAGCTGGCACAAACTCTGTGGGGAAGAATTTCAGAGAAAGAATCTTTGTCTTTGGCCCCGGAGCCGTCGGCGTTACAGAGGCGACTGAACAAAGAGGGAGTTACATGAGACAGAAGAGAGCAGAATAAAGACATCAAAAACACCGAAATCAGAGCGCAGTCAAACAATGAAATGTCAGAGGGATTTTCATTGTTAATAAAGGAGGCAATTAAGTGCCAATTAATCTGTCTTCAAAGCTGATCGGGGTGTAACTGTGTTTCTAAAACTTTGTCAGGCAGCTGCAGCTTCTTCTGCTTCTTTTGGGTCTTTTATCTTCACACCCTTCCCTCATTTTGCTTCATGACTTGTCCTCACAACTCCCCCTATTACCATTAGAGAACACACAGAGCTCATTTCAAGTTGTTTTAGGTTCGTTCTAATTGTGATCTTCAGATATCAAACACTGCGTTTGGAGTGCCTCAGGGTAGGACGCCAGGCCCACTGTTAATTCCCATTAATGTGTCAGTAGCATCACTCACACTGACGTTTAATGACCAGCACGTCCTTTCCCAGAAAAGACAAAGGTTTGTGTCCTGTGAGACTCTTAACATTAATGTTGATGGATTGTTTTTACCTTGCAGAGATTTCTTTAGCCTTAAATAATCACAGTTTTACCCTTAGCATGTGCTTGAAGAAAACACATATGAGCGCTAAAGGGTACCTGGATATAAATGCTACAAAAAGAGAGACATAAGGTCAAGTCAAGAGTTTGATCACTGCAAAGTGAAAGCCTTAGAAATGATGCATAACTGTAAACAGTACTAAAAACTTTATTTATAACGCACCTTCAACGATCAGAGAGTCAAAAAGTGCTTTATTAATAAACAAAAACATCAACAATATACAGAACCGATTAAGCAACAGTCGAAACAAAGACGTCTTGAAGTTGTACAAAACAGTCAACAGTGCCCACAGATCTTAGACCCAAAGGCAGAGCGTTCCAAAGTGTTCTCCCTTTGGTCCTCAGTCTGGAGTGGGGAACCACCAGCAAACCTGTGACCTGCCGAGGGACTGCAGAAGTAAAATAGCTTTAAGCCTACTCTGGTGCATCAAATGGCCACATTTATGTCTGATATTGTACATGGTCCTTTTACAAATAAAACAATTCATTATTTAAACCCTGATCAGAGAACCTCAGAGATCTGTTGGGATTGAAAAGCCGTAGAAGTTAGGTAGGCCGGTCTTTTCTTGTTCATAAGTTGGATAGGGGCCAAAGGAAGTCGGTTCTTCTTTGGACTACGCTTCACTCTTTGATCAAGTTTAATTAAAACGTAACTTGTAGTTTTTTCAGTCATCCTTCTAAGAGCCTACACAGGATTAGAAAACGTGACCTCCTCGGTGGAGGTAATTGGCAATTAAACAAGGAACAGCTGAGGCTTATAGGAATACATGTTATTAAAATGAATCATTTGGGAAATATAAATGGCTGTACCAAATTGTATCCCAATCAATCCAATAGCTATGTCCAATAATATGTCCAAAATCGTCGGGGTGCACCCTCGGGAAACGGTGAAAGTTTGACAATCCATCCAATGATTGTTGATACATTTCAGTCTGGAACAAGACGGTGGACTGACGAACAAAATAACATTTACTGTCATTTGTTGAAGCTTTATTTTAACAGACGATGGACAATAACTCTGTTATCTAAGAATCTAATCTAACACACGATCCAGAATAATCCAGCACCAATCCTTATCAGCCCTCCACACTTCCCTCCAGTGGCTCGCTGTCTGTGTTCATGATGATAAACTCTGCACAATAACAGTCTCAGCTTCAAATCTGCTCACAAAAACACACAAACGCACACCAGCTGGATGTGTCTGCTAGCTTTGGAGGGAAGAAATACCAAAAAAAAAACAACGGGGTTTGATATGGTATTCTGTGATTATGCAAATTAAGAGCGTACATAAGGGAGTATGTGACCCAAATATGAAGAGAATACTGATGAGCTTAATCACTGGCAGCAGATACTTGACACCTCCACATGCTGTATGACTGAGAAAATAACTGGAAGATAGATTATAAATACCCCCTGATCTAAAGAGGGGGAGATTAACAAAATAAAGGGACTGTCGGCACAGCCCTGAGCGAACGTTTAAAAGCACAAATATTACAATTTGAATTTACTGAACCTTTACGTCTGTAGTGTGTCACTGTGTTAATATGATGAATGAGGTTTTTCATCTTTGCACAAAAGTGAAAATATTTAGGAATAGGAATTCACTTGGGAGCAAAATATCTGCAGAAACATCGTGTTTATCCGACCAGTACTTCCACTACCTTCCTGTCATGGGTGTCTTTAAGTATTACTTTCCCAATCTTCATGTTTGTAGTTTATACCCATGGTTTACTGAATGACCTTGAGTCCAATGTCAATGATTTGGGGAACACAGATGTTAAATTGTAAGCTCCACTTTCATTTAAATGCAGCTCTTTATATTTCCCCTTCCTGAAAGAAAGCACACATTTGATATATTTTCCTCTACACACAGTGTTTGTTTTACTTGGATAGGAGAGCTGTTGAAAAGGACAACAGTGAGTGAGAGGGAGAGGGAGAGCTGGGATTCCTGTTCATTACAATGTGTTTCCACCAGGCTTTATAAATAGAGACAGAGCGGAGGGTGAGCTCTGGTGGGGGGCTGGGAGGAAAAACAAATCTGGATCAGGCTGAGAGAATCGTTTTGAGACGCTGCAGGCAACATTCAGACTGAAGGATGGAGATGTTCGCTCCGTCTCACATCGTTGAACACGATGGCATGGAGCTGTGAGCGGGCAGAGAGACAGGCAGCCAAAGAACTATCCATCCATCTATTTTCCAAACACTAGTCCAACAATAGAGCAAAGAGAACCAATACAAAAGAAAGACGAACACAATCATTCAAATCTAATAAAATGCTATTGATTCACCGTTCTACCCAAAGGACCAATCACAGAACATCCATCCATCGGCTCAATAAGAGCATCAGAGTTCATTAGAATGTGTTTTATTATTAATCCATCTTTCAAACTAAAGACGCACAGACAATCAAAAGAAAAGAAACAAGAAATATGTGATGAAGTTTGACATTCATAAAACAAGAACATGTCTCTAATGATTGAGTCCTGCTGCTCTTTCTAAATGACTAACTGTGCTGCTTCTGTTTTCATCGCTTTCTTATCTACTGTATTTATGTATTGTCCATTCTATGTTGAACGCTGATTGGAGGCTGTAGTGTGTATTTTATTTTACTGCTGACTGCACGACAAATTGCCCTCTCACAGGGATAATAAAGACAACCTTGAACCTTGAACCTTGAACCCCTTGAACATGACTGCTGAGCAAAATAACATTCAACGTAAGGTATTATATGATATCAAATTACACATTTTCATTCGTTCATCACCTTTTCTGACCCATGATAAGAATGTATACTAACCAAATTAATTTAAGAATATGTGGTATTTAAGTTTTGGGTTTTCTACCCATCATTTATACAAATATGAACTTCCGTTGTTAGTGTTTCTGCATCTTCATTCAGCTCCATGTTCCCATGATTCCTCTGTTTGGGTTCTTTTCTAAACCTGCAGGTTCCCGCTCTCCTGTCGTCCTGTGCTGCAGCTCTGCAGCCAGCAGATGTCAACGTTGCAGCAGACGGTTCTTCTTGTTTCAGGACCGAGAGCTGCAGGCGGCGGCTCCTGCTGAGGCTGATAAATCTGAGCTCGAGGCCTCTGAGCGCCGTGATAATCAGCGCGCAGAGCAGTTTGGCCTGCTGAATGAAGCTTTCTTTATCTGTCTCCATCCAGAGCAGCAAACATCTGAACACTCAGCACTGAGAAACAACATGAAGAATAAGACCTGAGGACTGACCCGGGTGTCCGAAGGTCACCAACAGAACATCTTTAAAGGACCAGACTGCTGGTCTGCATGTTTCTGTCAATGTTTTTATCAATGCAGTGATATTGAAGATATTTCCTCTTTCACTGCAATCCATTTTTAGATCCTAAATCTTTCATCATATTTCGTTAAGACAAACACTTCACAAAAAAAACATTGACATGTTGTCTGATTTAAAAGAGAAAATGTAAAAGTTCTGTCTTTCAATATGTGGCACACCTGGAGAGCTTTCACACCTGCAGAAAACTCCTGACAGGGATAGTCTCCTGCTGTGGGGTGCATGTGTGAACAACCAGGTCACGAGAATATCCGGAGCAGTCCTCCTGAAATTATCTAGAAATGTTCAGGAGTGCAGATGTGAAAACGGCTTTGGACTTGTTTTACGTGGTGAGGATGTTTTTAGCTAACTCGGGACAGACTGGGGAAAGCATGTGCACAATGTTCTCAAAGTTCGAGAGTTAAATGGCTGCAAAGGAACATGGACGCCAAAAGAAAAGAATATCAACATCCTCCCGTGACATGAAGAAAAACTTCAAACACTATTTTTATGCCCGTGCATTGCTTGCATCAGAGATGAAAAAACAATATTAATTCTGTGTTTCCTCAGCATCAGTCTCCAAAGTCTTTGCTCTTGTCCTTAAACGGTGCACCATGACGACAGAGCAACAGAAAATAGGTGAAAACAAAAGGTTAAAGAAAAGGTTTACATTAGAAACAGACAACTGAAACCTCTCCATGATGATCACCTCTTAGCTGGTTACTAACAGAGGTCAGCTCAGCCTGTGTGATCTGTGATAATGTGAGGAGGGGTTTGGTGCTAAATGTTTGCAGAGCTCCAGTGACCTCCGTCAGGGACAATCAGCGGAAGAGCCCAGGCGTTCGGCCCCTCGGCTCCTGCGGCTCCCGGCTGTGCCGCCGCGCCACATTACAGAGCCTAATTGATTTTCCGTTGTAATCTCAAGGTCCTGATGACATTCTGGACTCTGCAGCGCGCCGCGGACACGCTCACTCTCCCGACGCCAATTAATGCCATTTCTCTGTGGCGTTACTGTCTGCACCCACAGGCAGGAGGAGAGATTCACCCCACAGCATGAAGGGTGGAGGTTTCATCCTCCATTTTTACCACTAAAATGACCCAGTTACAGTTTCTTTATTAGGGCAAGCTTCCCCTTTGTTTGCTCGAGGACTTTGTCATCAACAATTGGGAGACCTACTTAAATCTAACCATCGTAAATACTACCTGAGTCGACCCTGAGGATAAACAGAATCTTCCTTTTATAATGACAAGAAATAGTTCCCCTGATTTGCATCACATTTAACAACAAAATGTGGATATTAATGGTCCCTGAGAGGAGACTTCAAGTTGACCTGTCCTGCTGATCGCCATCTTAAACTCACATTTAGTGTAACGATGCTGGATGCCCGATGTAAACATGCAAAGATTCAGATCATGAGGTAAACGTATGTTGGAGTAATCCCAGGATGAGTCTGCAGAGGGCGCTAAACGCCTTGTTCTGTAAATCACGCCATAGTTCCCGATATGAAACCAAGACGGTTTCAAGCCTCTACGTTAGCCGCTGAAACCTCTTACATAGACTCTCTTCTCCCAGCACTGGAGAGCAGCCCTCCCCTGGCAGCCCTGCAGCGTTCTGCCTCCTTAAAGGCTTCCAGAGAGCTGGCCAATCAGAAGAAAGTGGATAAACTTCCGCCTATTCATGCATACTTCACAAGTGTTCAAATATTTCAGTAATTTTAAGTTATTTGTCTCTAAAAGATATTTTATAAATCGCACTTCGTCAGAAAGTAAATATATTCAATTCGTGGTGATACATAAAAAGTGAAATCATCAAATATTGGCATGGAGGGAAGGACGGGAAGAACACGTGTGTTTAATGTGTCATAACTGACTCTTCTTTTTATAAATCTGGAGAACCCCGATCTGAATGTGTAACAGGTTTACAATGAAGGTCAAATGATTCCAGAGTGTTTACAAACAGCTGTGATCTCCACATACTGTCTGACTCTAACACACACACACACACACACACACACACACACACACACACACACACACACACACACACACACACACACACACACACACACACACACACACACCCTAACATCCATCGCTGTGGAAACAGGCGATCCACCGCCTCATTAGCATTCAGACGGTCACACCAGGAGAACAAACGTCACATGTGAATGCAGCCAAAGCACGCACACGCCAATATTGTGGTTAATCTGCTGGATAATCCTGAGGAGGGCGCAGACACAGAGGAAGGCAAACGCTCAATACGGAGGATGAGTTGGTGGCTTTCAGTTCAGTTAGATGTCAGGTTTTTAAAACGGTAAATGTTCGGCTGAGGGGAGGCTGCAGAGGACAGATAAGCAGAAATGGCCGTCGTCCTTTTCAAGACAAAAAGGCGGCTGGCTTCAATTAATCAAGGACGGTCAGAGGACCAATTGTATGAGAGCGTGATGCATGGAAACATACATGTGGATGAAAACTGCAAAGACAGCAGACAGCGAATACAGGACCAGACCGTGCTCGTACAGTGACTAATATGTATGACCTCTAGTAGCTGTAGTCGTTATGATAGGGTGCAAACCAGGAAGTCAGGTGACGTAGGGTAAAGAGCGAGTTCACAAAAAGAGGAGGTCTGGGTAGAAGAGCAGGTCAAACACCTCTGACAAAAATCAAACATTGTGTTATTATTTAAACACACCAAATGATGTTTCCTTAATGTGCCTAAACAGAATACAGACTGACATAGCATCAGAGACATAGAAACAGACGTGTTCAGGTAGCTTTCAATCACTTTCAAGACAGTGTACCTTAAAACAGACCCTAGAGTGAACCTTAAAGGTACCTCAAATCAGATGCTCAAGTTTTCCTTCATAAATTGTGCTGAAGCTTACCTTGAAACAGATGCTAAAGGGTACGTTAAAGGTGCGCCGTTGGCCAAGTGGTTAGGGCGCAGGCCCCATGTACGAAGGCCTGGGTTCATATCCGACCTGTGACTCCTTTCCTGCATGTCATTCCCCTCTCTCTCTCTCTCTCTCTCTCTCTCTCTCTCTCTAGCTCTAGCTTAAAAACTATAGGGCAGAAAAAAAAGCAAAAAAGGTCTCTTCAACTGACCTAAGTACCTAAATGTGACACTTAAAGGTCCCTTGAAACAGATGCTAAAGTATTAAAACAGTCCTGGTTCTGGGGACACTCTGGCCTGCATGTTTTAGTCTTTGAGAAACACTGCCTTAAAAGAAGACAAGAATGGGAACCTTGAAAGAGAGGGCTTCAGGGTACATTAGGGAACTCACCACACTTACTTCTGCTTCTGTATAAAAAGAGTTGAGAACAAAGGTGTCATATGAACCTTTTATAGGGTGCGTTGATGGCACTGAAGCCGCAGTAGATCAACGAGAAGCCTTTGACTGACTGATACCTGAACACAATGTAAGCTTGTATATAAGCCTAAGGTGACTGCATTTCAGTCTGGTGACACTGCAAGGGATCCCACAATGTTTAGTGTGTTTTCAACACATGCATGCATTTTTCAGTTTGTGTTAGGGCCTTGAAAATGTAAAGTGCCGTTTATAATGTGACGTGATTTTATTCTCAGGGTGAAGAATGAAGAAGATTCCTTCGGAGGAGCGAGAAAAAACCCACAGAGGTGAAATAAAACACGAATAAAGAGAGAATCAATCAGCCCGGCAGGCAGCTAACGTCACCACAGACATTTAAAGCAAACCTCCTCCATCTGCATTCACACAGGAATGGCTCAAAATGAATAAAACGACATGTCACACACACACACACACACACACACACACACACACACACACACACACACACACACACACACACACACACACACACAGCCTGATTCATCATGGCCGTCCCTGCAGGCTCTGCGGTTGAAGAGAAACCCTCCGCGGTTGTTTTGATCGAGATAATGGTCCTCACCCATTTAAAGGTGTCTCTGTGATTTATGGAAATTGTTCTCCCAGCATGCCTCTGGATTACCATCGCCGTCTCACGAAGAAAAATGACCGTATGCACCCTACAGATAACAGCAAATACATACTTCTGTTATCTCTGTGCTTTCTTTAAAGTGTAATCTTCTTTCTTTGCACTCTGCCTCCTCTGTGATGAAGATGAACTCGGTGTGTTTGGTTATAATCCAGAACTCTCTCTTAACTAATCACTGAGTTAAACGCCTTAAATCTGCATTCTTTCTAATGTCCAGCAGGACAAAAGGAACGAAACAAAACAAACATGTTTAAAAGCGCTTCATGGATTCTTTGACACCATGTTTTTTTCTGGACACACCTCTTCCTTCTAACCCTCACCTGTGGTCACGAGCTTTGGGTAGTGACCGAAAGAATAAGATCGCCGATACAAGCGGCCAAAATGAGCTTCCTTTCGGTGGGTGTCTGGGCTCAGCTTTAGAGAGAGGGGGAATCATTCGGGGGGAGCTCGGAGTAGAGCCGCTTCCTTATTATTATAATTGATACAAATGCATGTTTTGAGAAACACATTCACATGAACGATCGAAATCGAAGCTTTGATAAGAAGTATGTGGGCCGCCGTCCGCCTGTCCTGGATTTTGTGTTTGAAAAAAGTAAAAGAATGAAAAAAAAAAAAAAGCCTCGGAGGATTTCTGCCGGCTGGTTTCTCCCTGCAAACCTCACCCCGAGAGGAGACTCATCTGTCAGTCTGAAATACCCTCACCCCTCGTTTCCTCCCACGTCGTTCGTTTGTTCGACGGCTCTCAGCAAACTGTCAAGCTTTGTTTGGCGAACGTTACTTCTCAGTTTGTGTCACATTTAAGAACGGAGAGCTGCAGACTCATCAGGCTGAGAGGAGAGGACGGAAATATGGAGGCAGAAAAACATTCCTAACTTCTTCTCCAGAAACAAGAGACTGCTTTAAAAAGTTTATTTCGCTGACAAGGCTTTTAGACATTCTTCTTCTTTTCAATCACAGTCAACAAAGACTTCTTTTAATTTAACTTCACTCACACGTGTAACTAAAGTGACCCAGAGAGCAGGAGCAAAGATTTCAACATGAAAGGTTCCCTAAGTAGAACTTTATTACAGTTTTACACTCAATTATTTAAATTAATTAGAAATGGACTAAGCATATGTTGTATATATTTATGTTTGTTAAAGGCACAGTATGTAGACTCCACCACCAGGGGGCTCTCAATCGAAAAAATAACAAAAAACAACATCGAGGCTGGCGGTGAATCATGGGAGTGATTCTCTTTGCTCCCAACCCAACAAACTTTTTGACCTTTTAGTATTTTTCGTGCTCCAGGACAGGATTTCCCTCGCAGACAGGACTCATCTGAAATCTCAGCTCATCAGATACTTTAGTAAAGGTCACTCTGGTATTCTGAGCTGAAGTATCCAAACCACACACACACACCCACACACACACACCTTCTTGCCAAATTTCCTCTGGTTTCGTTTGCATCCTCGCTGAGCTGGAAACTTTTGTTCACTTTGGAGAAACTCTTGACGGGAGGTGAAAGGGACAGATCGGCCCTCGGGGACGAGATCTGTTTCTCCAGATTCCTTCATCTGAACCTGCAACAAACAGTGACGGAGAGCTGACACTGCAGCCTCTCTGTCTGTTTCTGACTCCGTCTGCTCGTCATGTCGCTTTGTGTTGTTCTTTTCTGAACATGATGAGCTTCAACGTTCGTTTCTGTTCTTGGGACAAACTGAACAACAGTCTGCTGTGGCGCTAAATTAGATTTTTGGTTAGATTTACATTTTTATTCCTTAAAGGTCACATTTAATATAAAATCCACTTCACTATGTTTCTCTAACACTAATATGTGTCTCTAATCCGTCTACAAACCCCCCAATGATGAGAAAAGTCCATCCTCTCCGTCTTCTGCCTGCTCCACTTTTCAGAAAATGTGTGCTCAAACAGGCCGTTTGGAGATTTTCCCTTCATGACATCACAAAGGGCAGTAACCCCTCCCCCAGGTGGGTGACACTCCCACAGCTAGGTGTTTGTTCTGCCCTCTGAGTCTGCCTTCTCACCGTAAACAATAGGACATGGAGTGAGAAAGCCCGAGCCACCCAAGCCCTTCCAGAGAGGGGCGTGGTCAGACACAGCTCATTTACATTTAAAGCTACAGACACAGAAACAGCCTGTTCTGAGCAGGGCTGAAATAGAGGGGTTTATAGGCATGATCAAATACAGGATCAGAGTGGATTTAGAACAAGACACTTCACACACATGTTTTGAGGAGCTCTGAGACTTATTTACACTGAAGAGGAGGAGGAGAATGTGACCTTTAACCTTTAGTGTGCATGTACCTAACTTAAAGATGGCACTGTTTGTTTGCACTTCCTGACGTTGTCTCCTCCTCTCCATCTCCTCGCTTGTGTTGTTCTTTCTCTCTGATGTTCGTCACTTTGGAGAAAAGCGTCTGATACATGAATTGTAGGAATGAAAATGGGAAATCAGAAACGTCTAACACACAAATATTTGAAGTTTCTGAACGTTTCTCTAATCGTTATGATTAAAAAACAGAAAAGGTTTCCTTAATGAGTTTCTGGTGTCAACCTCTAGTTTAAAGTCTTCTTCCATACAGCACGACATCCATGTTTGATGTACGCTGCTTTATCTTGAGCCTTGAAGGCATGATCTCATGAAGTCGACCTCTGTATCAGAGTTATGGAAATATATGGAAATGATCCTAATTATAAGATAAGATACTACTACATAAAGATACCATCCAGATGTATGGTCATGACATCTTCCTGGAAACATGGGAGGTTATTTTAGGAGGATGTTGCAGATTCAACATGTTTCTCTCGGCCGTTTAAAGATTTAAGTCTTATTCTGAAGACGTGAGTTGTGTTTCATGATATAAATAAGCCAACGTACTCATCTCTGCTATCAGAACTGATTGTGAGAGTAGAGGAGGAGGAGGCACAGCAGGAGTCTCTCTCTGTGACAGCAGCTTGGTGTCCTGCAGGAGGTTTCCCATAGAGCTCTATGAGCGGTGTACAGAGGCGGATTAGAGTGAGCGCCGCTCTGAAGGATGCTGCTCAGCTTTGATGTCCCTCACTGAAAACGGCTGAGCAGCAAATAAAAGCACCAAAGAAGAAGAGAGAGCAGGAAGTAACTGTGTCTTCCCTCCACCCTCACCGGCAGGAGAACATTTTTAACCAAAAAAAACAACATTAAATTGAGTTTCATGTTTTTTTGTGTGACGGTCTGTTTTTCTGGGCTCGTCCAGGCTCGTCTCTGGCATGCTGCGGCGTGTTTGGATGGTGAACAGTTGGACGTGTTTCACAAAGCCGGGCAAAGATCCAAACATAAAAAGCCACAAGAAGAGCAGAGAGCTGCAGAGCCCACATGCAGAATTATATTTAGTGTCTGAACACAACCTCTGTGAGCTCTGCAGACTTTAAAAACTCGGATTCCTCGGAGAAATGCAACACGACGTTTAGATAATAAGTCCAAGCATTTCTTCCTGAATCACCGCTAACATTCAGCTGCCTCTTTCTGATTGTGGACGTGAGTAGAAACTAAGATATTTGTTCTGATGGTGGCATGTCCATACCAGCTTCTGCTAACATCCACGAGCTTCAGTTGCAACCTTTTGTTCTGCATGTCTTTAAAGAGTCGACCTCTTTTCTGTATACGGGTACAAAGTTGTGTTGATGATTAAAAGTTTTTCAGCTCTCAGGGTGGAGGAGCTGTTTGGTTTCCTCTCACAGCTGAAGCCTCTGAAGGATCCTGGTGAGGTGGAGGACAGAGTCGGAGGAGGTCATGTGTCAGAGCACGAGAAGAAGCTTTGAGTTAGATAAGAAGCAGGAGGAGAGTGAGGTTACACATCAACAAACGTTAGTTTGATTTTCAGCAGCTTTACAGATCACAGGTTGTTGTTGACGCCTGAATATCAGTAAGATCAGTTTGTGTTCAGGTATCTGAACTTTATGGGAGTGTTTTTTTGTGTGGCATTCAAATGCTAATTGGCTACAGCCAATCGTCAGAAGCTTCCCCCGCTGCACCCTTTTAGTCCCCGTGCTAGTTCCTTCCTGAGTGTTATCGCGCAGGCAAACTTTGCGGTACACTGTCATTAACTGTCATTAATCATGGAAAATTCCTGGGCGTTTAGGGGACAGATAATCTGTTTTCTTCCATGCAGTTTTTATTTCAAAATAAAAGCAGGGTTGAATTCAAACAGCGAGTAAAGTACTCTAATCTACTCTCGTAAATTGGGATTAAAACTTTTGAATCGTTTGACAGCCCTTCTTCTTACTTTAATCCCCAACAATTTAACACAAATATCTGCCACTTCGACTTACTGGCATTGTCCAAACAGCCTCTTTACTTTAGCTCAAAGCATTTTAGAGGACTTGTTATTTTAGTTTTGGACCTCAAGCTCGAGTCTAATCAGAAATCCCCTCAGAGTTCATGGAGCGCAAACAAGCACGGAGGACATTAACGTAACCTCCTCCTCTGTGATCGCGCTCGCTCAGCCACCCATCACTCGTTCTTATCCATGTGAGTTTAAAGAGGGCAGTTTAACATCGGAGGCTGACACGGGAGGAGTGACAGGGCCACTTAATTCAGAGATGCATTAGCCAAAGCGACGCAGGTTAATGCACCTCCTGAGGATTGGAGTTCAGTCTGCAGCTTCACCTTATTGATCAGTACAGTTTACATCACTCCTGCAGCCTCCGCGTCCCCTCTGAGGCTCAATAAAGCTCCTCCACTAATCTCATTGGTGACAACACATGATACCTCGGTGAATGACTGTCCGCCATGATGGATCGTATGTCCGATTCTTGACACGTTGGATCTGTGCGTGAAGGACGCTCCACTGTACGGCCTCTGAAGGTTGAACGACATGATTTATCAAAGTCATGGAGGGACTTTCCTCGCCTGCTGACGGATCAGAGAAATATGTCGCTCTCTCGGAGCTTACGTCAAGAGGAGAATTTATTCAGCCTCATTTAGATCAATATTTACTGTAAAATAAATCAGCGTGGTCTCTGAGGAGACACGAAGATGCTGGGAGATTAAAAAGAAATTAAAAAATCACATTGATGAGATGTGTGGAACTGCACTTTAAGAAACGTTAACATGTGTCTGCATTGATGTTCTGCAGGTGACGTGTTGTTCAACATCCTTTATTAACGCAGTAGCGTGGTAAAATTAGCTAAATGCTAATGCAACGGACTCCCCTTCAACTTAAGATGCTGCATGAAGACAATCATTTTGACCTGAAGCATGCAGAAGAAACTCTCCGGACATACCTCGCACTTTCATTCTAGTGTGCGCTTACAGTGCTGATATGCTGATGTCAAACATCTGCGCTGCGTTCGGACTGACTGTTCACGCTTACTCTCGTCAATGCTGGTGTTTTTCAATGCAATTGCCGTTGTTTGGTTTGCACGTTGTTCTCTTCACACCTACGTCGTTCATCTTGTAGTTCTCTTGTGAAGCTGTGAATCAAGCTGCTCATGGTAGGATGCGTTACGTCAAGCTAGAGTAAAACCACAACTGAGAAGGAATGCTGAACACAAAGATCCTGTGGAGCCAGTTATCCCGTCCAGGTTCGCAGGAGAGCTAGAGAAAATCACAGCTGTCATTGGGCGAGAGGCGGGGTTCAACCTATAGACAATTTAGAGTCACCACTTAACCTAACCAGCATGTCTTTGGACTGCGGGAGAGAACCCACAGCGAGGTCATACAAACTCCACACAGAAAGGTACTCACCCCGTGATTCAGACCAGGAACCTTCATGTGAGGTGACAGCGCTAACAACTGCATCACTGTGCAGTCATGGCATCAATTTATAAATGATCTCTGTTCATTTGGGATTTTCAAGGGGGCGTTATGAACATGCACACACTGAAACATTCCTGGCTGCTTCAACAATTTGGTTGGACGGGATGTTGACCTGTGCTGGAGCTCTGCCTGCACCCTTGAATGTCTTCCAACCAAGGACACATCCTTGACTTTGAGCAGCACCCTCTGATATCATCTCCACCTCAGATTATCAGATCCTAAAGAGAAATGTAATCATAAAATCCCTCATTATATCTGCGTGATGGGAACATACACTCCGAGCTCACTCTCTGACTCCGAGGTTAAAAATAACCTCATGTTTAATCCATCAGAGCTGGAATCAATCAGGAGTAATTTGAGACAGAAAACAGGAGTTCAGGTGGAGGCAGCAGGAGTCTAATTAAATCAGCTCGTTTGATGAGGTGTTTTAATGAAAAGACGAGCAGGAAATCAGTGCCATTAAAGCGAGAAAACAAGACAGAGAGAGTGTGATTACAGAATCCTCCTGCTTTAACCATTGCTCCTCTCCGTCAGACACTAGCCTCCCTCTCAGAGCTCAGGTGGTCTCGTGAAATGGCACGCAGGGATCACGGCGGTCGAGTTGCGCCTGGAGGATCCTCTGGTGTGCCGCCTCCTGGTCCACGGACCCCCAGGCTACGCTCGACCCCTGCCAGGGAGGACGACAGATGGCCAGGTTCCCACAACAACTTGCAGGCTGTAGCTAAATGCCAAACGTGGTCCTGCACAGAGCGATCAGAGCTGCAGACGGAGCAGAAAGTCCTGAGGCACTCTCATTCAGGTTAACGCTCAGAGAGGAAGAAATGAAGGAGACGAGTTTACGGAGAGAGCGGTCTGCAGGTTATTTACAGAACAGGGACAACGTGTTGGTTTTATGTGTGATGGCACAAATTGAAATCAACATTTTAGGGAGCCGGCCAAAAACACTATTTGACAACTCTTGTTCCGAAACAAAGCAAGTCAGGCCGCTAGTGTCCACTAGAGTCTGAACCTGCAAAAAAGACAAGAAAAAGAAATCTGCTCCCGTTTGATTCATATGTACACGAAGAATCGAAGCATCTCAAAACGTAACAGTGTTCAGAAATCTAATTAGCCTGTGCTGTTTCACTCATCAGTCCTGCTGCCTGGCTGTTTGCTGCCCTCAGTGTGAAATACTTCTCACCATCAGACACAACAAAAGACAAAAGAGGTGAAAACAGGAAAATGTCAACATTAATCTGATCATTAAAATAAAGGGGATTCGTCTGACTCGGTTGTTTCTGTCAAAAAAAAGCACGGGAAGGTTGAAAAATGTCAATTGGCTCTCAATCTTTATAATCTTAAACCCTCGATGATACATTTAGCAAGGACACAGTTCAAAACATTCGATGTATTTCTTGTTTAATGGTGTTTCTAGAAGTGATTGTGCAGGATTTTAACATTTTATATGCACGGGGTTGGTGCTAAGATTTACTCACAGACTGTAGATATTAATGGTCGAAGCCTGAGTGAGGTCACCCGTCTGTTCCTGCAGGGGGCGCTGGAGTCCCATCGATGGCGGTCTCCATGCTGGAAATGCTGTCTCAGCCTAACTTTCAGTCAACCTAACGACAGGCTGAGAGCTGGAGCTGAGGCGGGTTTTAAGACTCCTGACAAACCGTTACACCGCGCCCACCTGTCAATCAGGTCAGCTACACGCCTTATTGTGAATAACTCTTATCCTTCATCAGATCAAAACTGATGAGTCATCAAAACATTCACCCCCCGTACAGTGTGTGCTGATCGAGACATGAGCTAATCACACCTATTTGTTTTTTTGCACCAGGCTGTAAACATGTTAATGTCTGCTGTAAAAACAGGCTTTTTAGAATGGGTGTGTATGTGACTTCCTGTACTTCTGCAACACTTGATGAACTGCAGGATTCTACACTTCTGCATCAGCTTTATTTTCAACTCCAGAAGTTGCCGCTTTGTTTTACGTCATACAAATACTAAAGCTCATTTTCTAAGAACCCGCCCTCATATTGACTTGACGAACTGAAAGCAAACGTCTTGGAGCCTCCCGACACTTCAAAAGTCAATCCTGCAGCAGAGCTCACATGGCCTAAAACACTGAATACATAGTTCATGTTTTTTTACTTTATACATAAACATTTTGTTCAGTTTCCCATGTGAAAAATACATTTCCATTTAAGATAGTCAAATCCTGAAGCACATTTTACACTTGCTATTGAAGAATCCTTACTCTCAGTTTTATTGTCACTTTCAGACACAATAACCTAAAAAAACAACAACCTGAATTTCCTTTCACAAACGTTCCAAAGCTTTATTTAAAACGTCCTCCTGACGACGGAGAGGAAATGTAATTAAGCCAAATGTGTGCAGGAAAGCATCAAAGATGGATATTTTATACTTCAAAGAGAAGCTGTATTTGCATATATTCACACTGGAGTCTCTTATTAATCTGTGTGTTTGTGTGTGTGTGTGTGTGTGTGTGTGTGTGTGTGTGTGTGTGTGTGTGTGTGTGTGTGTGTGTGTGTGTGTGTGTGTGTGGTCTGTGACACACTGACTGAACCTTCTAACTCAGAGGAAGGACTCTAGCTTAGAAGCTGCTGTTGAAACATCTGGACGAATGTCGTCTGCTGTGTTACAGTTACAACCTCTGTGTTCTCGTTGATTTCTAAACCTTTACATTACAACTATCTGCAGAGTCATAAAGAACTTTATACTGTACACCTTGTCTAATTCAATCAAAAAATATATTGAAGGTCACATATTCTCCTCGTCTTCAACCAGTTTAAATAAGTCTCAGAGCTCCTCAAAACATGTGTGTGAAGTGTCTTGTTCTAAATCCACTCTGATCCTGTATTTGATCATGCCTATAAACCCCTCTATTTCAGCCCTGCTCAGAACAGGCTGTTTCTGTGCCTATAGCTTTAAATGTAAATGAGCTGTGTCTGACCACGCCCCTCTCTGGAAGGGCTTGGGTGGCTCGGGCTTTCTCGCTCCATGCCCTATTGTTTACGGTGAGAAGGCAGACTCAGAGGGCAGAACAAACACCTAGCTGTGGGAGTGTCACCCACCTGGGGGAGGGGTTACTGCCCTTTGTGATGTCATGAAGGGAAAATCTCCAAACGGCCTGTTTGAGCAGACATTTTCTGAAAAGTGGAGCAGGCAAAAGACGGAGAGGATGGACTTTTCTCACTATTGTTTGTGGACTAGGAATGTTGAACTCATCGTAGTACAGACCCCAGATGTTAGCATGATCAGCTTGTGTTGTCACTTGAGCATTAGCATTAGCTTTAGCTCCAACATGCTTCACCGAATGTGAAACTCGAGGCTGACACTTCAAAGCGAGCTCGTCATCACGTCCAGTAAAACACAACCCTGCTCACAAACAGTGCCTGTCACAACCTTCAGTCCACTCTCACTGACGTGTGAGTCAGCTCGTCTCCGAGAGGAAGCTAATGACTAAACGTAAGCTGAGATCAGGAAGCTTCTCGGGGTTTTGTGGTTACAGTTTGTCTATAAAGTGTCACATCTGGGATCTATTCTTGTAGCTCTACTTGAGACGTTCTCATGTAACACAACACCGCCCTTCTCTTTGTATGACTGCATTAACATGTA
The DNA here is from genome assembly GCA_020745685.1 of Tautogolabrus adspersus. Classification (NCBI taxonomy): domain Eukaryota; kingdom Metazoa; phylum Chordata; class Actinopteri; order Labriformes; family Labridae; genus Tautogolabrus; species Tautogolabrus adspersus. The sequence continues at coordinate 20,903,388 of CM036555.1, forward strand.
TGTTCACATCTAAAAATAGAACAGATTTGTGATCTATTTTGTTTTATATTTCAGTAAATACCTGCATGAGCGCACAGTCCACCATTGCTGGATTTTACAGCAACTTCAATTTGAATTATTACAACTTTAACGACTTGGTTTCAGGCTCCGAGTTTGCAGCGACGTGTGGCGCTCTTTGACCTTCTACACATCACACGCAAAAATCCTGGACCAGCTCTGAAAACTGATGCTAGCAAGGCCAACAACTGGTTTAAACGTTGAATTTAAAACAATTATAATCTGTCTTCTTACATTATCTTCCTATTTTATGGTTTGATGTTTAGTAAGTTTTAAATACTCTGTTTTTTTTTTAAATATACGTCTTTTCTTTCTTTTAAAATCATGACATTTGTCCAGTTATGTTCCAATAAGTTTTAAAGAGACTAACATGACAAACATGTGCAATAACTCTTGGCATGTTTAATAACATAAGCAACACTGTTAACTTTAACTTTTGGGATCATTTGTGCTCCGTGTGTTTCTTTGTTGTGTTGTTTCTTTGTCGCCGTCACACTTAAAACGTCCCCGTTGTGGGATCAATAAAGATTTATCTCATTTTATAATCACAAAAAGTGTTCGATCACGGAACATTAATCCTGTATAATCCACCAAACATGCCAAAAATTAAAACACGAGGACATGACCTCCGCGTCCTCAGAGGTCCTAAATTCATTTTTAATCTCACTTAATTACCCCTCAATTAAACTCACCTAATTGAGGGGAAATACACTGCAGGGTGTGTCGTGTTTTTTCAGGAAAGGACACTCTTGAAAAACAGCCACTCGCCTGCTCGTTTAGGGAAATAACACTGCGGCCATGTTTGCCCTCTGTGCCTGCGTACATGGAGCTTATTTATGCTCATTATGTTTTTTCCATCGAGGTCTGAGCTCGGCTGCAGAGCTGCTGACTGCCTGCCAAATGTGCGCCCTAGTTGAAGTTGGCAGCACTTGTGCGGCTGCAGTCCAATGTACACAGAGCACCTGTCAGCCTGGACGGGACAGTACAGCCCTGTTTTATACACCTGTGAGGAGATAAATGCAAATACACAGAAAGGTCTTCAGTGTGTCAACTGTCTGACTGCTGATGGGAAGAAGCTGGAAGAGATAATGTGTGTAATTCTACATCCCTTTAAGCCTTAATATAATGTAAACAGGTGAGTTAAACACTCAGCCCGTACAGTTGAAGAGAGAAATGAGCTCTACAGACCCAAACTGTTTTTATACCAGACTGTAAACATGTTTATTTTAACATGGGGCTCTATGGGGACTGACTCACTGCAGGAGACAGACTCTAGTGGACACTGGAGGAACTGCAGCTGTAAACATGTTTATTTTAACATGGGGCTCTATGAGGACTGACTCACTGCAGGAGACAGACTCTAGTGGACACTGGAGGAACTGCAGCTGTAAAGTTGGACATTTTAACATGGGGCTCTATGGGGACTGACTCCCTGCAGGAGACAGACTCTAGTGGACACTGGAGGAACTGCAGCTGTAAAGTTGGACATTTTAACATGGGGCTCTATGGGGACTGACTCCCTGCAGGAGACAGACTCTAGTGGACACTGGAGGAACTGCAGCTGTAAAGTTGGACATTTTAACATGGGGCTCTATGAGGACTGACTCCCTGCAGGAGACAGACTCTAGTGGACACTGGAGGAACTGCAGCTGTAGAGTTGGACATTTTAACATGGGGCTCTATGAGGACTGACTCACTGCAGGAGACAGACTCTAGTGGACACTGGAGGAACTGCAGTATTTGGTTCTTCCTATAGCGTGCATGTTTCCGTCGCGCTGCAGGTTTCTGCTGTCATGTTTTCTAAACCCTGTGAGCTCTGGTTGGTTTGAATATCTTTTCATCTGCAGCACAAAACAGCTGTGATGCTTTGTGTCATGAACAACATTAGCACATCAAAGAGCTGCTGTACAGCGTTTGTGATGCCCTGATCTGTAACATACATTTACATTTACATCAAACAGCTTCAGGCTCATTTTAGAATATGAGTCACTCACAAATTAAAATTATTATTTCCGAAAAAAAGAAGATTTATATCATTTTTTACGCGTCTTAATACGAGTCATGTCCAGCCATACAATCACTTCACTCGTCTCTTATTTGAGCAGGTGTCTGTTGAATCATTTCTTCCTGTAAGCTCTCTGTCTATCCTATATTTACCTCAAACCTCCACCTGGCAATTTGAAAAGGGCACCACCTCAGTGAGCGCATAAACAAGCGGAGTGATTCTGTAAGTTTCAGGCGGTGGAGTTTTACGCTCTTCAGGATACCCTGCTGTAACATAACAGCCATCATAAGGCCGCAGTATATTTGTATTTTTGATGTTCTTTATTCTCCAGCTGTCAGAGTGTCGATCCTCACACATTATCACCCTCAGACTCTATAACAGGCTGTCCTGCTCTCTGAAACACATCCAAACCCTCCAGTGCCGCGTCCGCTTCAACAACAGGCTCCGTCGTCACCACACTGGAACTTTTTTCAGGACAGATTTTCTTCATGGGATGGGTGCGCTGATAAAAATAGCCTGACTGACCAATGAAAGCCGTGTTTGTGCCAACCGTCGCCTGCCACCCACCAGCACAAGTCCTCGGCACCTGCTCGCCTCTACAGTTTGTTAGTGTGTTGTCAGGTAACCAGCAATCCCTCTGTCAGGAGGGGGGGTGCTTTAATGCGATGGGGGCAGATAGGGTTGTCTTGTTTACCGTTTCTAAAGACGCAATAAGAGATCCATGACTTCTGATAGCTTTTCTTAGTCATCTGTGGTTTTCTCGAAATGTTCTGCCTTCAAATACAGACGACATGTTTTCTCTTACTTTCTTTTGGATGAAATTTTGATAATCACATCACAATGCCTGTTTTTTCATACTCCAGTAAGTGTTTGGATTTTGTATACTTTTGCCTGCCATGTTGATATGAATATGACGTCAAGTCGGCAAGTCGGGGACCAAATTCTTCCCGGAGTTGCTGAGTTGTTGTTCTGACCTGAGCAGACGTTTACGTGCATTTTCCAACTCGGATACTCATCTTTCCTACGTGTCCACTGTCACATGAATGCAGCATGTCACAAATAGTTCAACTTTTGGAACACTGTCATGCCCCTCAATGTCTTTCTCCTTCACTGGCCAATCAAAATAGAAAAGAGGCGGGACTTCTGATATCAGCTCCGTCATCAACAATGGTGGAGAAGAAATTCATCCTGTTACAACTCAAGTCATGATGTCATTTACTGTCTGAACTTGAATAGAAAACACACTATTATTTTTTGCTTGCCAAAGGTGGAAATGGTCTTTGACATGAATGTGCAAACATGCAAAATACAGCTTGTGTCCCTCTGACTTTTGTTAATCAACATGCTCTCTCATTCAGCATTTGTGTCTGAAAAATAAAGCATGCTGTTTGGACCTTTCTCTCCGACCTGGTGGCAAATTCTGTGTGACAAAGTCAAGGTTTGTAGTCTGGGGTTGTGTGAAAATATTGCTTTAACGGCGCTGTCCACACACGTTTGGTCATCAAGTGTGAGCCGCCTTGAGTCCACAATAATCAGGTTAAAAATGCTCAGCTGCACTTCTTGTTTTTAAAGGGAAAGTCAGAGTTTGTTTATGTTGGAATCACATCGAGCATCGTCCAGCTGAGGGATATTTTCCACTTGTTTTAAAACTAAATAACTGCTGAAGATGGAGAGCTGCGTATTTCTGCCTTGTGGACATTTCTCAGTGGACCATCAGACGCTAATCAAAATTGTCTAAGCACAAATCCTACAAAAAAAGATGCTTATTGGCCGGATATTAGACACAGTATTAGTCATGTTAGGAGGCTTCAGTTTGGCACTAATTACTTCCAGATGTATGTCCTCCGGCTCGGCTCGTGTGGGCCTCTAGATTTACCTCGAGAGTTTGAGTCTCTCCTCTGTGAAACCTCAAAGAGAAGAAGAAGAAGTGGAAGAGGAAAGAGTGAGTCTCTTCCACAGCTGCTCCCCGTGCACACAAGCTTTTCTCTCTCTCTCTCTCCCTGCTTTGATGAGGCTTCAGAAACCTGAGAGGATTTCTCGGCGTTGACACAGACATTTTGTTGGAGTAAGACACACGTTTGTCTCTGGTGTGTGCTGAACGAGATCACAGGCAGCAAAGACACAGAAACATCTGATACATACTGTACAGAGCAGGAAGGGAAGGATCAGCGTGCATGTATGTTTTTGGAGACCTTTATTTAACCCTGCTGTGTCTAATGGGACGTTTCCATGCTTTGTTTGTGCAGCCAGCTCCCAGCAGAGAGGGGTTTCTCACAGGACGACAGAAACGGCAAACCTCAGATTATTGTCTTCTTAAAGGGTTATTCTTGTATCTTTAAACATGGGACTTTTTAAAGACTAATCTGTACAAAGACTTTTGGATTTGCTTCAGTAGATTTGAGCCTGCAGCAGTGAAACAGGCTGCAACAGGATCAGATTGCCTCCACTTCAGACTCAGTTTTTATTTTTTGGTTGAAAGTGAGAGACTCAGCTTCAAGTTACAAAATAAATTCCCTGACTTTGTAAATGAAGCAGGAAATGTAAGATTCAGTTCCACACTTTTCCCTCGACATACGTCCACCTGGACGCAGATCTGTGTCCATCGTCTCGCGAGTAATTGGTCTGCATGGTTAGAACTCATCTTTTTAATCAACAAAATCTGAGGGGTAATGATAAATGGTAAATGGACTTGAGCTTGCATATTTCTTCCGACTACTCAAAGCTCTTTTACACCGCAGGTCACACCTCCACATTCACACCCTGATGGTAGAGGCTGCTGAGTAAAGAGTCCATCAGAAGTAACTATTCCCATTCAAACACATTCATACACCGCCAACAAAGCAGTGGGAGCAATTCGGGGTTAGGTGTCTTGCCCAAGGACACATCGGACATGTGGCTGCAGGAGCTGGGGGTTAAACCCTCTACCTGCTGGTTGACAGACTGACTCTACCACTGAGCCACAGCCGGCCCCCAAGCGGCACAGTGAGATTCCAAAATGGTACATGTGTGATAAATGTGACTAATAGATCCAAACTAAGTCTCTGTACCTTTATTCGTCAGAGTGCTGTGTGCAGCAGTGTGACTGGTGGCTGATCAATAACTCATTTAATCATTGACTAAATTATCTGATCACCGGTGCATGGTAAAACCACAATGATGTACCCAACAGTCAAATGATTAACACACAGGTGTGTCTGACTTCCTGCTCTCTGTTTGTTCTGCAAATTCCTTTTATAACCATCCTGTGACTTTATGGACATTACTGATAAAATACGCAAACATCACTCATCGGGCCTCTGTTGGAAACACACACAAGCTTTTTATTGGCAGTCTCACAGCGGCTCATTTATGTAAAGTCTGCCAGATAACAGTCTTAAAAAGGATCAACACGCCTGGGCAGTATTTCCCTAAAAAAAGTGTGTGTGGGTGAGCGGGCCTCGTGTTGTCTTAAGGAGGCAGATTGTCAGATAAGACAGAGAACGCTGTGTGTGCATCCTGATGAAACTACCGAAACGACTTCTTATGAGATCAGCTAATCAGACAAATGAGCAGACGTTTAACAACAAAGTGCGGCTTTGACACGTCTCAGTCTCAAGTCAATCATTTTTATCTCATCAGTATTTGTGGTCATCATGAATTTAACTAGAAATCATGATGCTGAGAAGGTGATATGTTCTGGAAAAAGTCTTGATGAAAAATATGATTTAAAACTTGATAAAGAATGTCAGCCTTTTCTGAGTGGCAAACAAAACGTCGACCAGCAAACAAAACAGCCTGTCATGTTGCCTCCTGCACATCAGGAGGTAATTGTCAGTTATAATCCTACATCCATGACATAATGTTTCACAAAGTGCTATTAAAATGAGTTAACACTTAAAGCCTACAGAAATACAGACAGACAAACAAACAAACAAACAAACAGGACTGTGGACCAGCCGTCTGGCAGAGAATGAAACACTGAACAAATGTGTTGAAATCAAACAGGCGTGTTTGTAGAAAAGATTTCGCTTTCATTCACAAATCTCATCCACTTCACATAATCAGCATTCTGGCAGCATAAATGTCTGCAGGCCTCCATGCATTCAAAACATCATCTAGATTCAAGGCAATTTGTTTTATTTGAACAATTTTCTGTGAGATCTTGCGTTAAATTGACTTTGACTGCAGAACAGCCGAGCCGTGCCGTGCCGTGTCGTGCCGTTCCACTCCTCCCTCCCTGAGACTGAGATCATGAAGTCAGAGGCTGCGTGTCAGGAAATAAAGTGGCTGCAGTGAAGAAAGGCAACCCCTCCTCACCGCTCCACTGCATACCCGCAATCACACTCTGAATATGTGTGTGTGTTCATGTATGTGCTCATGTACATGCATGTGCTCAGAGCGAGCAGGGGGGGGGGGGGTTCACGGTCTCACTTTCAATCTAAATGGTCATTAATCATGTCACGAGCAGCAGCATCACTCTGGAGTCTTTTACTGGCTGGTTACTGCGTTTTCTCCCTCAGAGACTCTCAGATCAATAGCACAACTCACTGACGCACACAACATACAACACACCGAGGTACAAAACACACAAACATGCTGCTGCTGTTCAGAAGCTCTTTTGGGATTTTAAGTACTGATACATAAAGAAGGTTCCTGATTGTTCTAAATGCTGCAGTGCCTCACCAATTTCAATTTCATCTTCGGTCCAAAACAAATAAAAAGAAATCAACGCCATCCTTTCTGCAGCAGGTGGTAATGGGCCACCTTTACAGTGGAGGAAATGCTGAAATATCAGCTTCCCATAATGGATTATATGGTAATAATAAACACTGGTTGTTAAGATGAAAGCCTTTGTCCATCCTTTATCGGTACACGCCTAAAACAGGAACCGTTATTTTAGTTGAAATGGAATTGAGTCTGATTATCACAGAACAACGTGGTCATAAAGAAAGAGATGCAAACATTACAGGAAGTGTGAGGTGAAGGAATGAGGGTCCGACAATAGAGCCCTGAGGGATGCCCAAACTCACAACTCAACTCACAGACAAACATGGAACCTCCACAAAATGCAAAATGAAACAAAAATATGGCCAATACTGAAACAGCCTGAGACTAGACTTAGAAAAAGGCAGATTTGTTGTCTTGTTGGACTAAAAGTGCTCAATTCTCAAGCAAAATAGCTCAGTTCAAATATGTATACAACTACATGGAAACCAGCTGTATAGTTTTTTTGGCCAAGATATGTTAAGAAGAACACAATAGGGTTTTTTTTTCATTACAAAGTCACACCACCAGCTACTGGCCTGGCATGTATACTACAGTTCGTTCAGTCGTTCTGCGGATCCATGTGCATGGCGGTTGTTATCAAAACGTCGGCTAAACGAGGAACTTTTTCGAAAACGAAAAATATATCAGTCTTCAGTGAATCATTGTCATGTAAACATGGCCTGAGACAACTCATTTACATCCCCTCATACATACATGTGTGAGGGGTGTTGTAAACTGGGACACAGTTTCTGTCTGCACGGTGGATTCTTTAGAGCTTTATTCTTGTTTGAAACAGTCTTTATGGGGAGCACCAGTCCAATCAGAGGTTAACCAGGTGTTTACCTCTGGAGGGCTGAGAGCACAGAGGAAACCACTGCAGCCAATTACCCCAAATGACAGACAGAGTGAGTGCTGCAGCAGAATGTCAGATCCAGGAGACTGACTCACTGTAAATCAGTTTCTGTGCTGTGGTTCAATCTGTAATGATCCGAGCTCTGACCTGAACAGTGAGAACTTTAAACATGAAGCAGGAATCTCATATTCTAGAGTACAGGAGGATGTGGATGTTGGACGGAGGATGTTTCGTATGCAGGCAGAGTTGAGGTCTGTCTGTTTGAGTCAGCGAGCGTCCTGATGTGATGAGCAGCTCTGACTAAAGGAGATGAAGTGACACGCTCGCTCTTGAGATAAAATCATGTGTGAGAGCAGCAGAGGAGCAACAGTTCTGTCCTGAAGATAATCAGCTGGTGCTGAACGAGTCTGACCACAACACAGTTATCAGTTTGTTGTGATAAATGATTTAATTCTCAGGGTGATGCTCTGATCGTCTTACTGTAGGGGAGGGAGGTGAACATGTTTAAATATACCAGTTTATCTTATCTCATGCTATCATTTAGAGAAAGTTTTAAGTTGTGTTGTACTCGAAATCGGTCGTGGTCTCACCACTGGTCTTGAGCCATCTATTTTAAGATACCTTTAGGTCGTTGTTTGAAGGGACCCTGTGGATTCTGTTGGTGGGATGGATGGATTCAGACACTTTAAAGACTGAAGAGGTTTTGATGCAGCGTGGGTAACATTCAAATATCTTCATACAAAACAAATGATCTGTTACTCACTCAGGTCTCACTGGGGGTAATTGTTTGCATGATGATGACAGTGACAGTGTGTTAAGGTCTTTAAGGGGAGGGGGATCACATGCTGCAGGCGAGGGAGAGATGTGAAGTTTTTGGTGGTGTGACAGCGGGAGACTTTTCAGTGCTCGTCATCTGAGCCGCTGTATTGTTGTCCCTGCAGAGAGAGGAGCGGCAGGAATGATCGGCTTCTGCTGGTGTTTGTGTGTGTATGTGTGAGTGTGTGTGTGTCTATACTTAGAGGACTGACTGCATGCTGCACCTGTCCCCCACCCATCAGCCCCCACACCAACCACCGTCCCCCAGTTCCCCGAGAGGAGAAAAACTGCTTATGCTGGAACTACAAATCCTGTTTAGAAGTGGTGAGGACATGTCTGCTGACAGGGCTGCGTTCATCATAAAAAAAAAGTGATACTCCCCTGTCTATCGACAGCTATGTTCCTGTATTATATTCATCATATTATAGCCAGCAGGTTCAGCTGTGAAAAAGATCAGGGTGACACAAAAGCTGATATCTGACGGGTGATTGAACCCTCGAGTTGGTAAATGTAATAAACAGCTAATGTTTGCTTATTAGGTGTTAATTTACAGCCTGAAAGGTTTTCACATTGATCACTGCTCATATTCAGAGTGATTCCTCGTCTTTGTGTCCGTCAGAGGATCAATGAGGTCGAATCATTGCGTCCTTTAATCAATGCTGATTTAAAGGATGACTCAGCGCAGCCCTGAGGGGGATAACTGACAGTGAAGGTCTCTGTGTGGAGATAAAATTAGACGATAATTGTTGTGCTAAAAGACTTTCATTAGCGGTGTCATACATCTGCTGTTGGTTAACCCCCCTGTGTGTCATCTGTGTGAATAACTGCCGAGCGGCCAGGTCTTTGAACTCAGCAGCAGAGGGTCTTTAAAAGCCTCAGAGCTACAGGTACGTGTTTGATCCAAACACTGTTATTGTTGAAAGCCAACAGAAATGAGACCACCAGAGGTTACATTGGTCGATATGCTTGTTTTGATGTCGTCTTTTGGAGTATCTTCGAATAATTTTTAAGATATGTTTTGCCTTCATTGAACAAGACAGCTGAAGAGAGACAGGAAACGTTGGGAGGAGAGAGTGGCGAACGACATGCAGCAAACGGCCGAGGTCAGATTTGAACCCACGGCCGCTGCAACCAGGACTAGCCTCTGTACATGCGGCACGCTACATAAACACTACGCTTTTCAGCACCCCAATTTAATCTATTCTTACATTAAACACACAAAACATACCGTCGAAGTTGTTAAAATACAGAAACATGAAACATTTTGAACAGACAGAGTTTCACCTGCAGTGTCTTCATCTTTGTTTCTGTTCACAAAATGTAATTTTTATTAGAGTTCTCAAATGCTTTAAATCCCAGAAATCAGTAAAACCTACAGGTTATGAAGTTGTGTGACGAACAATGATCTCCTCCTGCAACGTTGTTCACTACGTTTAAACCACATATAAAGGGAGATCATGGTGTCATCAGCGTATGAAGAAAACGGTGATGAAAAAGACTGAAAACGTATCTTTCTGTTATGAAAACACTGAATGTTACACTTAATATAGTTGGTATTTTATACTAACATAAACAACGTAATGTAAAAATGTAAAGGGTTAATATATTAACATTAAATAAGGTTGTTTGGTGTTGAACTCGTGTTTCGAGTAGAAAAGGATGGAGAAAAGAGTCATTGAGCTGTCACGCTGAATTGATTCAGGAAATAAGAATATCAGAGGTCTCTGTTATTCCTCCCCCCGCCTGCTGAAGGTAATTAGGTCCTTGACAAGGACATGGAGCCCCCCCACCTCCCTCTCCAGCTCCCATCTCCACTATGACACTGGGCTTTCCTACGCGACATTAAAAGCCTGAACACATCAGCAGCGTCTCCTCCTCTGAGGCTGTTTATTGGAAACAGAAAAGCTTCAGTGTTTGTCAGGGAACAGTTTATTATGAGCCATCGATCACAGCTGTCACATCCGTCAGCTCCGTCCTCCACGGCTACAGGAGGGGGGCGGAGCCAGCTGTCAATCACCAGCAGCTAATTTAAAAGCAAAATCCATTCTGTGCATCATCTGACACACTTACATCTCATCCGTTAATGCGAGCAGCTCCCTGGTGATAAAGACTTTAAGTTTAACATCGACCTCTTTACATCAAGCCTGCTGATTTCTCCAGGATTCCTACATTAACCAGAATGCATTTCAGTCTGCAGGAGGTCACACTGTTGTTGACAAGTTGCAACCACAGCGACCTGAAAACTTTTTGTTTTTCAGCATTTTGACGGATGTGCCATCATTGTTCCAGAATCTGCACATCTCCCAATGAGCAAAACGTCAATGGCTGCATTGTCCTGGAGTCACTGTTATGCCGAGTCGGTCAAGATGTCACAGCTACAGTATATCGGAAAAAAGACAAATAGAGGCGTTTTTTAATGCATTGTCAGCAAACAAGGATTCAACGACACAAGTAGGACAGAAACAAAGACAAAGAAAATCTGCACACAAATGTAATGTGAAGGTTAAAATGAAGGTAGTTATTTTAGGCGGCACAAAGATGAACTGGTTTAGAAAATGGAGTTTTTGTAACTCATGAGACTTCAGTCTCTCTTGTAAGGATCCTGTTTAAATGTGACTCATCCATTGTTCCTGTGTTGAAGACAAATATACAGTATTTATGTAATGTTGTGTTCAATGACAACACTGATGTCTCTACTCGGTCTTGTAGATGTTGTCGAATGTTTAGAATTATCTAATAAAAGGAAGTCATTTGAAACCATTTTCAGGGTCCTGCCCTCGGCTGAAAGACGTTTATTCCTCGACGGTGACAACAATGTGTTTGGATCTCACTGTAATGATTTGCAGCAGCAGTTTGGAGGGACTCAGTGAGGGGGGGTCCTCGCATATTTGAGCTATTTTCAGACAAGGGAAACCCAAACCTCACCCTGACTCCTCTTACTCAACAGTTTGTGCTCCGAGGACGGGGGTCTCTGGGGGTCTCCGAAGGGTCTCTGGGGTCGGGGGTGACAGACAGCGTTTCACCTCCGACACTTTCACTGGCAGTTCTAGTAAATTACATAACTCTGCTGAGGGAGAGCTAATATAGAGACGCTAACGTCTCAATGTGCTTCGATTCAGCCTCGTCTTTTCTATCGTTCTCCAGTGTTCTCGCTCGGCTCCCTCTCTGTGTAATGACACAGGGCAGCTGATCAGCTCTGCCTCCAATAATTATCATCCTGTGGACAGGAAGATAGCCCAGGCTGATAATTGTTAGCTTCATCTCGTCCTCTGTTTCTCTTTCCTCCCTGCTGCATGAACACATGAGACAATCAGACAAATTCACATCTCAGGAGGCTGAGCGATAAATGAAGCGTCACTTTTTCAACCTCTGCACCAACAAACTGCTGTGAACCATCTAAGGCATGCAAACACTCGATTTCTGATCTTCTAAGCATTGGAACTGCTTCTGTTCATCCTGCAGCAGGTAAACAGGCAGTAATGTCTGCAACATAATCGTTGATGGATCAAAGTGTGTCCACTTCAAGTTTTGTCCCTGACAGGCTCAGATTGTTATTCTAAGTGTGTGACATCATCACAGAAAGTATCCCAACAGAGAGAGACCAGACTACATGGATAAAAACACTCTTTCATCCTCCAACACATGGGAGTTGCTGATCTACCTTCGCCTTGATTGGTTAGTGAGATCTGTGATTTTGGTGTTGAAATGATTAGTTCGGATCCAACATAACAACTTCATCAAACAAACCTATCAGTGGAGTTTGTTCAAAGCGTATGTGTCAGCATGAGGTCGGGGCAGGAGGGCCGACGAGGAGATCTTAAAAGTCTGTATTCAGAGTCGAGATGGTTTCATGTGGAGACTTGTGGGCTGCCAGAGCGAGGACAAAGAGCTTCAGTTTCAGTGTGTTTCCTGCTGCAGACCACAGCGAGGACAGGAGAGAGGAGGTGAAAGACAAACCTGAGGCCGAGGACGTCTGAGAGAAAAGACAGGGGCCACTTGATGCAGAGCGATGTGTTCAATACGTTATCTCCGAGCCGCTCGATAAACTGTAATCAGGATATGGAGGATATTTCTGGAGCAGTCAGCAGTCGTTCTGCTCCGAGTGTTTCCTCCCATAAAGACCTTGGACTTAATGTATAGAACATGTTTCATGTATAGAACATGTGGGTGTGCCAGGTCTAGGTTGAGTTAGTTTAAATGTGGAAATATAAAAAATATGAAAGCAGCGGCTCAGATGTGAAACCAAAAGAGCGCTGGAGCCAGCTCTGCTTGTTTTGGTTCGTTCTGGCAGCACATTTCCTGTCTGGTTATTCATCAAACCAGCTTTTATGATTCCACTGTGAACTACCTGCTCAGGTTGGACACCAGCAGACACATGGTCAGAGACCATAGAGAAGTATTTAGCAGCCAATGAGATGAATAAGTCTCCAAAGAGCTGAGGTAACCGACATACGCCTCACTTAAAACGACATCAAGATCTTAAAACAAATCAGCATTGACTGTTGAAATCACACGAGAAGGAGACCCCAGATCTCCGGCTTTGAAGCCATGTCGCCATTGCCGTTGACACAGCTGATATCAGAAGTCCCGCCCCTTTTTGGTTTAGATTTGTTGGTGAGGGAGAAGTGACAGTGACCAGCGTGGAAAGTTGAATTCTTTCTACCTCAGTTTTAAAATCCTCCTCACCAGCGCTTATTGTTTCTAGCTTCCATAAGTTAACTTCCACTTCCTTCGGTAGTAAACCGTTAGATCCGTTAGAGACAGCACAGTGTGCTTAATATTTTCCTTTATTTAAGAACATTTCACCAAGAAAACATGAAGATAATGTCAATGAATCGTGTCCTGGCATCAGGAGCAGCTTTAGAGCTTGAATTATTCCCTCGGAAAGACGAGTCGACAAACTCAGGTAGACATGAACGTCCTTTGTTCTACGTCATGCAAACTAAATAGAGAATAAATAGATTAAAACCTGAGAAGTAGACAATCATGCTTAATAAAGACGAGTTTCTATTGCTGCTCCTCATACAGTATAGACTCTAACATCTAAGCTGCAGTGCACACACATGCACGCAAGCACGCACTCACACACATACTCACTCACGCACACACTGTATATCTGACTGAGTTTTTCCTGCAGACCAACAACATCATTAGCAGCTCCATCTCTGTTTCTCAGCAGACCACTCTGACAGCAACCAGCCTCCATGATCGATGATAACATTCAGACTTTTCTTCTGCAAGTTTCATGATTCGTCTTCCTCCTCATCGTCCTCCCGTCCCCCCACAGCACACACACAGCACACACACATTTCTCTCTGTGATTTGCGTCCACACAGACAGTTCTGTGTCACTTTGAGGAGATGTAATTCACAGGTTTCTGGATCCAGCTGTTTGATTCACGTCTCCATCCGTCACCGGCAGCCTCAGAGACAAACCAAGGACGAGGTTTTCTTCTTTTGTCTCTTTTTGAATTCGTCACTGAGGATTCTTTGAGCATACAAACCCAGAAAGTTTCTGTGTGCAGCAACTAGACGTTAGACTACGTCAGTTTAAAGGAATGCATGAATGCAATGATTGTTTAGTACAAGATTCACTTATTTTAACGTTCACTTGTCTCCATTTGCTGTTTGAATTGATTTTGTGATATGAGAAATGCAGACAAACACCTACAGACTGTCTTAACTACACAAATCCATTGCCAACATTTGGATTGTAAAACCTTGTCATTGGATTTGTGCAGCGTGCAGGAGACTGCCCGCAAGTTTTGATCATTAAAAACGAGAGATTCTCCAAATATTGGGGCCCTAGGTTTTTATTTTGTTCCTTTGGTATCAAACAGGTAACAATACGGGTCTGACACTATACCTTTTATTTTATGTTATACGTCTGACTTGCACAGTTCATTTGAGTCCAGAATCTGTGCTGTGTGTTTTCAGTCCCGTGTTTGTAGCCACATGTGTGTTTCATGTGTCCGTCACCACGGTGAAACCGGGAGGGGGGCTTTCACTTTCACCAGAACCATTACTGACTCTTAACCCTCGACCTCACCTCCCCTCCCTCTGTGTAACCTCCACCTGACTGCTAAAGTGTGCATTTGTTTCATCACATGGGGCGAGCTTTCAGAGCGATGATATGATGTGGTGATGAACCCGCTGCATGATGGGTAATTGAAGCTATAGCAGCCTGCCAGCAGCGACCTCCTGTGATTGATGTGCCTCATGGTGGACACGTACGGGCTGATCCCAGAGCTGCGATACTCCTGAAACAACGACGAGAGGGTCAGAAACAGAGGTCAGAGGTCGATGGTGCATCAGCAGAGTGAACACAGGAGGCTGTGATTGAATTTCTCGACTTCAAATGGGGCAAAAAGAGGCGATTTTTAAGACGTGACTGCTTTCATGCTACAGATGGAAATGCTCGTAGTCTCTCTTTGGCTCACTCTTTGCTTCTCTGAAGGAAATACTCAAATACGTCCTGACGGTTTTATCAGAGAGAGACACCTGACACTGAGGGAGCAGGTGGAGGAAGAGCTGACGGCCAATCAGCAGTCAGGACAAGTCGCTAAGAGCAGTGACGATTCTGGAGTCTGTTGGGGCCCAAGGCAGAAATTCACATGAGGTTCTGTCAACCAGCCATCACCATTACATGTTATGAATAATGTGAAACGTAAACTTGCGCGTAGCAGAAGTTACGTTAATCCAGAGTCTCTACACAGTATGTAAAGCTCGACTAACAACATTCAGTCACCGACTTTTCTACGAGTGACAGCGCTCTTGAGCCACTGCTGTGGTTTAAAGTTTGTCAGCCCCCCCGGGGCCCCCTACTGGCCTGGGGCTCTTGCTGCGTTCCTGTAGACAAGCGGCGCCTCTGGCTAAGAGAGGAAGAAAAGTCAGTCGTTGATTATCCCAAGACCTCTTGGTTCGACTGAGTTTTTTTAATTTAACAGTCAAAGTTTGTAAGTAGAAAGGTGACTTTAAGTGACTCCACGGAAACTTAAAAATCTTTTGACCTCATTTCAACTTTAATCTTCAACGTAACATTTCAGCTAATTTCATTATCTGCTCATTAATTAACTTCACGTTAAGTCGTCCCCTGAGAGTGGAGATAAAGAAGTCCATCATCACACGATGACCACGTGTTCGGTCTGCAGGAAAACACGGAGACACAAATACAACAACTCCTGCAGAAACATGAGGATGAACTTAATAAAGAAGGAAAGAAAAGTGGGAACACAACCCAACTGAGAATAAAATTCAACCCCAAAGCTGCAGCGGGAAATGAAAAGGAATATGATGTTTAATCCAAATCTGAGCTTCATTGAGAGCAAATGTTCTGTTTTCTTGTTACCCTGAAATAAACATCCATTTCTGTCTGATCATAAAATGTGATTACATGGAGGGGAAACACGTACACTGAGCTCTTCTGTGTTCAGATGAACAAACACATTTAATATGCAGGCTGATCAGTGTGAATCTGCGTTAAAGGTAAATACTTTAGTTTTAAAGAGTTCTCAGACGTCGTGCATCCTGATGAAACTCAATGAAGCCGCTCAGCGTCACTTTGTTCGGCTCTGATTTGACCAGCGTGAATATTTCCCCCCCGGTCGTTCAGCTTCAACACGTTTGCTCTGTTTAGTATTCAGGTGACGGCGGCTGAAGGTCACCTCGTGTGTTTTGTATTTGTGGGGCCAGATCAACCCCCACAATTCCTGAATCTTCCAGTTTAATAACCTCAAAACAAATGTTTGATTGACCGACCGTCGTCCTCTATAAACCCAACTATATAAAATCCTGACTCCATGTTTCCTCAGGTGTTGAATATGAAGACAAACGACCGCCGGAGAAATCCTCATTCAGGTTTTTCTTTCTCCTCACCTCTCCGTCACCGTGCGGCCTCGTCGCTCTGCGTAATGAGCAGGGGGAGAATACAATTATTGCAATTACCCACAGTGAGATGACCCCAATCAAGCCATTCAACAGAGGCAATTAAAACGAGGTGCCATCCTCGTGAAGCCGAGATTTCAACACCAGCATCGTGTTTCTGTGAGACGGCTGCAGAGTACGAGCTTCCTTTGTGTCTTTATTTTGGAGTTAGACAGAAAAAGGTTTGAGAACAAAACCCTCGAAAACTGCAGAGAATACGTCGATTTGAAGGAAGAACTAAAACACTGCAAGCTTTCATTTATGCAAGTCAAACAAAAACTTACATTTGCATAAAACTGACTGTAAGTCCAAACGTTTTGTTGCATTTGAATCAAAAGTTTGTTTCAAATCGCTCCGATATTACCGGCTGAAATAGACAATATTATTTTATTAATGGCCACACAGATTCAGCTCGACCGTTATCAAAAATGTCTCAGATTTCATATCACACCTGCCTGAATCACACCTGCGGTACGACCACCTGTGTGTTTTTCCCTTCTGTCATGTTTGTGTGTGAAGCAGCTCCATTTCCGTGTGATCAGAAACAGTTGCGCCCTGCGAGCTGTGCAGGAATGTATTCACCGTGTGATGGGATGTGACAGGTCAGTTTATGCAGCTGCTGCGATGCAGAGAGGACCGTCCCAGGTTGCCACGGATACCGCCCGTCTGGCAAGGCGGATGAGGGGCTGTGCATTAATTCTCCTTTAAATCCCCCCCCCCCATCCTCTCTCTCCACAGTGGCTGGAGACAAAGGCGATAAGACGGTCACGGTTACTCGCTCAGGCGAGGCTGATGGTGCTGGATCTACACGTCAGGCCTGCCGGGACGCTGCAGGACGCTCAGGTGTCAGTGCAGGTTAACAGCTCTGTTCATGTTGAAGTTATAGATTCCTGTGGGATTAGTCGGAGGTATATGAGGCGGTGCAGACAACAGCATCAGTTCACCTCCATGTGTGACCGCTGAGATGAATAACGGCTGATTGTGGACGTGACTTTATTTCAGGAGTGAATGAACACAGATAAAAGCGCTTCATCGTGTTCAACAAGGATCCACCTGAAAACTATATCATCCATCAGCACTGACAGTTTAACCCTTTAACTCGGCAACAGGGTTCTCCTTTGGTATCTTTGGTTTAACATGACGTTGTAATCAGGAGTGTCTTCAAAAGCTTCATATTGGGGCACTGATAGTCTCTTTGCAGCAGCCGTGGGTTGGAATCGGACCTCGGTCTTTAGCTGTGTCATCACTAACTCTCTCCTCCAAACATCTCCTGTCTCTTCAGCTCTCCTTTATAATAAAGACAAAAAGAACCAACTCAAGCGTTTCATATTCCAAAGATCTGCACCATTGTAGTTCCAACATATGGTGTCATTTTCCCACACTTTTTTTTAGCCACCACTCTGTTGCCCTGTTGAACAGAATTGTTTTCCTTGAGTCATGCTGGATCTAAACCTGAGTCAGCTCTGAATCAGCAGAGTCATCGTCCTGTCTTCGGTCTCTTCCTGTTCAGACCAGCTCGTACTCACTGTGTGGCCCCGAGCTGGCACAGGTCTGAGGCCACCGCCCTGCACCGTGTGTCCGTCCAGCCGTTATGTAACCTCAACTCCATCACAGAGCCTCAGCTTTCACCACAACAATCTGCCACCTCTCTTGGAATCACCACACAGAAACTGAGAACACGAACACTGTTTGTGTCAACATGTTGAGATCACAGATTTTACATCTGAGACGACAACAAGAATGAGTCGTTACAACAAACTTTACTGACAAACCTTTAGGCCCCATTTAAAGGACCAATCAGTGAGATGTGTAGAGAGTGAAATGATAAAGTGAGCTTACTCTATGATCAGACATTAAGGAAACATGCTATGTTGAAGTGCTGGCTTCTCTGACAACAATGCAGCAGCCAGTATGTCCTCCTTCTAACTTTAGATTCTGGTCCTGAATGGTCTGGATTTGTTTGGACCAGAGAAGGTAGGCGGTTTTAAGGCACCCCCACACGGCCGTTTTGGACGCCCCTCGGTTTGCCAGATATGAGAGCAGTTATCAGGTCAAACCAACAGGTGTTGCAGCGATGGAAGCGGGCAAGAGAACTGGTTCAGATAGAAGTGATTGTACCCGACCTAAAAAGCCTCTGCATGTTTCTAATAAGCTCCACTTGCTTGTCAGTGTTTAAACGCTGCCTGTAAATAAAAAATGAATACCTCAGAAGAACCATCAAGGACACTGAACATTTAATTTATTTTCTCAAAACAGTATAATGTGTCCGTCTGTGTTTATGTCTACTTTACTCAGTTTGCTTCAATTACCACTTGCATGCTTACACCTCAAGACTGTTCAAGCGAGGAGGAGGAGGAGGAGGAGGAGGAGGAGGAGGAGGAGGAGGAGGAGGAGGAGGAGGAGGAGGAGGAGAAGGAGGAGGAGGAGGAGGAGGAGGAGGAGGAGGAGGAGGAGGAGGAGGAGGAGGAGGAGGAGGAGGAGGAGAAGGAGGACGAGGAGGAGGAGGAGGAGGAGGAGGAGGAGGGGGAGGAAATGTGGCCTGACCTCAGAGCAGAGAGCCAACAGAGACTCTGAGGACAAACTGAGCCACCGGCCTCGAGCCAGGCAGAAGAAATTCCCTCCAAAACTGAAAGTGCAACAGAAATACCTCAATGGAAAAATCATTATTTACATGAATACGTTTCCTGACTTTAGTGTAAAAGAATCAGGACTGAATTCTGTCAAGAATATGAATAAAAAAAACATACCACTGTGAGATTTACCGGAGGAAACAATGTTAGTTTACTTTCTTTTCTTCCTTCTTTTCCTTTAATTAAAGGAAAATGATCAAGGATGAAAGAAAACAATGAAGATCGGTCTTGGTCAAAACCACTTTTTGAAGGTCTCTGTCTCGTCTTGGAGTCCAAAGCATTTTTACTCGGCCTTGTCTCGGTCTCAGACTGGGCGGACTCCTGATTTTAAATCAAGACCGGTCAAGACCACCACTGATAGGCGATTTATCAACGTCAGCACTGTGAAAAGGAAAACGCCTCTTTTTTTAAAAAACAAGGAATAACTTGAATTTATTCGTCAGATTAAAGTAGAGTAAAACATCCTTCTTCGAGAAAACGTAGACATTCTCCTGAAACTTAAATACTTCAAAGGAGCACACTAGTTTGAATCAGTGTTGCAGCAAATGTCCTCATCCTCTGGTAACCGTGGTAACCGAGCTGGTTTTTGTTTGGCTGGAGTGAGGACGTGGTCTTGGCGGCTCCGTCCTCTCTGGCACACTCAGCTGTTTTCTGATCCCAGCGTTCCCAGAGCGTTTGGACGCCGCTGCTGTAATGATGGATGGAGCTATTCTTATTTCTGTGACCCGTTACGTAAAAACAGTCAGACCCTAAAAATAAGAGCCGGCTCGTCAGGACCCCCGTTGTTTGCTTTAGTACAGGAGCAGGACTGTGGATCCATCGGTCACCGCCTTCTGACCTACTCACATCAATGCGTGCAGCTGTGGGCGAAAGTTATCGATGTGATTCTGTGTGAGAGAGTGTGTAAGTGTGTGAATCGTATAAATAAACAGAAATAGAAGAGGGAGCTTTCCAGGAAAACTGAAACTCATGTGCTGGAAGAGTTTAACATCTGGAGATTTCTACTCTCGTAGTCGCTGATCAGGCTGTCAAAAAAAGTGGATATTTTTCTATATCAACTATTTTAGTCTTCTTTCTCCTCAAAGCGCTTTCACACTGCAGGTCACACCTACACATTCACTCACTGATGGTAACTCATCCATTCATACACATTCACACACTGATGGTAGAGGCTGCTGAGTAAAGAGTCCATCAGTATTAACTCATCCATTCATACACATTCACTCACTGATGGTAGAGGCTGCTGAGTAAAGAGACCATCAGTATTAACTCATCCATTCATACACATTCACACACTGATGGTAGAGGCTGCTGAGTAAAGAGTCCATCAGTATTAACTCATCCATTCATACACATTCACTCACTGATGGTAGAGGCTGCTGAGTAAAGAGACCATCAGTATTAACTCATCCATTCATACACATTCACACACTGATGGTAGAGGCTGCTGAGTAAAGAGTCCATCAGTATTAACTCATCCATTCATACACATTCACTCACTGATGGTAGAGGCTGCTGAGTAAAGAGACCATCAGTATTAACTCATCCATTCATACACATTCACACACTGATGGTAGAGGCTGCTGAGTAAAGAGACCATCAGTATTAACTCATCCATTCATACACATTCACTCACTGATGGTAGAGGCTGCTGAGTAAAGAGTCCATCAGTATTAACTCATCCATTCATACACATTCACACACTGATGGTAGAGGCTGCTGAGTAAAGAGACCATCAGTATTAACTCATCCATTCATACACATTCACACACTGATGGTAGAGGCTGCTGAGTAAAGAGTCCATCAGTATTAACTCATCCATTCATACACATTCACACACTGATGGTAGAGGCTGCTGAGTAAAGAGTCCATCAGTATTAACTCATCCATTCAGACACATTCACACCCTGATGGTAGAGGCTGCTGAGTAAAGAGACCATCAGTATTAACTCATCCATTCATACACATTCACTCACTGATGGTAGAGGCTGCTGAGTAAAGAGTCCATCAGTATTAACTCATCCATTCATACACATTCACTCACTGATGGTAGAGGCTGCTGAGTAAAGAGACCATCAGTATTAACTCATCCATTCATACACATTCACACACTGATGGTAGAGGCTGCTGAGTAAAGAGTCCATCAGTATTAACTCATCCATTCATACACATTCACACACTGATGGTAGAGGCTGCTGAGTAAAGAGACCATCAGTATTAACTCATCCATTCATACACATTCACTCACTGATGGTAGAGGCTGCTGAGTAAAGAGACCATCAGTATTAACTCATCCATTCATACACATTCACACACTGATGGTAGAGGCTGCTGAGTAAAGAGTCCATCAGTATTAACTCATCCATTCATACACATTCACTCACTGATGGTAGAGGCTGCTGAGTAAAGAGTCCATCAGTATTAACTCATCCATTCATACACATTCACTCACTGATGAAGCAGCGGGAGCAACTCTGGGTTAAGTGTCTTGCCCAAGAGCACATCGGACATGTGGCTGCAGGAGCTGGGGATCGAACCCTCGACCTCCCTGTTGAGAGACGAGTAACCCTACCACTGAGCCACAGCCGCCCCTGTCACGTTATAGTTCCCTGACATGTCATGTGATGTCAGTTACAGATCAACGTGTCAGGAAAAGGTTTTCAGATTTGCTGTCTGTGATATTAAGGTGAACTTCGGTCCAAATGTGTGATTCATTTTGTTCGGCTGCATCAGAATGAAACTCTAAGCTGAAACTAATGGTGACCATGTGCACCATGTTGTACACTTATCAGAGGACTGGAGTGTTTATGGTTACATGGCTTCTTTTAAACAGACAGATAACCTGAAGGAACCTTTCAGTTCCTGAAGTTCACTTCCCCAAAATGAAGAAACAAACTGTACGATTCTTTATCAGCTGTAAAACACATATCGACTTCCCCTTGTTACTGAAGACTCACTGAGTTCATTAAAAACTCCTCTCTGATGACGAGAGATAATCAGTTAGTGTTTGCTGTCAGTGTGGCCGATTGTTCCTCCCTACGTTCTTCCTACATGTGTCAGGTTGACCTTTGCTCCCGTGTTCTTCCACTCTTTGAGATTTACTTGCATGCTTGTTAAACCTGCAGATCTTCTGATTCTGACATCACATATCTGTCGTGTCCTGCACAGATCTGCATGGAAACAGCACTTTGATTTGGCTTTTTTGCTCTGAATTTAATAAACGATTACTGCGTTCACACATGCAAAAAACTCATTAAAAACTCCTGAAGTTTTCTGACGCAGCTGCATGTGTGAACACAAACACCTGAATGTTTCTCTCTGACTTCACCCAGAGTTTCGCCTCCTCGTATTGTTTGCTAATGATGTCAGAGTGAGCTGATGGGAGAACGCAGCAGGATATAATCAGGAGAATTCACCTCGAGCGAGTGGGAGGGGGTGGTGACGTTTATTCCCTGTGATCGCTGCACGACCATAGACTGTCTGCACGCCACCTCTACGATCTCCGTGCTCTAATGAACCTGCTGCATTCTGTTTCCTGTTCTCCAGTATGTTCTTCTCCACTCTTTAGTTCAGATTGTGATTCTGTTCAACTACACGTAGCATTGATAGAAAGACAAATATTCTCATTATAGCGTCGTATAGAGGACTCTGCTGCTTCGTCCGCCACTTCTCTGCGTTCTTTTTTACGTCCTGTCTTCCCCCTCCGGTCTGACAGGGAGAGTCCTCCACTGTGAGGTGCATGTGTGAACAAGCAGTTCAAGTTTAGTGACGATCAGAATCTTTCTAACGTGTTTTATGGTTTAATAACTAGAGCTTCTTGTTATCAGGGTGGAGTGGAAATCCTGCTCTCTGTATCCTGTAACCTCCAGCTGCTCGTCGACTATCCTACCTGAATATTAAAGCTCACTTATAGTTAATATTTGCAGCCAGCAGATGATTTGCGGTGGAAGTTTCTGGTGTTAAATAAATCATTAAATACTCGGCTCAGCTGCAGGTGTGATTGTACAGTATGAGGTCTGTTAACAGAGGACATCCTGCTGCTGTGTGTGTGTGTGTGTGTGTGTGTGTGTGTGTGTGTGTGTGTGTGTGTGTGTGTGTGTGTGTGTGTGTGTGTGTGGAGGAGCAGCAGCAGGAGGTGCCCTGATCACTCTGCATGCCGAGACTCTGGTAGTGAAACATGTAATCTCCTAATGCATCCACATATCTGAGGACGGCCGTGTCCTCTGCAGATCAAGTCAGCTGTCACCTTCACCCAGCATGCATCTGT
Organism: Tautogolabrus adspersus; assembly: GCA_020745685.1. Taxonomy (NCBI): domain Eukaryota; kingdom Metazoa; phylum Chordata; class Actinopteri; order Labriformes; family Labridae; genus Tautogolabrus; species Tautogolabrus adspersus. The sequence continues at coordinate 20,926,684 of CM036555.1, forward strand.
GCAGAGACAACCAATAAACATTTGGATTTATAACAAAGAGAACACAACAGACCAGACCAAAGAGAAAACAACCAGGAGGAACATTTTTATTTGAAGTGAAACTTCAATTAAACACCCGGGCTGATATTCTGAGTCTGACTCATCAGCGGTGTATCATGACAACACTTTCTGCTCCTATAAAAACTGATAAGAGGATAAACTTTATTCTTCCTCCTCGGACTCTTTCTGTTTTGTTTTTGCGCTGCGGTTAATAATTATAACGAGGTCGAAAGGTCTTTAACGGATCCAGACGCGTCTATTAAAGATTAATGTGAGGAGCAGATAACAGAATCCTCCTGATTCAACGAACCAATTAGTCCTCAGAGACACCACCGTCTTTAAAGGAAAGCTTCGACATCACTCACAGCTTTAACAGATGGGAGGCAGTGAAACCACAGAGACGTGCTCACAGTCTCAGTTTAACTCAACACTTTACTCCTCGGTTTGTTCGTCTTCGTGATGATTAAAATCCCTCGAGGTTCCCTTCAGCTCTCCGAAACATTAACCCAGATCCTGCTGATTTCCCCAACAGGAAATGAAACCAGCATGACCTTCAATATTCAGCCATCCCGTCTTTGTTTCAAGCTTTTATATTGAGGTGTGATGCTGGGAGACTCAGATTTGAACTGATGCATTTGGCTGGAAGCTGATTTAAATTTCGTAGCCTGTCAATATCTTTTCTGTGTTTGTTTGGCTGCAGAATCCTTCACGAGCAACTCAGCAGAAACTCTTTGTTCGTGAATCACATTTAAAGCCTCCTATTTGGTCTATTAGCTGTCGCCATTTTGTTTTAAGGAGGAAGAAGTGACTGAATTTGGATCTAGGTTGTCAATATTTTCAGATACCAACGCTCTCAAAAATAACAGAAGAGCAACATTGCCAGTGTTGTTGTGCAATTTAAACAGTGTGCAGGACTTTGCCTTAAAAAAATCAAGAAATTACCCAATATTTAGTTTGGCTCTAGAGACCCAAACTGTTTTTGTACCAGACTGTAAACATGTTCATTTTAACATGGAGCTCTATGAGGACTGACTCACTGCAGGAGACAGACTCTAGTGGACACTGGAGGAACTGCAGTTTGGTTTTCTCTTTGGCTGCAGCTCCTCAATGCTACAGTTGTGCCAATGACTCAAATATAACTCCTCAAAGTATCGTTCAAGTCAACATATTTTTTTCTGATCGTTGTTTTGTTTTGTGTCCATCAGAGACGCTGAGAGAGGATTATTTTCTGTTAGAACACAACAACACACGTGACTTTCTCCTCGGGTTGTTTTTGGACATCCCTGTTTGTGGGTTATGAATGGTTCACTGTGAACTGACACACACATGTACACAGTCGCACACGCACGCACGCACGCACGCACGCACGCACGCACGCACACACACATGTACACAGTCGCACACGCACGCACGCACGCACGCACGCGCACGCACGCACGCACACACACACACACACACACACACACAGTCCCATTAACCACTGACTGTTTCACTCTTTCCTCCTCTTAAATACACACTGAGTGCATATGGAACATTTTTCCCACCCTCTGAATCTTTCAGCTGTCATTATAATAAATGTTGGTGATTTTTTTAAACTGCGTGCTTCTGGACAACTTAAAGAGTCTGACATGAAAAATGGCTGCCATGCTGAGGTCAGCGGGTCGCTGTGAGCAGAAACATCACAACAAAAACCTTTTCACAGAGTCTGAAGATCTCCAGCAGCACATCTCTAACCTTTAATTCTAGAGTTAACTTTATTCTGCTGATTTATGAACAACGTACTCTCTGGATAGTACGTGGTCTTTTTCAGCACGTTCATTATCCACTCCAACGCACCTGTCTTAAGAAACAGATGTCGCTCTTTTTCAAACCTTTAGCACCTTTCGTTACTGTTAAATTACGGTGATTGTTTAAAAACGGGTAATTGAATTCGAAAAGTAACTACGCATGGAAAATGTTGACAACATTAGTACACTACCCTTAATGACCACTAGGGGACGACTACACATAGCATTTTAAAGGTGAGCATCAGAGCATCCATCAGCAGACCCTCAAAACAACCCTGATTTAATCTGCATAGCATGGTGTCCAAGCTAACTGAATTCTGCAGAGCGAACATGCTGCATACATGCACTCCAAACCTGCTTTAAATGAGTGTGAAATTAGGACATGAATGACTACCAGGGGACTGAAATGAACATGTGACATGGTTTCATAATATAGGCCTCATCCCAGCAGTGACGGGAGATGTTAGACTGAAATTTAAATCCGTTTCAGACACACTGACATGTTGAATTTGGACGTATGCACGTGTGCAGCAGCTGTGATTTAATCGAACCTGTTTGTCTCGTCTGATTATCAGCTGCGTGTGTGCTCGTCGGTCCGGGATCAGTGAGTCGTCAGCTCTCTGCAGGGAGCCGCACGTCTCTTAACATCACTCGTCCTGTGTAATTAAATGAACGTACAGTGGTTAGATGAGATGACAGTGTGATGTGACAGCTGACAGTGAGAGCTGTTAGAGACAGCTGGCTCCTTTTCATCAACACCTTCATCATGATTCAATGTGTTCCAGCAGAGTTCAGTTCAGTTAAACACTGAGCGATGCTACCACAGAACATGTTAGCCTCATTTATGAGCTGCTTGTTCAAATTATAGGATTTTGATTTTTTTTCACGTTGCAGCAGCAGAACATTTTCCACCCAGATTTTAGGAAAGAAGTCTGAGATAAGAGAAGTAAGATGACGCTGTGAAGATACTCCAAGATGTAACGCACTTGCAGTAGGTCCAAGTTGCCCCATACTGTGCCGATTGTCCTCCCTCCCCAGTCCCACGCTGACATGTACTGGGTTACCTCTTGTACATAAATCATCAAACTGGTGGAATCAGGATGTTCGAGGGACAGAGGCAGAAAAAATCTTAAAAAGGGCACCTGCTACACGCGGTGGGACACCAACGCACAAAAAGTCGCATCCCGAAGGACACTTCATCTTCCTTTTCCCCCATGAACATTAGGGCAACCCCCTAGTGAGTCATCAGGACATAATATGACACACGCGGCCTCAGCGTCACCACAATGGAGAACCACACAGAGAACATGACTAAAACTTTACTGACTTTGTGGCGGATTTTGAGTCCTATGGTCAGATGTTACATTCTTGGATTCCTTGATTATGCAAGGGGACGATTTTCAGTTAATCTTGCTGCTCGATTTTACGTCATGTCCACTTTGGGTCCCCGTGCATGAGCAACCGTACTGTGCCACCTAGCCCACCTCTTCAGACCGTTCCAGGGTCAAGGAAGTGTACCATGCTTGAGCACTCACACCAGTCAAATGTGCTTGGGCTCAATATGGATTGCCTAGTGTGAGTCCCTGACTGCAGTTCCTCCAGTGTCCACTAGAGTCTCTCTCCTGCAGTGAGTCAGTCCTCAGAGCCCCATGTTAAAATAAACATGTTTACAGTCTGGTACAAAAACAGTTTGGGTCTTTAGAACTCATTTCTCTCTTCAACTGTACGAGCTGAATTTTTACAGTACAAGTACAGTATAAACTGTTAAATATTCACAGTTTAATGTCTGATAAATGCACCTCTATGGTTCAACCCCTCTTCTCTAAATAAGGAAACTTCTGGCTCCAAATAAAAACAAAAAAACAGAAGAACCTTTTCTGTTTTCAGATCATTTTAGTTACAAATAAAAACAGTCAAACTCTTTCCGTGAGCTTTAACCGATGCCCTTTTGAAACTCAGACTTAATGTGACATTTAAGGTCTAACAGTGACATGTGACTGTACGAGGTGACCTCATCACACACAGTATGCAGTGTGTGTGTGTGTGTGTGTGTGTGTGTGTGTGTGTGTGTGTGTGTGTGTGTGTGTCTGTGTGTGCAGAGTGTGTGTGTGCCCGAGGCCTCGCAGACGTCCTGCAGTCCAACGGGAAACAGAAACCTGGACCGAAGCAGAGACGACGAGCTGCCAAAGAATCCACCAGAGAACCACAGAGACATTTAAGAGTGTGTGTGTGTGTGTGTGTGTGTGTGTGTGTGTGTGTGTGTGTGTGTGTGTGTGTGTGCTACAGGATATGAGGTAGTGGCAGACTGCGGAGGTCATGCAGGCAGCTGAAGTGAGGATTTCAGTCTGATGAGTCAAACACAGAGTTTAAATCTGAGACATTTTTAAATACATTTGGAACTGTTGCATCATTTAATATTAAAGCTCATGGGTCCTTTCGCTGCCCTGCAGGCCTCTGAGGCTCCTCTGATTGGACGAAAATCCTCCAAAACTAAACGTTGTGGACCTTTAACTACAAACTACTTCCTGTCGTTATCTGTCTGATTATCAGGATACCTCAATTTTACAAATTTAAAAATGTAGATACCTGTTTCACACTATGGCAACACAAATAGAAGCCCTGGTCAACCAATGAGGAAACTTACTTGTTTTGGATCAACACAAATTGCAGGCAAACTCCGGCACACTGTCTAAATCGCACAAAACATTAGCGATGTTTGAAATGGAGTTTAGCCGCCATCTTTAGATTGATTAATTCCTCTCATGACCCTCTCAGGTCTCAGGCATTTCTCCCTGATTTTGTAGCTCCTGGTCTCCTTCTGTAAAAAGACACGTTGAATGCACATGTCATATACATCGATGTTTTCAGGACAACCTGGGGATCAGAATATCTACCCCCCAGGAATGTGAGATATCACTCCATAAATACGACATTTAAAAACAAAAAAGGAAAACATTTCACAGATATGTGTTGAAATAAAAAGTAGGAAAATAAAGACTCCGTACTGAAATGTTATTTCAATACATTATAATAAGCATGTTTGTCAGCATTAATGCTGTAGAAAACAGACAACCATATTAATGATTTACTTAAAAAAATAACTTTGAATAAAGGAAAAGATTACAACAGTAGGCAAGGCAAGTTTATTTGTATAGCGCTTTTCATACACAAGGCAGACTCAAAGTGCTTCACATCATAACAGGTCATACAATAAAGTGAAATAAAATGCAAGAATTAAAAGACAATTAAAAAACAGAGAATAAAAACATATTAACAATAGAAATTTTGGAAATTTTGGAGGACATTCCTTGGCATTTTTACTACTTTCAGACCCCGTACTTGTGTTTGAAAGTTAGTAGTAGTTAGTTTCTTTGGGTAAAGGCCAATTAGATGAACCGTCCACTTTCCTTTAGCTTATTTTCAGGAGTAGCAGAGACGTGAGACTTACACCACAAACTAAAGTGGAGCGCTAAGATTACAAATAAAAGTTACGGCAAGTTCAGTAAAACTGAAAATCCAAATGGATGATCTAAAATGTGTTTAGATGAATTTAGAGGCTTACCTTTTCACTCCATGTAGGACAGGTGTACTGTGATCTTAAAGTTAGGAAAACATGTAAGAACTTTGCTTTCAAGAATCTCATTTCTTCTTAAGTCTTCTTAGGAAGAAACATATAAGAAAGTTAAGAAAATAATTAAGCACTTTTTTCATGAATTCAGACTGAAGTTAAGAACTTCAGAAGGTTTTGTGAATCTGACCCCTGGTTTGTATAAGAGCGCAGATCTACTGATACTAGAATGAACTGGAAAGGATGAATCCATTCAAATCAGTTCTATCTGTTGTATTTCTATGCTAAGAGCAGGCTGTGACACCTGGCCCAGGCTGCACTGGCTTCTCATTGGTTTTTACATGTCAGCTGATCGCAGATACAGCCTCTGATTGGTCGACTGACCAAAACAAGATGGCGGCGTCCGTGCTAGCCGAGTGAGCTAACAGAAGTTAGACTTTTCACTTAAACTTTAAACATAAATCATCACGGGTTATATTTGTTTTTGGGAGGATTAGATCCGGACTACGGGTCTTCTCAGTGGGATAGAAACGCCTCTGGATGTCACAGAAACACACAGAGTTTATCAGCAGGAAGCTGCCGAGCTAAAGAAGTGAGTGGATGTCACAGTAAGTTTCTATTTTTAGAGCTGATGGTGTCGGCCTCGATAGGTTGAGCACCTGTTTTATGACACAGATGTTGTTTTTTTAAAGCTTGGTTTCTTATTGGCACTTTGGATCATTATGATACTGGAGATTGAATCATTTCATTTTAATGTGTAAATGTTTGCACGGTCTGGCACCTTCTCTGTTCAATGAATTTGTTTGAAGGGTTAGAGTCAGGATTCTAGTCGAGTCCAAACACGCGGGCTTTCAGTAAACTGTCGTACTCCAAAGTAGTGTTGTAGTACACAAAATCGGTCTTGAGACACTTTTTGAAGGTCTCCTCTCGTCTCCGAATCTAAAGCATTTTTATTTGGTCTTGTCTCGGTTTCAGACTGGGCGGAGTCCGGATTTTAAATCAGGACCAGTCAAGACCTCCACTGAGCGGCTATTTTTCCATCATTACTGAGATTAGAAGGAAAACGCCTCTTTCTAAAAGAGTGAATAAATAAATTCATATTTTGATTTTAATCCCCTGGTTACGGCCGCAACCTTCCCGGTGTTTCATTCGTTCATTTCCATTTATTATACAGGAAAGTTTAACATTAAGTTAAGTTGACTCAGTTTAAAAACTGGTTTCCAGCAGGTTCCTGTTCTGCAGAACATGAAACATAAACCACAGTCGTTTCACATCAAACACATTTACAGGACATTAGCATGGGCTAGGCAGATACAGACAATACAGATAGTGCAAACAATACTTGAACAATTAGTGAGTGTAAGTGTTGAGAAGGTTACGGTCTCAGTGAGTGACACGCCCACTGCACACAGGATGATGATTGTTCAGGGATATTTATGGTGATTTAACCTGAAGACGAGGTTTCAAACTGTCTTTGGGTTCTTTATAGTTCAGCTTCATGTAAATACAGAATGTCCTCCTTGACTAGGATAACTATAAACTACTTTTCAAACACTACGTCACAGCGTTACATGTTCTTACAGCAATGCTGCAGCTAATGGGGATCCTAAAAAACTAAACTAACCTTTAACTTGTCTAAACACTCGACCTTCTCCCGACGGCCTGAAGACTTTCTCCCTCTTTAAGTCATGCACGCTTCCCTCGCTGCTCTCGTCATGATTAACTTTTGATGGCTTTGATTCCTGGGTTTAGTTCAGAGATATTAATCATGGTTTGGGTGAACACAAGTCAGTCTCATAAGTTGAATTCTTGATGTGAGTGACGTTTAAAGTAACTTAGAAGAAGTCTGTTAACTTTGGCGTCGTACAAAAATCTAACTCTGCTCTCCTCGAGTAAATCCTCTTTGATTGAGTCGACAATCGTCCCCGACGAGACCCTCAATGGGTTTTCTTGCTCTTCACACCACGTCAACCAACCTCTGCTCCAAGCAGCAACCTCCGGTGTTGAAAAATGAAGCCGATGCAGAAGTGTAAAATCCTGCAGTTCCTCGAGTGTCCACTAGAGGCTGGCTGCAGAGGCACCAGAAGTCACATACACACCTCATTCTAAAAAGCCTGTTTGTACAGCAGACATTAACATGTTTACAGCCTGGTTTGACTGAAAGTTAGGCTGAGACAGCATTTCCAGCATGGAGACCGCCATCGACGGGACTCCAAAGCCCCCTGCAGGATCAAACGGGTGAGGACACTCGAATTTGTCTATTAATATTTACAGTCTACGCTTTGGGGTTGCAGAAAAGGTACTCGTCAAATTTTCATGAAACATGGTGACATGGTTTTTACGTTCCTTTTTCTTTACATCCACTGCTTTGAGTGCACCTATTTTGTATTTATTTACAAGGGGCTGAAGAGTTGGACAAGTTGACACAGAAAAACAAACAAATATTTGTGACAACCCTGCTGCTTTATCAATGTGAAGTTTTATTTTATTACAGCAACAAAAACAGTTTCAATGTAAAGAAATGGGTAAGTGTTAAGGCAACATTTCAGTGTTCATTCCCATGTTGTTATGCATTCCTGATCCTGTCTTTGTTTGGATTTTTTAAGGTAAATTCAGGTGCTCAGAGTGAACCTCCTAATCCCCCCTGTTAAACAGCAGGAATTATTTCTGAATGACTCCCACACATGTACTCCCTCTCTCTTCTCTGTTGGCTGCTATGAGATGTAAATCTGTTTCTTTTTCCTTTTTCATGTCATCTTTTTATTTTTTCATTTCCCTCTGCTGCTCCCTCGGGCCATTCCATGGGAAAAGAAACTTTTCCTGCAGCCCTGAGAGGAATCCAGCTATTTTAGGAGAACACGTCACTGTTTTGAGCTGCAGCCCAGAAACTCCTTCTTTCCATCATCCACAGCTCGGCTTTTTTTTCTACTTGTTGCATGCTCAGCTCGGCACTGTTTACCTTTTATTCAGAGGCACGTTGCTTTTAAATTCTTCATATTTGGAGCAGGAATATAAGAACACATGTCTTGTTTTCCTGCAAAATCAGCTCACACGCCTGCAGCAGGCAGAGCGGAGACATGACGGATCCTGCAAGTCGTGCACAACTTGTGGAGCAGCTCGGCGGCGTGCAAGCTGGTGTGGAAACGTCAGCAGGGTTTTGTGTTGAGGCGGCTGCAGCGTGACATTGCAGGGAATCTGTGTGTCTCCGTGAGTGTGTCATCTGTGGAGGGCAGGGTGTGTGTGGAAGGAGGAAGACAAAGCTCTGAGCTACAGGTATTCATTCAAAGCATGAATGAAAAACACATTTTTTTTTTTGCATGAAAATTGTTTGTTTTTGCACGACATTCTCGAGCTGTCCACGTTTCCAGACGGATTCATTCACAAATGCATGCTCATATTTACGCACCATCGCATCATATTTCACCATAAACAACAACTCCAGTGATAACCTTGAACCTGTGCCACGCTGGAGACAACAGGTTCATTACGCACGACTCTTTTTGTGCACGAAATGTAGGACAATCTTGACATTTCCTCCTAAAATCGATTATATTTAATGTATGTGTTTTCAAAAAATACCTGGATCACGTTCATGATGAGCATATGTGCGTGCATGTGTGTGTGTTTTTGTTTCCCCCTCAGTGAGAGAGCGTGCACACACGTCAGCTCGGGGAGGGCAAAGCCTGCTTAAGATGCAGTGAATGTGACAGTCGAGTCCAGACTACAGCAGGCAGCGCGTGGACGGCAAAAAGGTGAGCGTGGAGGTGGTGGGGGGGGGGCACGAAAATGCCAGAGGAAGCAGCTCACCCGCAGACGTGACGAAGACACACCGAGCAACAAAGGAGGACGGCACGCAGAGAAGCTCAGCTGGTTTCCAAAAAGTGCGCGCGGGGAGGCTGAGGGGGAGCAGAGAGGACTGAGGAGCGGGACGCGGCGCCCTTGTTTGGGGGGGAAACATGACAGTGGTGCCCGGAGAGAACCTGGATGAGACTGTGGCACTGGCCGCGCTGTCAGCCCAGGATGTGTACGACCTGGAGCGCGTGGAGAACCAGGAGTGCTGTGAGCGCGTGGTCATCAACATCTCCGGGCTGCGGTTCGAGACGCAGCTAAAGACACTGGCCCAGTTCCCCTGCACGCTGCTGGGGGACCCCAGGAAGAGGATGCGCTTCTTCGACCCGCTGAGGAATGAGTACTTCTTCGACCGAAACAGACCCAGCTTCGATGCCATCTTGTACTACTACCAGTCCGGGGGGAGGCTCCGGAGACCCGTCAACGTGCCCGTGGACATCTTCATGGAGGAGATCAAATTCTACGAGCTGGGAGAGGAGGTGATTGAGAATTTTAAGGAGGATGAGGGCTTCATTAAGGAGGAGGAGCGGCCGCTGCCCGAGAACGAGTTCCAGCGGCAGGTCTGGCTTCTATTCGAGTACCCGGAGAGCTCCGGACCTGCCCGGGGGATCGCCATCGTCTCTGTCCTGGTCATCCTCATCTCCATCGTCATCTTCTGCCTGGAGACTTTACCTGAGTTCAGAGAAGACCATAGAACGTTACACGAGGAGCTCGCGCTGAATGGAACCGCGCGCGCAAAGAAGCCAAACCCGTTCACGGACCCATTCTTCATCGTGGAGACTCTCTGCATCATCTGGTTCTCTTTCGAGCTGCTGGTCCGGTTCCTGGCCTGCCCCAGCAAGCCCGCCTTCTTCAAGAACATTATGAACACCATCGACATCGTGGCCATCATGCCCTACTTCATCACGCTGGGTCTGGAGCTCGCGGAGCACCAGGGGAACGGCCAGCAGGCCATGTCTCTGGCCATCCTCAGGGTCATCCGCCTGGTCCGGGTCTTCAGGATCTTTAAGCTCTCCAGACACTCCAAGGGTCTGCAGATCCTGGGGAAGACCCTGCAGGCCAGCATGAGGGAGCTGGGACTGCTCATCTTCTTCCTCTTCATCGGAGTCATCCTTTTCTCCAGCGCAGTCTACTTCGCGGAGACGGATGACCCGGATTCCGGCTTCAGCAGCATCCCGGACGCGTTCTGGTGGGCCGTGGTTTCCATGACAACAGTGGGTTACGGGGACATGTGTCCTGTTACAATCGGCGGGAAAATCGTGGGCTCTCTGTGCGCCATCGCCGGCGTGTTAACCATCGCGCTGCCGGTGCCTGTCATTGTCTCCAACTTCAACTACTTCTACCACCGGGAGACCGAGCACGAGGAGCAGTTCCAGTACACGCACGTGACCTGCGGCCAGCAGCAGCAGCCAGCGTTTGGGGAGTTCAAGAAGAGCGACAGCAAACCGAGTCTGTGCAAGTCCGAGTACCTGGACAGCGAGGACGCGGACTCCATCAAGTACACCAACTGCAGCCCGCACAAAGCATACACCGGGAAGCTCACCGATGTCTGACTTGAACCACAATTACGCACGACTGGCGCGCGCTGAGGGGGTATGTCAGTGCCCCGTCTCGCGCTCTGCTTTGAGCTTCTTATTTCTGCCATCAAATGGATTCATTTCAGACTCACAGAGGATGGATTACCTGAGAAATCACCTTGTTTCCTCCTCAAACTGTCTTCCATTACGCGCGTCATGAGCAGGAGAACGCTTCAGAATGATCAGCCTGTATCCAGCTGTAGCACTTTATGATTATTAATCTTTCTCTTAGTAAATGCGTAATTTATTGCCCTAATAATGCAGGTTTTAAAGTTTACATTTGCTTTTCTGAGACACAACACAGGACCAATTCAATCTAAATATACACTCTGATGCAGGAGGCACATGGAGGCTGTTGTTATGGTCCCACACACACACACCTGTTATTTCACCCTCATGTATTTTCCACTCAGGCTCAGATGATGTGCAGCAGGCTGGATGAATCCTAAAATTAACCCACTTTGACGCCAGATTTTATTTTAACCCTTAACAAACAGCCTGGCAGACAGACACCAGGGCACGAGCTCCCTGCTGTCTGACACACAGATACAAACGTTCAGGCTCCAGGAGGTTAAATCCTCCACAGCAGCCTGCTTGTGTGAAAATATTATGAAATCAGAAGCAGCTTTTTTTCCAAAACCAAGAGCGCCCCCGTGTGGCTGAAACCACACCCTACATCTCTGTCTTCATGTGATGCAGTTTCTATAGCAACCTTCCAGACTTTTCTTCTGTATTATCTGCCACAGGAGTAAAAAAAAAAAAGAAGAAGCTGGAGCTGCGGAGCCGAGGCCAGAAAACCACCATGTTGTGGAAGCCTCCATGTTGTTTTGATTGAGCAGCTCGGCCTGACGCATCCATTCAGTCTCTGAACAGAAAAACGGATTAAATATTTAAAATCTGATGAATTGACAGGCAGGCGTATGACCTGTTGTCCATGCACCTTAGTCCCACAGAGAATATAATCCCTCTAAATGGTCCCAACTCGACTGCAACTAAATATTATTCTAATTATCGATTATTTTCAGCTGACAGTTCGTCTACAAAATATAAAAGTATATCCGTTAGAGACCAAACTGAGGGTTGGAGATATTTCCATCCAGCATCGATTCTGTTCATGAAGAAAACATATTCCTCTAATTTGTGACGTTTTGAAGCTGATTCAACACTGAAGACAGATTTAGGATTCAATGACATTCATATTTGAGCACCTCGGTGAATTACGGTTTTGGCATTATCAAATATTCTGCAGTTAATTGTTGAGTAAAAATGTCCTGAAATCATAATTTTTTATGTTCAAGTTTCATTCCCCTGAAGAGAAAACTGTCGAGTATCGCCCCGGAAGTGATTTAAGAAACGATATATGAAGTGATTAAACTTATAAAAGCAGAATCCGTTCATATATGATAGAAATGGATCACTTCTTCAGCACTTTCTCAGATACTTCACACACACACTTTAGACGGAGAACTCTTTGATGCACAGCGAGAGGAGAGCTGATGTGATCAAGGTCTTCATCGTGGTCGTTAAAGCACCTTAACTCGTGTGGACTCCAGGGACGAGTCGTCCAAAACAAACCTGGTGGAGTTTAAAAACAAACTGAAGGAATAAAAAGACAGTGAAGGCCACACGTTCACCCGCCCTGTTGGTTGGATTATAAATCTGATGGAGTTCAAACTGCTGAATCATCGACACAGACGATCGACACGATGACCAACGCATTGGTAACACCTGCAGGCCTTGGCTCACAGAGAGGTGAGTTACCTTCACTTTTCTTTTCAATGTTGATCTGGACTTTAGAATAAAAGGGGGGTGATAGTTTCTCAATGTGATCACAGCAGATGAAAAAGATCCTGGGTGCTCTTAGAAAAGAGGGGAACATGTAATACACACAAAAAGGGGGAGACACCAGCAGAGGCGCTGCTTGTCAACAGGCAAGGCAGACATATGCTAGGGGCCCCAGACCAGTAAGGGGCCCCAGGCCAGTAAGGGGCCCCAGGCTGACAAACTTTAATCAACAGCGGTGGCTCAAAATCTATACATTTTGCAATGACAGTAGGAAACCTTCCTAAGGTGGCCCCACCTGACAGCATTGACTGTCCATGCCCTGCTAAGCATCACGTGTGGGAGTGAAACAAAGAAAGAGGAAGACGAGTCGGGACACGGGCACACGTAATGGCGATGAACAAGACCTGCTGAAGACCTTTACGGTCAAAGTCATTATCATGAAGGTTTCCTTCCTCATCTTTTGATCATGTTTGGAGTGTCCTCCTTTCTGTGTGTGTTGATCCTTTGTTTACATGTCTGTGTTTCAAGAATCAGTTTGGTTTTTACTTTTTAATTTAAAATATCGTGTTTGTGCAACTCTCTTTCTCCCTTTGATATTCTCCTGGTGAGTTTTGTTTCTTCGTCTTCATTCTAAGGCGTCACTAATCACATTTGTGTCGATGAATCAGATAAACTAGTAGATTAAAAGCTGCATGTAACGAGTATTGTCCACTAGGGGGCAGTAGAACAAGCTTTAAAAAAGAGAACACTGACAACACATCAGCCTATGGAGTTTGTAAGTGCAGTATTCTCTCTCTTTGGTCTGAGCTGCTTCACGCCTCTCTCTGTCTGCTGTGAAGCTGTACGCTGGCTTTATCACAGCTGGGGGCCTCTGGACTTTTTCATAAAACATTATTTAGTTCTGTTCTTGTCCTCCAGCCTCTTTAAAGGATCATTTTGCATAAAGAAGGGCGACACATCAGTCAGGAAGTTAAATTAGACTCCACAAACAAAACGTTCTGAATCAAACACATTTTAGAGCATGTTCAAGGGAACTACTTGGTACAAATGTTTCTAAGACAGCACCATGCAAGGTGATATTCAAACTTCATTTTAACACGAGTCTTTGGAGCAGCAGATGAACAAAGTCACATTAAGACTAAATATTGATTTTCACTCTTTGACCTTGAAGCCTGAGAGTTTGCAGGCGTGTTCAGTAGCAACGCAACAAGCATATGCATTTTAGATATTTAATGATCCTAGGAGTGATGAGGATGTTGTCAGTTTGCTGGTCTGGGAGGATGGACTGACTGCAGGGCGGAGGGAGACTCAGGATGGGGGTTCAGTCTCAGGCGTTATTCTGCCCAGACTGTTCCTAGAGTTAGACAAAAAGATGAAGGGATGAGGAAGGAGGATGGATGGATGAGAGGAAGGGAGGCTGGACTGGGATGGCTCGGTATAAGTGGGCTTGTCAGGTGATTGAAGGTGTAGTTTAGACGTGGTCCTGCTCCAGAACCAAGTTAATATATTCACTTCCTTTGTAGCTTCCTGTTTCTCCTGGTCGGTCATCCAGCTGTGCTAAAAAACACGACACAAATTGTGTCGTTAAATGATCAGAATGGGAACAATGTCGCTCTTCTGTAACACTCATGTTTTTATCCTTTTGTAATAATGTTTATGAGTGATGATCTGCAAACAGGCTCTAAATAAAGAGGATTTTTGACTCACTGAAAGCTTTAAAAGGACGAGAAACTAGAGATCATTTTATGGTTTTTGTTTTTTACATTCCTGCTCTCTTTTGTTACGCCTCTTTGAGAACAACAGACCTCTTTGTTGTTCTTTAAAGTACATTATTCTAACCTGTAAACGCTGCTGACAGTCTGTGCAGCAGTACAGCTGTGAGCCTGCAGGGGGCAGCAGCAGCCGCAGGAAGTCTGAGTTCTGCAGCTGTGAGGAGACGCCACAGCTGGAGCATCCGTTCGCCCTGCTGTCTCAGATTTAGCAGCCATCATCTCAGCTGCAGCTTTTAATCCTGCATTAGCACATAACAGTAGATGACCTAAAGTGTGTGGACGCCGTGTCTGCTGGTGTAACGTTGTGACCTTTTGACCTCTGGCTGTGTGTCATGGTTTCATGGAGCTGTTGTGCTCAGAGCTAAGATTTTGTTGCGGCCCAAACAGTTTGCTTTGTTCAGGTTGTTGTGGAAGTTAAACTGTGTCCTTCTTCTTGGTTTGATGTCTCCAGGAGTTTCTGGGCCCCATGAACAAATCTCACAAGAGGCCCCTTCATCAGAGCCTCAGCCTACCCTGAGATATTACTATAAGTTCTGAGATTGCTCTGACATGTTTCTTATAACTCCTCTCAGTCCGGCTGCTCTGAGTCTCTCACTAACGATGAGCGACACAGGTGATTCAGTTTACCTCATTAAGCTCCTCACACGTCAAGACCTTTTATTACACTCAGCTGAAGGATGATTTGGTTCACCTAAAGCTAAGAGTAGAGAGTTGCATCTCTTCAATAAATCCTCCCTTTACTGTGTACTGTTGTTTAAAAAAATAATCCCGTCCACACGCTCAGATCTCAGAAACATCTTCGTACGGCTGTCATGAGCACGCCAAGTCAAAAACGACATCCTTGACATGCCAACATTTTCTCACCATTCCTCTGAAATAACCGTTTCATTTTCAAAGTTGTCCCACTAACAAGAAGTCCGACCGGGTCTCATCAAAAACGTCAGACGTCGGCGGCAGGGTTTGTGTAGTGGGAGTGTCGTATGAAGCAGCAGTGACCTCCGTCGACCAATCAGGCGTCTCTACTCGCCAACATAGTGGGAGAGTAACTGTGTGTGTACGTGTGAGCGTGTAAAAAGTCCAGTTAGTAACGTTAGCACCAGCGCTAGTTTGGTAACAACGGCCATCGCACTAATCTCCTGTCAAGTGAGTCATCGCACCATGACGTCACACGGAGGACAAACCGGCGCACAGCGTGACGTTACAAGAACATCTTGTAACATCTTGACTTTGTGAACCCTGGAAGCAGTTGTTCGGAGACCTAAATCGCAGTTTGCTTGTCTACAGGAGAGGAGACTGTAACAGATGAGTTCTTTTAATCTTATTTCACACAAATAAAATCATTTTTCTAAGACAGTGATTTGGGTTATGAACGTCTTCACTCTGGAAGGAGCTCCATTTTTAGTGACCCTCAAATGTTTTTTTATCTATCGACTGTTGGTGAAGCTGGAGGATGGCTGGTATCAGCCTGAGACAATCAGCTTTTGTGTTTGATGATGGTTTTTGTCCGCGACTCCAACATCAAGTGAAGCTGATGGAGGAAGCTAAAATCATCTTTGTAAGCCCAGGCTTCTCCTCCACCTCCTCCACCTCTCATCCATCCTGTCAGTTACATAACACAGCAAGCTCATGTCAGCCTGAGAGAGAGAGGAGACATAACAGCTCCAACAGCATCGTGCTAACTGACCGTGTCCCCCCTGGGAGGCTTTTTGGTCCCAATCTCTTCCTGTGAAGTCACCCCTCCTCCCCCCTCCTTGTCCTGCGTGTCCTCTTGAACATATGCGGGCGGTGCAGGCGGAGGTAAACAGGTTTCCCCTTGGATGACACTGCTGCTGTTGACGGGGCAGAGTTACACTCTGACAGCTATTGTTAGCGTCTTTGTCAGCGCTGAGAGAATCTGTCCTGAAGCCCTGAGTGGCCTGCAGTGAGTTACACCAACCCCCCCACCACCTTACGTCCACCCCACCCACTCCTTTTTCCACTTCATGAAAGACAAACAGGCTCATACCAAAACAGCAGAGTGGAGGTAAAGATGGAGTACACAGAGAGAGAGAGAGAGAGTCGGCAACGTTAGCTGATATTATTTTTAGGCCTAAACTTTAAATATTTTTGCTCTTAAATAACATGTCATTCCCCACTCTCTCTCTCTCTCTCTCTCTCTCCCTGATTTCTGACTCTATTCACTGTCCTATCTCTAAATAATCAAGTTGAATCCAAGCAGCATCCTCTGGTCTTGCTGAAAAAATGACCGAACAATGCAGTTCCTCGAGTGTCCACTAGAGGCTGGCTGCAGAAGCACAGGAAGTCACATACACACCCATTCAAAAAGCCTGTTTTTACAGCAGACATTAACATGTTTACAGCCTGGTTCAAAAAACACAAATAGGTCTGGTTAGCTTCAAGTGGCTGCCGGTCAATAGAGGGCGATAGGGAGCCTCCCCACATGGACAGGGACAGACCTTCACTGAGTACATTGCATGCCCCCGTGTGTCCGATGCACTACCTGACGTTGTTTCCTCCTCTCTAGATCTTTGCTTGTGAGTATAAATCGTCTGGTGAGTTGCTGATCAATTTTAATGACTAATCCGATCAGATCTGTAAGAATTTACATCAGTAGCAGATGTACATTTTCCCCGTGCACATTCTTGCAGTTTTGCAGATATGTCTAAATGTATCAATATAAGGTTTCTCATTTTTAAGAGACATTATAGGAAAAACTGGTTTGCAGTGTAATTCAAAGATAACAATCCGTCATATATCCGACAGATGGATATCTGAAAACGGTTCATCTGTTCGTTCCTGGCTCTGTGTGATGAGTCATTCATAAATCTGAGCGGAGACGCTCTGATTGATTGACAGTACAGTCGTCTTAAATCAATAAGTATTTCTAAGGTTCTATTAAAAACCAGGAGCTGTCACTGCAGCTCCATGTGAGCGGCTCATTCAGGTCAAAGCTCAGCGTTATTTAAAGACTCTGTCACTCACACTTGATGAATTACGATCACGAGACCTCGACCAACACAACAGTAAACTGTCACTGACAGCAGCTGCTGGGCTGTGGTCTCCATGGTGACAACATCAACACACACACATGCAGGCACACCGTGGCACTGATGAGGAACAAGAAGCTGTGTATGTTTACACTGCTTTTGTGATCCAGGAAGATTCATGGTTCGGCACACATTTGGCAGACATTACAGCTGTTAGCATAGCAGCAGAGAAAACTGCATTCTGATTGGCTTGAGAGTTTGCTTTTATTGCATGCATGTGCTCCTATAGGAGCCTCCTCTCTAGAGTGGATGCTCATGCAGGTCACCATGTGGTGGACTCTGAAGCTTCAGTGTTTATCCAGCTCTGCATCGGTCTGTAAACCTTTCTGCGTTCTAACCTCTCTCCATTTTTCAAAAGCATCTCCAATATTGATCCTAGTTTGAGCACGTTTCTGCTCGTGGAGCTTATTAGAAACATGCAGAGGCTTTTTAGGTCGGGTACAATCACTTCTATCTGAACCAGTTCTCTTGCCCGCTTCCATCGCTGCAACACCTGTTGGTTTGACCTGATAACTGCTCTCATATCTGGCAAACCGAGGGGCGTCCAAAACGGCCGTGTGGGGGTGCCTTAAAACCGCCTACCTTCTCTGGTCCAAACAAATCCAGACCATTCAGGACCAGAATCTAAAGTTAGAAGGAGGACATACTGGCTGCTGCATTGTTGTCAGAGAAGCCAGCACTTCAACATAGCATGTTTCCTTAATGTCTGATCATAGAGTAAGCTCACTTTATCATTTCACTCTCTACACATCTCACTGATTGGACCTTTAAATCTGATCATTTGTTGGTGGTTGTAGATCACAGTAGGGGTTCTTGAGGATGACGTCCTTAAACTAACCTCATCCCTTTGATTCGATTATTATTACTTGATCCTTCCTCTTCCTGGAGAACCGTCTATTTTTAGCGCATACTACTTGGAGAATGTGCAGCCATGCTTACAGAAGCCAGCTGATATCACCTGAATCTGCTGCAGTGAAGTGAAGCTCGACAAACAGCAGAGCAGTTTTTTCTTCTTTCTCTGGAATATTTCACGAGTGACGTGCAGCACACAGCTGGTCCGACTGCTTCTGGTCCATATCGCCGTCCGCTTGGCTGTCGCAGCTCATCACTTCCTGTCTGGAGGTTTTTTTTAACGGTGTCTGTGGCTGCAGAAAGATTCCCACCAGTGTTTCAAACTGGGATGAAACTGGGTCAGTGACAGAATGAAATCTTCTGTCGCCCCCCGAGGGTTTTACTCTCAGAGGGGCCCTGCTGGTAGCTGCACAGTTTGTCACAGGTAGACGGGGACTTCTAGTCTTGTGCTACTTTCTTTCATTATATAATCATCCCTCTAAAATATTCATGTGCACAGAGATCTTCTGAAGGATTTCTTGGCCAGTTAAAAAGTTGAATTCTGCCTCCAGTGGGATTCCTCTTAAAACATAAAGGTCATGTTTTTTAGGGCTGGTTGATTGTTCTTGAGCAGGATTAGAAATAAAAGGAAGACAATGTCATGAGGTTTTTGTAAGAATCAGGCAATTTAAGGTGCAAAATACCAAATTTAATGCATGAACTGAAAATCTTAAAGGATGAATTCTCCATCAATCCCCCTCAAGACATTTCAGAGTCAGCAAGACAGCTTGGTGCTCTTTGCAGGATTTTCTCTGCAGACAAACTGTTTCAAACCCAGTTTTGCAGGTCTTCATGTTCACTATAGTTTTCTCTGCAGGTCAAACTGATCCTCAACGTTGTCCGTGCTTGTCTTGGTTGCGATGTATTACAGCAGCACGCCGCTCTCTGCGTGCACAGACAGGACAGAACGAACAGGAGGTGATGGCTGCTGGTTTGTCCTGTCCTTGGCTCTGCTTCCTCAGCATGTGACTGTAGTGATGGAGATGGCCTGGAGTGTGTGTGTGTGTGTGTGTGTGTGTGTGTGTGTGTGTGTGAGTGAGTGTGAGTGAGTGTGGGCGGGCGAGTGAGTGAGAGAGAGAGCGGGACAGTGAAAAGAGGGATATATAGATGTGAGCGTGCAGTCCTTTATAATAATGTGTCCTCAGTTTGTACTCTGCAGGTACGCGAGTGCATTCTGCTTCACACATCTCAAATGACTTCAGATTGTCATTAAAAGAAAAATGGTGCTGAGCGTGCAGTTTGGTCTCTTTAAGAAGAAACAGTTTTATAGTTTAGCACTTTGCGGCGTGCATGGACGATGTGGAAATTGGGAGTTCAGGTTCATAAACCTTAGAAACCTCTTTTGACTGATACTTGTGTTTAGTTCTTGTTTCTTAAATCTTAAAGCTCATTATTTATTTACATTTTGGACAGAGATGTAACTGCTTGCTCTCAAGTTTGTCAACTTCATCTTTCTGTGAATGTCTCGTGAACAGGGTCAGGATTTTCTCCATCAATGTGAAGAACGTTTATCCCGATATTTCTAATAAATAAATATGATTTCCTTTTGTTTTGTTTCAGGTGAAAAAAAGATGAGCGGCGTCTCCGCCTCCCTTCCAACGCTTCGTCAAACCAAAAGAGAAAACATCCCTCCCCCCTCCCCCCTCTTCCTCTTCCTCTTCTTCACTGATGAAGGAATAAAACACAAACTCTGGATAAAAACTCTGACACTCATAGGAAAACACGCAGCTATGAGACGCCTTCCCCGGTAAAGAGGACATCCTGACTGACGCTTCAGTCGGACTCTGAGGTACGACAAACGTTACTTGAATCACCTGATACACAAATCTTCAAACATGTCCGCCGGCTGACGGAGTCCAACACACAGTATATTCACGAGTTGATGTTTGTGGGAGATTATAAAGAACTTGTAAGTCCTGTCTGTACGATGCTTATCATATTCAAACCAAAACATATAACTGCATGCTTGGAAAGTAGAGCATGCAAACAGAAGAAAGAGACTTTTGTGTTGAAGGCTCAAAGCCAGCATCGCTCATCTGAAACACGGGAACAACAAGAGCCGCCGCCGCCGCCGCTCGTCCACATCAAGCTCATCACGATAATTCTGTTCGCCTGGCGGAGTTTGTTTCTAAATCTCTATTTTTTGAGGTATCATACTGTATATGTTTTATATGGGGAGGAATCGGTTAGCCACGTGATTATTTTGTAGATTTTTCACATTTTTGCTAATGTGTTCAAATTGTTGTCATGTTTTTTTTATTTTAGTTTGCCTTGGTAAAAACAAAGCAGCTCCAGCGGGCAGCGATGAATGTCTGAGTGGAAACTGTACCGCTGAAACGCATCGCGCGCAGACATTTTCACATCTGACTTTCTTTGGATGATTTTGAATGTTTCCGATTGTGTTTTTGTGTTTTGATCAAAATGCTGTATATCTGTTAAAACATCTACCTCAGTGTCTGCTCATTCACGACAGAAGCTTTAACACCTGGATGACGTCGGCGTCCCCTCCTTTATCTGAACTCTGTCGTCACACCTGCACGGAAAAAAAAGTCTCAAATTATCTGGTGCAATGAAATGAACCCAAACGCTCCACAAACTGAGAAGTCTGAGATTAAGGATGCTTGAAGGGAACATATGAACGATGTATGTGTATCATAAGGTTGTCAAAATGATTCTTTGATACCTTTCAAAACCACGGGTTTTAAAACAAGTTGTAATTTAATGATCGAAATGTACGGAGGCTTTAGAGAAACTACATCATACTTCATAAGACCGGTGAGGAGGAAGGAATCCATCAAATGTTGTAAGCAAACTCCTGCACACTTTAAATTCAGTTAGTGTCGTAGTCAAGACGCCACTAACCCTGACCAAGACATACCCGAGACCAGAGTGCTCGGAGATCGAGACAAGCATCTTGTGTGCAGGCGGCGTGTCACTCACTTAGACCGTAACACCGGGAAGGTTGCAGACGTAACCGGGGGATAATAAATGAAACTACAAATGAATTGAAGTTATTCATTCTTTTAGAATGAGGCATTTTCCTTCTAATCACAGTGATGACGAGGAAGAATAGCCAATCAGTGGTGGACATGATTTAAAATCCAGAGTCCGCCCAGTCTGAGACTGAGTAAAATTGCTTTCAATTCCAGGACGAGACCTTCAAAAAGTGTTTTGGAGACCGGTCTCGAGTACTTCAACACCGGTTTCTGTACCGAATTGTTGCCCACTTTGATGTGAAATGTGTTCAGTGTGCAGGAGTTTACGTGCAACTTCTGGTAATTAAAAACCAGAGTAAATAACGGGGACCTCGTATTGAAATAACAATGATTCAATTTTAGAGATCAAATCGAAGTTTAAAATTCCGGTATAGTGACGACCCTTCTATCTGAATTTAAAAGACTACATACAGCAAAGCAGCGTAGAGCCTGACATGATCGTGTTTGCACAATTATTTTTATTTATTTGCCAAATAGAAAAATGTGCTTGTTATCAAGTACGGCTGTTTGAAAATATTCTTCTTTATTTAAGGGCAATAACAAACTGCAGAGGTTTCCATCTGTTTCATACGAGGAGCTGGTTAGTCTAACTCAGCTTAATCTAAACGATTGTTCGTCCAGTCCTGAGGGGGAAAGTTGAATCCCTTTAAGTTCAGATAAATAATAAGAATCTGAAAACTGTTAGAGGAAGAAGAATATCATGGCTCCTTGGTCCAGGAGGCTTTTAGCCTAGCTTAGCATAAACACTCCAAACAGGCTAGCTGCTAGCTTAAAAACAACATGAACACCTCCAAGCTGTCGGGTTGAGTCTGCATTGTTTCTAATTTAGCGAGTTCCCTTCACTCTGAGAGTAAAGAGAGAAGCCCAAACCAAAACTACTGATTTATTTCAGGCCTGGAGATGGTCGAAACTATTTGATGTTTGTTTTCTCATCTGATTTCCCCACAATGTTTAAGTTCCTGATTATGAATAAACATCAGTTCTGGTCTGTAAAACTTCCATCAGACGTCTAACATCAGCTCCTCAGTTCGGTCTCGGTGTATTTGTGCTTGGCTCGGACATAAAAACAGCCGGGGGAGATTTGTGTCTGTCTGACAGAGTTACTGATGAGCGGTGACGAGGCATTAAGTTGTGATGATTAACGTTTTCTGCTAACTGTGCAACAACAACAGTAATAATACAGTAAATCCCTTGTGAGTGCAGCAGTGTCCTCTATCTCTATGACTATGACTTTGGTCAGATTTCCACACCATCACTCGATATTCACCACACGAGACATCCGCTGAAGGACAAGTTCATGCTTCATTATAACCCACAGAGCTCGGACTCGCCCACAACTCGTCTCATTTCATGCAAAAAGAAGGAAAAGCAATAGTGAGTGCCGTCTGTGCTCTGAGGAACTTCAGCGTGGACGCATTCTGATTTCATTTTATTTTTTTATTGCAAATCACTGTTGCCATGGTTATTTTGACAATCTTCAATTATGATCTATTTTTGATAAAATAAATCTTTAATCCTGATCCGTTTCGATCTCCATGTGTTCCATGATTACACATGCAGATGTGTCATCTTCTGTTTCCTCCTTGTTGTTTATTTTACGTGTCATAGACATTTCAACAGAATGGCGAGGATGGATCTAAACTGTGCGCCTGTCGTGTGTTAATGTGTGTAAATGTGTGCATTGCGCAGATAAAACGCCATCACATTATATGTTCATTCATCCTGCGGACAATCTTTGATCACGAGAGAAAGCGACATCTTTAACGTCCAACTGAATTTAAGCTCCCATCTTGTCCTCATGTTCTCCAGCCATTTAGCGCCCTCTACAGACTCATCCTGGGATTACTCCAACATAAGTTTACCTCATGATCTGAATCTTTGCCCACGTTTAATTTGGGCATCCAGCATCGTTACACTATATGAGAGTTTAAAATGGGGATCAGAAGAATAGTTCAACTTTAAATTTAATCAGTTCGTTTGCTACAACTCGAACTATAAATCACTCGTCCTGAGTTCTCCGTTCAAAAAATGGAACCATTGGAAGCATAAACTTGGTTCTCTCTGGATTCAAGTGTCACAGCTAAAAGCTTTGCATCATCAGTAATATGTCCTCTTGGTACTTTACATTTTAAACATCCATGTTAGTTTCTATAGTAAAATAATCACTTGGGATGTAAAAACTACAGTACTATGTTTTACATTAGCTGTTGCTCTAACCTTTACACTGTATCAACCTTGATATTTATTACAGGGAGGTTGACAACATCATCATCTTCATCGCCTGTATCCATGACAAGGAGAAATACTCATATGGATTAAGATAACCCCAGATGCTTCTAAAAGTCATTAAAGGCAGATTTGTAAATTTTCTCCAGATCCACTATTTAAGATGTTGGTTGAAATTGTCTTTAGGTCCTGACAGAAATTAATAACTCATGTTCTCTGAAAAAGGAACAAAGAAAATCCATCATCTGTAGCAGTTGTAAGCCTGTAAAAACTTCAACCAATGTCTGCCACGAGGTACCAATCTGATGAACCAATCACAGTCTCCCTGTCTCCCTGCTCGTTCTCTACCCCATGCATGCACGAGCCCACACTCAAAGCATGTGCTGAGGTCCGCTTGTGGACCAATGGTGCTCGTGCATGTGAGTGAGGGGCGTGGCTTTTGAGGGAGCACAGAGGGGAGGGGGTGGGTGCAGAAGGAGCACTGAGGGAACGCTACTTTCAAAATCATGCTAGTTTTTGACAATTACCTACCCTACCTTTAAGTTATAAACATTAACTTCGACATGTTCGGACCAAGAGGGAAGTATTCGCCCTTGTACTGCGTGTAAGTAATTGAATTTGTGATCATTTGTTTTAATTCATGTTGATTGAATGTAAGCGGGTGGTCTCGTCAGGACCGTCTGCAAGATTAAACGAGAAAACAACTTTTAAAATGCTTGTTTTTTTTATGCCGTTTGGTTTAACCATTTCAGATGCAACATGAAAACAGCAGAAATGTGTACTTCGCTTTGGTCTGAACATCTTGAACAGTGAAAATAAATCGTATAGCAACTGTAAGTGATTTCCTCATTGTGGATTCAACCATCTGATACCAAACCTAAAGCCTCGAGCCCCTCTGTTCATCATAAATGTATAATTATTCATGCTAACCACAACAACACTCATAGCGGTTAAATGTAAGTTGTGACGTGAAATGCTTCGTAGTTTAAGCCGTGTCTTAACTGTGTATAGAAAACCAGCAGAGGTCACTTAGAAACATGCAGTCTCGCAGTAAATCAACGATAAGCAATAATGCATGAATAGCAGAGTATCGTCGGCGAAGGGGAGTTGTCAGGTCGTTCATCTCTGTGCATACGAAGTGGATAGTGCCTTAATCACAACCTCATTCTGTTAATACACCTTCAAATGCATCTCAAGAACCATAGAAGAAGAAGTTGTGTATTTACATCTGCTCTGTAGGGATGCAATGGACTGGTTGCACATAGAAATAATGTGTCGTAAAATGTATTGAATGTACAGTAAGTCGTCTTCCTGGTTGGTGTTTTGAGAGGAAACAAACATGAAAAGTAAAAAAGACATTTGTGTGTCTTTGGAAGCTCCCATAGTTTCATTTTACATTTTTGTGTAATCACATTGATCTGTTGGTTCTCTGTTGTTTTTCTTTGGCTGCTCAGGACTGTGACCCCCGACTCGCCCCCTTCATCCAATCAGCTGTTTTATTGAAGTCTTGATGTTTCAAATGACCAGTAATAGAATTAATGACAATAAAGAAAACAAAGTGAAAGATGATTTTAATGAAAACTGAAAGACAACAGATTAAAATATGATATTTATGATGAATATTATGTATATAGTATTTTTTTAAATCTTTGAGGCCTGAGAAAAAAATGTAAACAGAAGTTTCTATCCATGGAAACGTGAATCAATGTGTGCGGCTCACGTCATGGAAATCTGAACTAATACAGAATATAGCAATTCAAAAAGTAGAACAAAAAACCTTCAGTTTTCAAATTATGCAAACGCTTTATATATTTTAAAGGTGCTGTTAAAAACAATTCTGTTTAATTAAAGGTCACATATTCTGTAAAATCCTCTTCCCCATGTTCCTCTAACTCTA
Organism: Tautogolabrus adspersus; assembly: GCA_020745685.1. Lineage (NCBI taxonomy): Eukaryota > Metazoa > Chordata > Actinopteri > Labriformes > Labridae > Tautogolabrus > Tautogolabrus adspersus. The sequence continues at coordinate 20,952,118 of CM036555.1, forward strand.
ATATGTGTCTCTAGTCTGTCTACAAACCCCCCAATGATGAGAAAAGTCCATCCTCTCCGTCTTTTGCCTGCTCCACTTTTCAGAAAATGTGTGCTCAAACAGGCCGTTTGGAGATTTCCCCTCAGGATCAGAGTGGATTTAGAACAAGAAACTTCACAGACTCTGAGACTTATTTACACTGAAGAGGAGGAGGATATGTGACCCTTAAATGTTTGATGCATAAAAGTCAATTATTGTTGTATTGATCTGAGTATTTTGGCTGGTTTGAAAGGCTGTGATTGGTTGCTTAAATTTTTTCTTTTCACCTAAAAAAGTAAACCGATAAAAGAGGTCAGAAACTTTGTCCCTAAACGTATTTCTGTTTGACGATTGAAACATCAGGTTAAATAGAAACTCTCTTTACTTTTTAAAAAATGATGTTATGATGCAAAGGAGGGAAACAAGACTGAGATACACAATACTAAAACATGAACCATCACAGACTCTTAAAGGCATGAGTGTAACACATGCAATCTGTCTCTGTGTATTGAGTGGTGTTCTCTTTTCACTGAACTGTGTTTGTCTCACTGTGATTTCTGCGTCTGCACTGAGTCCTGCTAACAGCTGATAACAACAACCGTAACAAAAGAGACTTCCCGTCTGCCTATCCTCAACCTGTGTCCTCAGTGTTTAAAAAATCTCAAATAATATTTTATTTTTGTTAACTTGAGTGTCTGTGTGTGTCACTGTATGACAGGTATAACGTTAAATATCAGAGAGTAAAAAAAGTCTTTCCTAATGTAATATATGTGTGTGGCTTGGGATGGTACATTCTGTATATGCACAACAGAGTCATTCTGATAGTTGTGACCAAGTTTAATGTGGCCTTTTCTTTCTCTTTAATGTACTGCTATGTTGTAAATTATTTGTATAATATTACATAATGTATATTAAAGTTGACAAGGCTTTATGTTTCTACAACTTATGTTTAATAAATAATTGAACTGTGCTCAACATGTTTCGCTTTTTTATACATTTTTCAAGGGTCACATTCAAACCAGCGTCCTAGTTTTATGTTATTGTTGTCTTATTTTGGGGGTTTAAATGGCTTGAAAGAACAACAAGTCTTGGAATCGCTCCAGTACTTAGCTGCAGCCGGCAGCAGTGAACAAGGCTGTAATGGCTGAAGGGGCGTGTCAAGGGGCGTGTCAAGGGGCGTGTCCAGGGGCGTGTCCAGGGGCGTGACTGGGGTGTCCTGAAGTTTTTGTGCACACATGAATAAGAAGCATTTATTTATTCCTTGTGTTTGCACTAATCACATCAACTTCTAAAGTAACAGAAGATATTGGCAACATCTAGATCTTCTACGTCCAAAGTCACAATTTAAAGTATTTTAAAAAATGGCAAACAAACATCTGCACTCTTAAAACTACAAGCTTCCTGTTGCAACACTGACCAACATCAGTCCCAACTCTGGTAAGGTGAATGACCAACCATAGTTAAGTTTGGGGTGGTACCTTGGGTGGGCAATAAGATTTCAAGGGGGGGCCCATGCCACAGCTCTGTCAACGCCCCTGAATGGCTTGCTCCTTTCGGGCAATTGAGCCGAAAGTTCATCTCAGAAATGTTTCTTGTTTTAATCATTCACAAGTTTATCTTAATGTATATAAATATTTCAAAAAGGATCCCTGCAGAGATGGACGTCTTTATAAAAGAGAGAGAGGCTTTCTGAAACCACAAACAGCTGCTGCATCGCTCTCTCAAAGCCACCAAACTCAATTAACAAAAACCAAGATTTTACCTTAGCGAACGTAAAGAGCCTCTCAGATAGGACACGGTGGGCTCTGCAGGTCAAACCCATTCATTGTGTATTTGTTGCGATGCATGAGAGCGTATCTGTGCCGTGCAGGGCTAAGCACAGCACAAGGTCGAACTTGCCGTTTGTGCGCGTTCGCCAAGGTAAAAAATGTTCAGCTTGGGCACTGTGCTCTGTGACGACACCTCGGCGTGTCCAATAGGAGGGAAAATCATATCTCTACAAACGGTGTCTCAAATTCCTGAGCTCTAGTTTAAAGAGCTACATCAGAGAGAGCTCTAGTTTGGAGAACAAATTCCAACAGTTTGGGCGTACAAGGTGTGTTTAAAACAGCAGCAGAAACCGTGCCGTGTTCGTGAAGCGGTTGTTTTAGAGCTGCAACTTCTGGACGAGCCTAAACTCTCCCAAATCCTGTCATGCGTCGTGTATCCAAAAAGTAGCTATTTTTCCAACAATTGCTTCGATCCTCTAAGTTTGCTTGTATTATTGTGAATTCTGAATTTAAAGACACAAGCTAGCTTTGAAGAGAGGGATGTAGCAGCTGTCTGTCAGATGTGAATTCCTCTTTAATGGGTCACAATCAAAACCGGCTATTTATTACAGTGATAATCCCCACCATCCTTCTCATTGACAGTTATAGTTGAAGTGTTTTTCTAGTGTTTTAGTCGTGTTGTAAGGGAGGATTAGTAGAGCCATAAGTCCGAGTCCAGTTTCCTGCAGAAACAATGATGTGGTGTCATATTGTGACTTCTTGACTCCTGTTTGCAGAGTCATGTAGATCAGACGATAAGCCTGCTTTCCTGCCACTCCAGCCGCCCCAGACCTCATTCAAAAGTAATGTTCCTGAGCTGCAGGGAAACAGATCCCTTACATAAGGAAACTGCTCTGAGGGACATGGCGGAGACAGCAACAGACAAGGACTGAGACTGCTGAATAAGCCGTCAGAGTTGGTCTCTTGCATTGGCCTTTCTTTTATTCAGATACAGCTGCTCGTAAGTTCAAGAAACAATGGCAGAAGGCTAAGTTTGGTAACACTTTGAAGCCTCATCCTGCAGTCTTTTCTGAGGCAAGAGGGGTTTTAGGCTTGATACAAAAGTGTGCTGAAATATTTCCTTGAAGTGCTTTTCCAAATCAAATCAAATCAAATCAACTGGCTTGCTTTGACATGAATGAGCAGCTATTTTAATCTGACCAACAGCAGCTGCTTGTATCTGCAATTTTGATAACTTTAGTTTGTCCAGAGGGTTGGCAAGCCCCCCCCCTAAAAGGTTATTGGCCACCCCAAAATCCTTCACTATGATTGTCTACTTGCCTTGCCAGAGGTGTGACTCATGTTGAAATCCACTATTGGGATGTGCACATTGTTAGGGGGGAAATAAATGATCTTCATATCCGTGCACACAAAATTCAGGCCACCTCTGCACAAGTCAGTGCCCCAGTTGGGCCACCCCAGTCCAAAAGGTCTGGACACGCCCCTGTTCCCAAGCAACCAATAAACGACAAACAACAGTCTGCTATAGAAGTGGTGGTAAGTGGCTTAGGTTATTTTTGGATAGAGCTAGGCTAACTGCTTTTAATGGTCTTTGTGCTACGCTAATGGCTGCAGTCTTACGGTTAATGCATAGTGTCTTGGAGAGATATTGATTCTCACGCAGCTCTTCAACAGAGAACAATAAGCGTATTTCCCAACATGCAAAGTGTTGCTTTAAGATACATAATCCTTGTTTTCTTTCCCTGGCCTTTAGCTCAGTTTGTGCTCGCCTCATTAGCATAACTTTTTGACTGCAGCAACATTTGATCAGCGTCCGTCTGAAGGACTGAACGGTCTGCTGAGAGACGAGATCCCTCTGCCTTTGTGTTCCTGAAACACGGCTCCGCTCTACATGAATTATTGATCGGTCCGAGGTGGTTTCACTTCTCCCGTCCCGCGAGGCCAGCCGTAACAGGAAGCAGGAGCACAGAGGGTCTGAGTGGGGCAATCTGTGTGTTTATGAGTTCAGTATGTGGCTGTCCTCCTCATGACCTGCATGAATCAGAGCCCAGGGCAGCCCAGTGAACCGTGCTTTATGGAGGTGCTCTAAGCCTGGTTGTTAAGGTGTTAGTGGTGGTGTTGTCCCTAAAGGTAGAAGTGGTGATGCAGTTAGCTCAAAAATGTTGGCTATTATTAGTTCCTGTATATTATTTCCTAAAGCAGGGTGAGGACCTCTGCCATATATCATGTTATAAACGATATATTTCTAAATAGTGTATTGATGATGTAATAACACGCTGGAGGGCCCAACATGCTCTTATAAACACAACATCTGAAATGCAACACAATACGATATCATATGATACGTTCTTTGTGTAAAAATCAAAGATTACAAGATTATCAGTTCACATTTCTCATGCCTAGTGGGTATGTGTTCTTCCCAATGCACAATGTGGAAAATGTCAAAACAAACTCAGGTGTCATGTTTCTTCAGAGAGTCTTTCTTCCATCTTCAAACCAGCTTTTCTCTTTGTCCTCGATGATCCTTGTACTGTCCATAACATTTCCACCTAAATGTAAAGGAAGAAGACAAAGTTAACTGGTGTTCCAATCAGGAGCCTTTGCAGCATAGGGGGGTCTATAAACAGTCAATTATCATTCAAAACTGGTCAGTACTTGTTGAAGTACTTGCGTCAACATTAAGCGGCAACCTGCGCTGTTGCAAAATGAAGTCATGGTGGATGTGCAAAAATCTGCAGTTCCTCGAGTGACCACTGGAGGCTTACCCTCACTCTGAGAAGGCATTTCCAATATGGCAACCACCATCGTTGGGCCTCAGAAACCGATGGGTGACATCACTGAGATGTCCATGTTTTATACAGTCAACACCAAAAATGTTGGCGTTGGACTCAATGTCAGGGGGTTGACAAAACAGTGTGTGTCATCCTCTGGGAACCATGAAGTCGCACAATCAATCCCTCCGACATCAGCTCAGTGGAAGTTTCATGTATGTTGCTTCAGAGAGATTTATGAACCAATCAAGAGTGGCTGTTCTTGGGCCAGTTGAAGTCTTTATCTTCAGACTCTTTTGATCAGTAAACGGCTTATTTCACTTAAACAATCCGTCTAATCAGGATCAACATAGAGTCAACCACAGCGGAGGGTTAACCAGCGGCTCTGTGATACGTCCATGAACGTTGTTAGACGACTAATCTTGACCTCACACAGCCATTACCGAGCTTTATCACAAAGTTCTCTCATCTCTCAAATCTCAGCCGGGATTAGCCAGTAATCCAAGGACATTCCCGTCCATTTGAAGATAGCTAGTGGCCACGAGTCATTAATCTGGGCCGTGGCTGGAGTCATCAGTCACGTCGGTCACGTTACCCTGTGTTCACCCTGTTCGCCGGGCCTCATTTGCTCTCTTTTTCCCCAGAGGAAGCATTTTGTTAGCTGATTTGGGACGCAGTAAATGCTGGCAGTGACGGCGTGCAGTCATCCATGGCTGTCTGAGATGCAAACACAGCATCTGGCTTTTAATTTTTTATCATTTCGACTCATTTACCAGGCAAGTAACGGGGTTATTTAAAAGCTTTTCACCACATTGACCTTATTCAGAGCAGATTTTTACGCTTTTACTTATTTAAAAGCCGTTTTTGGCCTTAAAATGCCACTTCCGTTACAAAAGTCAACATCTGCCTCGACTTTTGGGAGTAAAAGGAAAGGCCTTAGGATGTAGATCTGCAGAAAATGTTAATAATCAGTGAAAACACAAAACTTGTTTGCACCTTAAAGCTCACATATTCTCCACCTCATCAACCAGTTTAAATAAGTCTCAGAGCTCCCCAAAACATGTCTGTGAGCACACATTTTCTGAAAAGTGGAGCAGGCAAAAGACGGAGAGGATGGACTTTTCTCATCATTGGGGGGTTTGTAGACAGACTAGAGACACATATTAGAGTTAGAGGAACATGGTGAAGAGGATTTTGCATATTATTTGACCTTTTAGTGCAAAATCAACATTTGATGTGACAGCTTTATTCTGCAGGTTTGACATTTCCTACAAACGTCCTTGATTTCTTTTTCAGGAATACATTTTCTGTCAACATCTTGGAAGTTATTCTCACATCATGATATGCTTCCCCAAATTAAAAAAAATCTGATTCTGCACCCTTCATCTTAGATTTTAAGAGTTTATACGTTAAAGATCTGGCCATATAATTTCATACCTACAAGATGTATTTTCTTCATCTCTCTTGAACATTTTGCATGTTATTGAGGTGTTTTAGAGGGGGACATATCTGCACTTATAGAGAGCTGAAGCATGAAAACAGATAGATTTTCTTCAGGCTGAGGGGCAAAGCAAGGTCGCCTCCTCTGTGAAGACAAAGTGTAGGGATTTCTTTTTATTTTTATCATTTTCATGGGTCATACCATCGGTGAAAAGAGCCATGGGGGGAGGCAGAAGTAAAAACACAACGCATGTCAGCCCAGTGAGGGTGCATGCATACATAAACACGCAGCAATATTAGCTAATAAACCACGCTGGAGTAATCGTATAAGCTGTCACGCACTGACAGGCAAACTGCTGCTTTTTCTCATTTAGCGTGCATCACCAACCCCCCTGAACCCCCTCGGGATGTTAAATGGTGCAGACGAGCAGGACCCTCGGCAAAAATAGATTTCAGAATCCCCTCAAAGAATGAGGAGCTTCTATAAATAGCTCACGCTCACACACAGTCAGAAGCCATGTTCGTGGCATGCTGCGAGCAGGGAATCCCTGAAGGTTGCTCTTGGCTTCGACATTTACGTCTTTATTGTCTGATGATTAAAAACAGGCAGGATGGAAGGGACAAAAATAACCTGGTGATTTGGGCTCCATCTGCTTCAATTCAGTAATTATTATACTGACAATAACAGGAGTAAAAATGAGGGATTGTTACTGTCAGATCGAGTCATAGATTCCTGCTATGCCTTCACTCAGACACGTGACAAAGTCCACGTCGGACCTCAACCAATCACAACTCGATGTTTGTCAGGACCTGTGAGACACACAGAGGTGGGCAGAAAAGTGTCAGAGGCACTTTCACTGATCCACCTGCAGGCAACAACAACACATTTTGTTCTCTTCTATTTCTGATGCTCTCTTGTCACCGTGACATCACGAGGCAATGACAGCAGCGTGGACAAAACATGGTGGAAAAACACGTTTGTTTGTTGGAATGATGTAGTTTTTCTTATGTTAAGACTTTGGGTGATGTGGTAAAGTTACAGATGTCAGCTTATTGCGAATGTTGAAGATTGTTCAGCAGGCCTGCCCTAAGAAATGCAGAGGCCCTTGAAAGGCAGACTGAACGGGCCCTCTGCAGATGACATTTAATCATATCAGTGCGTGCGTATTGGATCAGTAGCGATAGCGCTAGCCTACTGGCTACCAACTCCAAGTGTGCACGCTCTATGGGCCCAGTAACACTGAAGATCAGGGTACTTTATTTTACTTCATGTGCCACCGAGCAGCTAGCTTGCTAGGTGTCACCTTAGCAAATTCACTTAGCTTACTGACCTTTAACCTCTGGGCCGTGTTTGTGCTGTTGGAGCCTTTTGAAGATTTGTTCATGTAAATATCAGACTAATAATCTGTCTCTCTGTGAGCTTTATTGGACTAACAGACCGTCCAACAAGTCTGAGCTCCACTTTTTACAACCAGTCACATTAGAACTTTATTTATTTACATGTTAGCAACATTTAGCACCTAACTGTGTTCATGCTAATACCTGGCTTGTTATCTTAGCTTGCTAATGAGCTAATTAGCTAGTTATTGAATTGGCCCTTTTCATTGCTAACCCCCCTCCGTTCCGATCTCTTGTACAAGCGCTGACTTCTGGTTTGAAAAATCCAAGATGGCGACGACAGAAAAACCAAACTAGAGGTTTGAAAACAGTCTATGAACCATTGGATGACTTCATGCTGCCTACATCTGATCTCTTCATCTAACTGTAATTAAACACAACACCATACGCTAACGTTAGCATCATGAATTCAAAGCATATACATTTAAATATTGCGTCCATGTTTTCCTCTTTGTGTACAGTAGATGTAAATGTTTAATTGCATCATGTTGCGTTGGTGAGTTTCCTGATTAAACCGCTGGAGGCTTTTTGTGCTTCATGTTCTCCTGTTTAATTTATGTCTTCTCTTTCTCTCTCAAACATGCAACAAACAGAAACAGAACATGCTCCTCATGCTGTTTATCTCTCTGCAGCACTCAGCCCTCTCACATCAGACCCGTTTTCATCGGCGTACAGAGAGGCCAGCCCGCCTGTGTCAAACTGTCCATCCTGCTGCTGTACTTTATGTACCAAACACATGATTTATTCATGCAGCAGCAGCAGCAGCAGAGCTTTTTACTCTGAATCTGCTCTCAGACTGTTCACTGTCGACGTCCTGAATATTCTCTAGCTGTGGACGTGTGGATCAGTGTGAGCCCAGTTCCTGCACTGGTTTTATCTGAACTTTTAGTCACAACGGAGAAAACGTGGGAAGAATATCCCAGTTAGTGAAAGCACACCACTTCAGTGAAACAGATTTACAGCCTCATATCTGAATCTTGTGAGGTGTTTGGGGTTAAGAATCGTGTTGTTGGGTTCTCAGCGCCGTCACTTGTCGTAGTTCGTGTCAAGAAAAACGTGGATGTTTCATCTTTGATTTGCAGTCTCAGTCTTGACTTGTACCTCGCTGCTAAACCCCCTTAAGAGGAGAGAAAACGTCATCCTAAAAGGATGTTACGGAAGAAGACGGCTTCCTATGTGCAATGCATTCTGGTATATGTAGGCACTTATGACACGGCTCCATGAGGACTCAGCTTTCTCTGTGAGTAAAGCACAAACGGAAGGATTTATTGCTTCAGTTTAAACCATAAAAATTGATTGGACGGCCACTTCAAACATAAAAAAACAAATTCAATGTCTCTCAGGGGAAATCTCTTCCAGCTTCTTTTGCAGTTGTGTCAAGTCCAGTTGTAGAGGAAATATTCAGAGCACTTCTTTGAATGAAAGCAATCTCAGAACCCATCGGCAACCATCGTCGATCCTCCTCATCAGGTGATATCAGCTCTGGAAACAGATGTCTGTTTCTCAGTGGTTCCAGTGAAGCCAGCGTTTAACGTCAAACCACTTCCAGGCAAGACTTCCTGTTTTACGTCTGCATCGTAAACAATGACATTTCTTGGTCCATAACACCACAGAGTATAGCGCCCGTTCATCTGATAAGTCTCAGTTCAACTGTATAAGTTGCACAGCGATGCAGAAGATGATGCAGATTTGTTAAAGGTGTCAAGTAGGGCTGTCAGTGTTTATCTAAACATCAGGTAAAGTACAACTATTCAAAATAACTGCCTAATCATTTTTATTTGATTTTATATCCATAGAAAAAGGTCACGGGGTCAAAATGCTAATTATTCATCCTCTGGTGACCACGCTTCTTTCTTAGTCTCATGCTTATTTGGACAATCATTGTTGGAAGTTGATGTTCTGTATACACATGTTCACGTTAAGTAAATCATCCAATCATTACATTCAATATTTGTGTTTCCTTGACGCCCATTTTCCCAGCTGTTCTCCCTCGGGATGCTTTCACTTCTTTGAAGATGTTGCTGCGTCGTCAGAGCTGCCATCTCGTCGTGCTCACCGTCATCCAGCATCAATCCGTCTCTCGTCTCTCAGCTCCAGAGTTCGCATTGATCCGCTCATCGACGAGGTGTCCCGTTCAGGTCAGCCTTATGATGATGAAGCTGCTGTTTGGACGCTGATGTGCTCAGCTGATGATTCTTTATTTAACACTGAAGACAGATGATTAGTTATCTCAGCAGGACAACAAAATATTTCACTCCCCCCGGTCTGAACACAGATCATAGCAGCTCAGGTTCACTCTGAGAGTCTGAGAAAAAGTTTCTAACTTTGCAAGATCGAAAGTGGTCAGGAGTTTGCATGCAAACTAAAAACAAGTTCTTTTAACTGTGACTCATGACCCCTCATCTTTTTGAGCCGTTAAAGAAGCTAAGTACATTTATTCTCTTGTGATACTTAAAAGAAGAGAGTGGATATAGAGAGGGTAAAGAATGAAATTCATACCTGTGTGTTCGCACAAACTTCGCACGTGTGCTGGTAGCCTAGTGGTCAATGCACGCACCCCATGTACGGAGGCTGTAGTACTTTAAGCGGGTGGCCCGGGTTTGAATCCGACCTGTGGCTCCTTTCTGGCATGTCATTCCCCCCTCTCTCTCTCTCTCCCAATTTCTGAATCTATCCACTGTCCTGTCTCTAAAAATAAGTGGTTTCAAAAAGTATAAAAAAGTTGGACAACCCAAATCTCAAAACCATCTCGAGTCGTCATGATCGAGAGCTGGTTTGATCTTAAGACTGATGTCTTTATGCAGATCTCTGTCTCTTCTCTGAATCATCCACGTCTTTATTTTGAATAAGAACCCAATCATCGACTGATCTGCGTTAAAGTCTCTTATTTTTGAATAATTAAACATGAACCTTGTGAACCTCCCATCCTTTTACTCCACTCTCCCTCCTCAGCAGCATCGCTCTCCCTCCCCTCCCCCCCATCTGACACTATGCCTCCCTCTCTCCTCGCTGGCTCTCCCATGACGTGACTCTAATAATAGCTCCCTGAAGTCGGGGCCCGGCAGCACCCAAGGGCCATGTGTTGGTCTTGAAGGGCACGGCATGAATTGGCCACACTCTTTCCCCTGCATGCTACTGGCCTTATAAATAGCTGTGGAGAAAGAGGGGGGATCTGCACGGGCATTATATAAGCATCCCGTGTGTTTATGAATGAGGAGGGGGGGTGTTGGTACATTCATAAGTCCTTGCTGCTGCAGCTGCTGCCGTAAACCCCCTCCTCCCACCGCTCAGCCAGCCATGTGTGAACAAACTGGACTGTTTAAAGAATGAGAATCAGCAAATATTTCTGAAATGTAATCGCCTTTTTTTAAACTCCAAGATCCAATCCTACCCCGACTGTGAATCTGACAACATGACACGCCACGGACTGGAAGCAGATTGTTGCATTCAATTATTTCTAAACATATTAAAATCAGCTTTAAATTACAGTGTTTGGAGGGTTCATTTTACAAGCCCTCAGGGTTTGTTTGAATCCACATGTGCATTTGACTTGCAAATGTATATTCTGATTGATTAGGGCCCGAGCAGCGACCTCGGAGCAAGGACCCTCTTGGAATGCAAGAAATCATAACCATGATTTGGTCTTGTTTCGTTTATTTCAGAGTTTAGATGTCCTCTCTTTTTCTAGTGTGTCTCTTTCTTCCTGCTGTTGCTGGTTTCTCTTGTGTTTCTTTATTTTAATGTTTCATACTTTAGTTTTTAGTGTTTCCTGTTTTATTTTGTAGTTCTTGTCCCCTCTTACTTCCTCCCTTTGTCTGGTTTCCCTCCATGTTGTTTGCCCTGATTGTCTCACCTGTGTCTGATTACCCTCAGTGTCTGTTCAGTCCCCGTGTTCCTTCCCTCTTGTTGTCAGCTCATTGTCAGACATTCCTTGTGTTCCTGTGGTGATTTTATCCTCGTGGCTTTTGGTTTGGAACAGGAAAAGTAAACTTTTACAGGCTGATTTATAACCATTATGCCCTCGTCTTTTATCTTCTGAACTAGCTTTAGCATGTTGTTCCTAACCAGCATGTTAACATGGGATTTTCTACCATCTTCTTCTTCCTCTCTCTCTCTTTGAGGTTTCATGGTGAGGTTCTCTTCGCAGGGCCAGAGGAGATAAGGAGGGATGTAGGACGAGATGATGGCAGTGGAGAGGGGGAGGAGGAGGATGGAGAGAGCGATCAAGAGCCCCGTGGAAAAAAAAAGAGGAAGGCTTAATGAGTGTGTTGCCCCTGATTCGGGCACGAGCACGAGGCAGGAGATGACAGGACTGTGAGTTGCCACGGGGAATGCAGGGTCGGCCTGCATGAGGCAGAGGCATCCCTTCTCCTCCTCCTCTTCCTCCTCTTCGTCCTCTCTGCTGCTGCTCATGGTATCAAGAGCACAGCCACGTACACTCCACACTGCAGCAGAGTGTTGGCCTAAACACTGAGAGCTGCACAGGTCTGAACATTAGCACTCATAATAATCCAACCTGAGCTCCGCACTTCACTTCACTTAAACTCTGAGGTCACTGCTCTGACCAAGTCTGGCTAGTTAGCATCTCCGTTAGACTGTTCTTAGGCACAAACACATTTCCACCTAAAGAACCAGAGACTTTTAGTTCAGCTACTTTTACAGAGATTTAAAGGTTCCTTCAGCCTGTTGTTGCCTTTGTTTCCACCTGTAACAATAAGGCAAATTTAGCAAATTGATCCATTGAAGTGCAAAAGACTAATCCGTATACTGGGGGTGAAAACTGCATTTTGTTTGGAACCAAAGGTCAAATTCAAGGTTGAGTAAATTCCTGAACATGACTTCAGACCACAGACGGATTATTGCAGCTGATGGCACACGCTCCCACGCTCGCACTCGTTGTTTTGAATGGAGCATGAAAACTTGACAGAGAGACGAAGAAGAAAAACTGAAACACGAGCCAAAAAAAGCTGAAACAAACAAATACTTCACTGAGTGCTGAACACACATTCACACACTGACACGTGCACAGATGCATCCCTGATGACTTCATCCGTTTGGCGTTATGTGAAACACAGCGTCGTGTTTTCATCTCGTGTTAGATGATACTTGCAGGCACAAAGGGGAGGCTGCTGCGTCTATAACTGGCCCCCGTGTTGGATTACAGCTGCTTCACCGGCGCTGAAATTGAAGATGGAAGACAGAGCAGCGCCTAAAATCCCTTCTTAAAGCAAGTGGAAAGTTTAATGTGCACTTGAACTCTTCCCCCTCTCCTCCATCTGCTGCTCAGCCAATCAGCAGCTGATGTTTGCAGTCTCTAAGCTCCTGTAGGCCCCTGTTTCCTCGACCGGGAGGCAGTGATTGGTACGGATTAGTTTCTTAATTTACACTCCCAGTGCCACAGTATTATTTTGAAAAGCACCCTTGTTAGGGAGCCACTGACAGAGCAGTCACCTTGTCACAGATCTGCTTCTGTTCCGAGGACAAATCACTTTGTTTTCCCAGAATACTAATGCAACAAAAACAGGCTCAATCTTATTCACTGTGCACGTTGTTTGGGTTTTAAAACATCTGCAGGCAATCAAACAGGTAGAAGACGATTTAAAGGAGCAATCAGTGAGCTGTGTAGTGAGTGAAATGATAAAGTGAGCTTACTCTATGATCAGACATTAAGGAAACATGCTATGTTGAAGTGCTGGCTTCTCTGACAACAATGCAGCAGCCAGTATGTCCTCCTTCTAACTTTAGATTCTGGTCCTGAATGGTCTGGATTTGTTTGGCCCAGAGAAGGTAGGCGGTTTTAAGGCACCCCCAGGTTTGACCTGCGATGGAAGCGGGCAAGAGAACTGGTTCAGATAGAAGTGATTGTACCCAATGGGAGCATGTATACAGAGAACAGTAAAGGGCCTAGGATGGATCCCTGTGGTATCCCACAGATCAGACCAGATAGGGAGGATGTGGCGTTGGTTAAGTTTACAGAGATAATTCTGTGCTTCAGATATGAGGTAAACAAAGTCAGGGCTGTGCCACCAACTCCAACCCAATGCTGCATACGATTAACTCAAATTCTAAGGTCATCAGTGTCAAATGCTGCAGTAAGGTCCAGTTAGATCAGGAAAGCACAGTTACCAGAATCCATTGTAAGGGGAAGGTTGTTATGGATTTTGAGTAGTGCAGATTCTGTGCTATAGGCTGCTCAGATACCTGATTGAAATTTGTCTAATATGCTATTAAGATAAAGGAAGGGTAGCAGTTTCTGAAGAATGGGTCTGTAGTTGGAAAGTGGAATCAATCGGACTGAACCAAAGTCTCCTTTCTAGTCCTACTTCCTAGTTGATTTCTTCCCAGTTGATTTCTTCCCTCAGTAAACATTTTCCTCAATCTGTAGTTTCAAGTCTTCCTCAGTACAGCAAGATGTTCGTTTAGTACATTATGGTCCATATAGAGTCAAAGAGCCCAGAGAGAGGGGCGGGGCTACCTGTGATTGACAAGTCCTCACTTTTGCAATCAGAAAATATGTTGTTCAGCATTCGTTTGTATTAAAATCGCTCTAAAGAGACGGCTGTTCATTTCTAGCTGACCCCTTCCTCTTCAGTTAGCCGTCTCGTCCACATACGGTCACTACTGGCTTCATAAAAACAAGAAGTCTCTTCATCCTCTTTTATAAACAGTTTATGGCCTTAACGAAAGTCAAACTGGATTATAATCCTGCCCATTAGCTCTCAGAGGTCAAAGGTTTATAATAACATATGGCTCGTCAGAAAGTCTTCGGCATGTGTGCAGATTGGCTGCACATGCATGAGTGAACACAACGCCATTGTGTTCTTGTTCCAGTGCAGGATGTGTCTAATCTCGACCTCAGGCTGAATGTGTGGCAGCTTATAGGCTCTTATAGTCATGTACCATAAGTCCATTTGTTTTATAAGCCCAGGAAACACAGGAGGTCAGGAATCGATTGGATTTGAATGTTTATCTTCCATAAAGAGATACGGACGAGTCGCACTGAGCCGTGCTTCAGAGATGTTTGTTCGTCGTCCTGCAACACTCGCATGTTTTCAGACTAAATTTAGTTTTCAGGAATCCAGCACTATGTGTGGGAAACATTTGGTCGGAGCAGCCGTGCAGAACGTCATCCAGCTGTCAGACGGTTACAGTGACAAACCGACACACTAACTGCAAAGAGAGCTGACTGGACTAGAACAATCTACACCAGAGTCTCAAATACAAGATCACAAACCACCCCAGAGACCCACCGCTTCACTTTTCTCATTTGACCACCAAACCCACGTCTTATATTGGGATATTTGCCCCTGTGTATGTTGGGTCAAACTCATTTTTAGACATATTTGGCCAAATCCCAAAGAGTTCAATCGTACTGCACAACTTTCATAAAATGCAAACACATAAGAAATCATTGTGTAGCTGCTAATACAGGCGGCTTTTCTGCTGCACTAACAGGAATGTATGTACACATGTATGGAGGCCCAGAAGGGATGATGGAGCAGCTTTACTTTAGTAGAAGTCTGACTTTAAAGTGTCTGTAAACCCCAGTTTCCTGCCCCGATGAGGCGTTAACCACTAGAAATGTCCGGAGTATTGAATTGAAAGAGTTCTTTTGCCCTGCGATTTGCCTCTCAGGCTGCAGGCTGATCACACTTGTCAGGAACTTTCTTAAAGTTATTTTGGGTCTTTTTGGCCTTCATTAGAGAGGACAGCTGAAGAGAGACAGGAAATGTCGGGAGGAGGAAGTAGGGGATGACGTGCAGCAAAGGGCCGAGGTCGGATTCCCCACAGCCGCTGCGACGAGGACTATAGCCTCTGTACATGGGGCGCCTGACATAACCGATAGGCTATGTCAGGCACATTTAAACCACTCGTAGATTCAAACCTTATCAGCTTTAACCTGGAAACCACTTTCTGATTTGAATATACTGAACACAAACATGGCTCAAGTTAACACTTAGGTCTGCTGAGCATCTAAAATGATCTGATAAAGAAATTAGTTTCATGATTTCTAAAGGAATAAAGTCATTACCATGCCAGCTCACACACAATCTGCCCGTCATTTGATTCTCTAATGGGGTAACTTTATAGACTGTTGTCTTAATGCAGTTAATGACTACATGATTACAGCCTGTCTTGTATTTTCTGCTCTCTCTGCACCGGATGTTTCTGTGTTCAGCGGTAACTGGGACTGTTTCCAGTGGGACTGGTTCCAGCTCTGCAGCCAGCTGATCTTCAGCCTTCCTGCTCGCTGCTGCGTCCGTCTGCTGCCTCCTACACACTCTGATACAATCTGCTTAATGCATATATTAAGACCTTATAGCTTTGTATTAAAATGGTAAAACGGAGGAAAATATTGATTCTCATAATTAAGGAATTTCAGGGCTGTTTTTGAAGAAGTGGAGCTGTCCATGGTGCTGAATTCCAGATGCCTTTTTAGGCTTTTTAAACAGAAACTATTTCACTTATTTTCGCAGTCAGTTTAATGGAGAAAATGTAGCAGTGGTTTTGCAAGAATTGTTAAACTCATCATATAATTATTGTCCGGTTTATTCGGATGTGATGGAAGGTCTAGAAGGCGTCATACAGTCTCGTCTCTGTCCTTTAGCGTCCACACGATAAGCAAAGTCATGTTAACTGTCTCAGTTGGGTTTCATAAAACGGACAAAACATCATCCAATGTTCTGCCACTTATACATTTATCTCAGCGCTCGTAGAAGTGTTTACATCTTAAACGTTTGTTCTGTCCTTGATTTAAGTGTTTTGTTTTTGTAATTTGGTTTCATAAATGCGAACAACTTTTCCAAAATGTAGATTTGTCTCATCTCATCATCGGCAGGCAGTCAAAGACCTCTCCAGAGCTGCTGATAAGGGAAGTCAGTGGCTCTGGCTGAAGAGAAAGGACTCCACCTGGGCCCTCAGGTAAGCAGATGGCATCTAGGGGAGTGAGCTCGGAACGCCGGGATTCACTGCTCAACTCTCTGGAGGTGTCGTGGGCCTGTCAACGAAACACAGAGGAAGGAGAGCGCCCACTTGACAACCCACAGGATGCCATCTCTCTCTCTCTCGAGTTTCCTACAGAGTTATTTTGGCTTGCACTTCCAAGCCACCGTAGATTTCTAGTTCTAGTATTAAATTAGATAAAGCAAGCCTTCTCTTTAGGATGATATACATGCTGTAGTGAAGTTTTACTCTTGTGGAGGTGCATTTTAAAACATCTTCCAGTTTCCTCTCACAGATTTCCGACTCCATAATTCCAAGAATATCTGTTGTTCCATTAAAGACACGTTCATCTTTCAGCTTGGACTTGACTGTTGAGAAATCCAGCACACCTAAAAGCATGAATTCTTTGTATGAAGTGCCACTTTTATCATTTCCAGACTCTATATTTAAAGTCTTATATCCGCCGGCTTATTCTCGAGCTTCGTCTCAATAGAGGTGCGATAACTTCGGGCTCCAGAGAATTCAAGCCGAGCCTCTAAAGCTCAGATAACGTCAAATTAAGCCTCCAAGCAATTCCAGGTTTTAGTTTTTATAATGTATGCCAAAAAGCCCTCATTGGATATCTCCGTTATCAGCGTGTGCGGGTTTAATGCTTAATGAAGGTCGACTGAGGAGGTGACGGCTTTTAAAAATACACTCAAAGAAGAATTCAGTCGTGTTTAAGCACAGAGATAACAATTATGTTCTTTTTTTACAAGCACACAAACATATGACACTTCAACAAAAACTTATTTTACTTTGTTATTTTCCAATAAAGTTTCCTTTATGATTCAATGAATATTGTAAGTCTGACTTTGGGATCACTGAGTTGTGTAACCTGTTTCTGTTTAAAGGTGTAAAATAACTTTATTGAAGTGTAAGGGAGGCTTTTGTATCCATCTGATTATCTTCCATCTCAATGATTTTAAGTCACTGATGGGAGTCACTCTATTTTGTAATTAGAAATTAATTCATTCTAAAAGCAGGGGCGGATCCAAAGGGTGCCCAGGGGTTGCTATGGCTACTGCTGAATTCTGATTGGCCAGCCCAAAAACCTTATCAATGATTGGCTATTTGCCTTGTCAGCAGAGGCGCGACTTGTCAACAGGCAAGACGAGCAACTGCTTAGAGCCCCTGGCCAGTAGGGGGAGCTGATAAACTTGAACCCACAGCATTGGCTCAAAATGCGCAGTTTGCAATGACAGTACCTCCCTAAGGGGGCCCCGTCTGACAGCACTCAATCTGGTTGCACTGCTAAGCGCCACATGCATTATTGCTGTGAAAACCAAAGTTTGTCAATAAAATTCACAACATGTGTGTGAAGTGTCTTGTTCTAAATCCACTCTGATCCTGTATTTGATCATGCCTATAAACCCCTCTATTTCAGCCCTGCTCAGAACAGGCTGTTTCTGTGTCTGTAGCTTTAAATGTAAATGAGCTGTGTCTGACCACGCCCCTCTCTGGAAGGGCTTGGGTGGCTCTGGCTTTCTCGTTCCATGCCCTATTGTTTACGGTGAGAAGGCAGACTCAGAGGGCAGAACAAACACCTAGCTGTGGGAGTGTCACCCACCTGGGGGAGGGGTTACTGCCCTTTGTGATGTCATGAAGGGAAAATCTCCAAACGGCCTGTTTATGCACACATTTTCTGAAAAGTGGAGCAGGCAAAAGACGGAGAGGATGGACTTTTCTCATCATTGGGGGGTTTGTAGACAGACTAGAGACACATGTTAGAGTCAGAGAAACATGAGGAAGAGGATTTTACAGAATATGGGGCACACAGAGTGAAATCAAATTTAATGCCTGTCCTCTTCGGGCTTCTGTAGAATTACACAACGTAGACATGTTGTGGAAACAATAAGTTACTTGTATTTTGAAATAGGATCTTGTTTTTTGGTAAATTTTGACATATTACATTTTATTTTAAATATCCAGTAGAAAAAACGTGATCATTGTGCCTTTAACATCTGACTTTTGAATCATAATGTTCACTCACAACCTTTGTTTGTTTTCCTCACGTGTCAAATCTTTATTTTTGTATCTGCAGTATTTGGTTTCTATCAGATCGATCCGCAATGTGCTACCTGATAATACATTGATTCATTTCTAAGCTTAGGTCTGTCATGTAGTTGCATACAGCACAATAAATAATTAAATAAATATGAAAACCACTCTGCTGGTTTCTCCCTGTTACCATAGCAACACCGGCGTCTTTACACCAACGTGCAGGCCTGACTGTCGCAAACAGGCTCAGTGGACGATCCTGTGTGACCGTTGGAGCCGCCTCCTCCTGCTGCAGATTCCTCCAGTCACACCTCAGACTGGGACCAGAGGAACCAGTACAGCACCAGTCTGTGTGTTTGTGTGACACCAGCAGAATAAACGCCCAACACACCGGTTACATAACTCCCAATATTTTATTTATTAATCTAACTGAGAGCATGCAGAATTCTTTAAAGACATCTCCTGCAATAAATCTTCTCTGATAAACGATCTTCTTTCAGCTCGTGCAGCTCAGTCCGGACCTGCTCCTGGGTTGGTCGGTACCGGATCTGGTTCTGCAGAGATCCACGTCCGGTTTCGTTAACTGTGTTTTACAGCCTGTCTGCATTGCGTCGAACCCCCCCCCCCCCTCTCCTCCTCCTCCCCTCTTTCTCACTCCTCTCTCTCTCTCTCTCTCCAAACCCCTCCCTCCCTCTCTCCGTCCTTCACTCACTTCTTCTTTTTCTTTTCCCTCTATGTAAAATCCTGCAATATGCTTCCAATGATTTACCGGACACTGATCCCCAGTCTCGTGCGCCTATAACGCGTGATCCTTCACCGGTTTCCCTTTTTTTTTTAAACCCTCCGCGTTTCTCTCTGTCTTTTTGTTTTTTTATTTTTACTGCAGCAAAAAAACAGGTGAGCGCTGCTTTCTGCTGATGCTGCAGTGTCCAGTCCTCCCAGTTCTCCCCGTCACACTGGCAGCTTGATGCGTCTTTATTTCTGACATTTCTCCTTCGCCGTCCTCCAGCATGATTTTGACAAATTGTCAGTCAGGATTTCTACAGCCGAGCCGCGGTTCAAAGCCGTCTGAAGCCTCCTCCTCCTCCTCCTCCTCCTCCTCCTCCTCATCTTCTTCCTCCCGCTGCTGCTGCGGGCTGCTCCGATCGACGCTGAAAACCTACACCAAGAGGATACGGATGTTAACCAAGACAACATAGTCTATTAATTTTTCAGATACACTGTAAAACGATATCAGTATTAAACCTAAGTTGGGAAAGGTGCGCAGGGTGAAGACATTCCTTCCATCTGCAGCTCCACAACTCAGCACAGGTACGTTTTTAATCAGATTTTAAAGTCTATGTGCTTCAGGTGACCTTATTTTCTTCCTGTAAATGTGTCAAATCTATGTCTGGTTGTAGAATAGTTCATGTATGAGAGGAAACTGTTTGTCCTGATGTGCGCAGAAAGGAAGCGCAGCAGGACTGCAAACTTGAATACTGATGTATGCGGTAAAACAGAGCAGATGCAGCACAGGCTCCTGTACAGTACTGCATGATGTTTTCCTGTCGTGCTCTAGCAGATATATATGGGAGTGTGAAGGGGCATCTACAGTATGTGACTGACTTGTTTGTCTATCTTACAGGTGAAGGACAAAGCTTCACTGTGAGAGAAATGTTCAGCTCCGAGGTGATGATAGTGATGATGGTGGTGATGATGGAGAGGGAGGCTCTGCGCAGCTCCCGGCCTCACTAGAGGCATCTTCGCCCTTTCCTGCTCCTCCTCACCTTCACACCGCTTCCTCTTCCTGCCCTCCAACAGCCAGGAAGGATGACCGTGGTGTCTACTGAGAACATGGACGAGACCTCCACCCTGCCGGGACACCCGCAGGACCCCTACCCGCCCGATGACGACCATGACGACCATGACTGCTGCGAGAGGGTGGTAATCAACATCTCGGGGCTGCGCTTCGAGACACAGCTAAAGACTCTCTCTCAGTTCCCGGAGACCCTACTCGGGAACCCCAAAAAGAGAATGCGCTACTTCGACCCCTTACGAAACGAGTATTTCTTTGACCGGAATCGTCCGAGTTTTGACGCCATCTTGTATTATTACCAATCAGGAGGAAGGCTAAGAAGGCCTGTGAACGTTCCGCTGGATATGTTCTCAGAGGAGATTAAGTTTTATGAACTTGGCGTGGAAGCCATGGAGAAGTTTCGTGAGGACGAAGGATTTATTCGGGAGGAGGAGAGGCCTCTCCCAGAGAAGGAGTTCCAGAGGCAGATCTGGCTCCTCTTTGAGCATCCGGAGAGCTCGGGGCCTGCCCGGGGGATCGCCATTGTCTCAGTGATGGTTATTCTTATTTCAATAGTCATATTTTGTTTGGAGACATTACCTGAGTTAAAGGAGGACCCTAGCCAGCGATTCCAGATAGTGGGGAACACAACTGTGTACTACAAACCAAACTTCCTCACAGACCCGTTCTTCGTGGTGGAGACTCTCTGCATCATCTGGTTTTCCTTTGAGTTGATTGTCCGGTTTTTCGCTTGTCCCAGCAAGGCGGCGTTCTTTAAAAACATGATGAACTCTATTGATATCGTGGCTATAATCCCATACTTCATCACACTCGGAACAGAGCTGGCTGACGACCAAGACGACAAGGAGGGGAAGCCAGGAGGAGGGGAACAGGCCACGTCTTTGGCGATTCTCAGGGTAATCCGCTTGGTGAGGGTGTTCAGGATTTTTAAACTCTCCCGACATTCAAAGGGCCTCCAGATTTTGGGACAAACTTTAAAGGCGAGCATGAGGGAGCTTGGCTTGCTCATTTTCTTCCTCTTCATCGGAGTGATTTTGTTCTCCAGCGCCGTCTACTTCGCAGAGGCTGAAGAGAAGGACTCGTTCTTCACCAGCATCCCTGATGCTTTCTGGTGGGCTGTGGTGTCCATGACCACCGTTGGATACGGGGACATGTACCCTGTGACCATTGGAGGGAAGATTGTTGGCTCGCTGTGCGCCATCGCTGGAGTGCTAACCATCGCGCTTCCTGTTCCTGTCATCGTGTCCAATTTCAACTACTTCTACCACCGGGAGACGGAGGGCGAGGAGCAGGCGCAGTTACTCAACGTCAGCAACCAGAACTTGGCGTCGGAGACCAACTCAAGCCGTCGCAGCTCCTCGGTGGTCAGCAAGTCGGAGTACATGGAGATAGACGAGGACATGAACAACAGCATCGACAACTTTAGGGAAGCAAACCTTAGGACTGCCAACTGCACGGCGCCCAGCCAGAACTGTGTGAACAAGGGGAAGCTGCTCACCGATGTGTGAGGCGATGTCCGGCGCTACGGTGTAAATATTGTAAAGTTAATCTGGATGCTTTATCTCCATTGGTGCATTTTATTCTTCTTTTGCATTCATTCAAACATGTGAGACTACAAGCGTTCACGGCACACATGGTTAATTTATTGAAAGGTAGAGGCTCAGTTATTTCATGAAAACACAACGACAGAGGTGTTTGGCAATAGTTCAACAATCAGCAGGTGTCGGGGGGAACTTTTTGATATATTCACTTCTAAAACAAAGAAATCAGAAGTCTTTTGCTTATTTTTACTGTTAGAGAAGTACTCCACCAATTGTGCACATGAAGATGAGTCAACTTGAAAGATGTTCACCATGCAGGAAGAGTATTTTGAAAGACACAATTGAGTTGCATCGTGGGACTTTTTTCTAAGTAGTTGGTACTTTTCCTAAACTAGGGGCTATTTGTCTGGTTTTTCTGACCTCTGCTGCCATGGTCGTACTCGGCAGGTTAAAATGTTGGAACCAGAGTTTTAGATCAGAAACCAAAGTCTGGATATTTTGGTCTCTGATCTACCATCTTGGAATGTGATCTTTGGCCAAGATACTTTGGTGAAATCAGGCTTAGGCAGAAACTTTCTAATTGACCCCTTATCGGCTTTAACCAGCCAGGATCTAATTAAAGCAAGAAAGAAGAGGTTATTGTGTTGCCCGAGATTTTAAGGGATATTTGACCAAGGTACATAGGTAAATTGAGGCTACTTCCTTATTGACTTCTTGAAATGTATCGGCTTTAATCAGGCAGGGTCTAACAAAAGCACACAAAGAAAGGGGGTGTTGTCACCAAGTTGCCCTGTTGTTTTAATTTTGATCCCAAGATGGACCAAAGTTGACATTTTTGAGTTTTCATTGCCCCGGTTCTTTGGTTTTCATTTTTGGGCTTGAGCAAGTTCTCAAACTTCAACCCTGGATTGATCAACTTCCCCTTTGACACTGTCGCCATTTCCATCTTGGGTGTTGACGTTTGATCAAGATAATTAACTAAACATCAAGTTTGTATCTTGGCTCTTACCAGGCAGAGTCTAAGAAGGCAACTTTTGTAGTTCTTATCTTCATGGGAATTGTAGTCACCATTGTTTTTGAAGATTGCTCTCCATTGGAGACCAAAGTCTGGATATTTTGGCCTCTGTTGCAACATTTTTGGCCGTATTTGTATTGAAATATATCTTACACATTGAAGGATTTGTGCAAAGCAGAATTGGTGGAGTGCCCCTTTAATAGTTGTATCATCTTTACTTTGCTTGCATATGGATGTTAGGCTGAAATACATCAGGTTTAGGCTGTAGGGAACAACTCTCTGCGATCTTTGTTGTCTTTAAAGTGATATTTATAGAAGTACAGCTTGTCTTATGAACTTAGATAATCAATTTAATGAAGGAAATCTTCTTCTGGAGTTATTTGAAGAAACAGCAACTTAATGAAGAAAACTAATCCACTAGAAGGAAAAGCTCTAGTTTATACGTGTGCACCTTTAAACACAAGGTTTTAGAGTTAAATACAGATATGTAAAAGATTCATTTTAAGAAATAATACTTCATCTTTCAACAGCATCAGGTTTTAATTTGCAATTTTAGGTCACAATTTATAAATGTAACACGAGAATTTATCAAAAAAATCTCCCTGACACTGACCAGGACCTTCGTGCAAAAAGACTACAAATAAAGAAAAATAAATCAAAAGACCGACTGAGATTTGACAAGCATGCTGGAGGACGACGTTCTCACCAGAGGAAACACATCGAGTGGATTACAAGTGGAGCTTTCTTGGGACTCTTTGGGAAAAACTAAACGTGAGATGTTGAACAATTTTGTTAAAGGCACCTTATCAGAAACACGAGGAAGCGTGCCGAGCCTTTGGAGGATTATCTGCACTGCTGCTGCTGCTACAGGTCGGCCGGAGGTTCCCTGTATGATGCCATGCAACACTCCTTTATATAAAAAAAGCATGTGGAGACTGTCTTCTCTTTTATATCGGCATGCACAAGACGTTACCTCATTTTTATTTTTTACATTTTTGCTCTTCTTTGGCCCTCATCGTCCCCTGCTGGGATTCTGTCCCTCATTTGTTTTCACCAAAAGTGCACTGGCTATTTATTATCGTTTCACTTATTTTCAAGCATTTAAGTGTTGAATGTTAAAGCACTACGGGAACGGGAACACTTCTTTTTCGAAGATCATGGCATGTCAAAATACTAAAAAGCATTATTGCCTAATTAGCTATGGTATAGCTATGTATACTCAATGCATGACTACAGTATTAAATTGCTTGCAGTTGTGGAGGGACCGCGGGAGCTGGGGGATAAAGACGATGATGATGCTGCTTATTATCGTCAAGCTAACGACAGGATACGTTGCATGACGGAGCTTACTGCCGGAGGGGACAAATCTGCTGAAAAAAACACACAAAAACAACGGGGGAAAAAAAAGTCAGAAGAGACATATCTGATGATCTCTGAAAAAATTACATTTCAGAAAATAACATCGTCCTTTTTTAATTTCTGTGAGGCTTCGATCTGTGACGATGGAGTGCATGGGATCATTTTATGTGATTTGTGACCACGTTTAATTTCTTACATTTGTCTTTATAAAACGGTTTCAAATGAAGGAAAGCAGTAATATTTAACAAATGACGAAGATATATCTTAAAATTAGTTTATAGTGCCTTGAACCCCGTCTCATTAGAATTGACTGAAGTGCCTCCCGTTACGATAGACGTGCATCTTATCTTCTCCTGCCATAAAGGTGATGCACTACTCTCTGCACAACCGGAAAATAAGAGGTTATAGTCCAATAAGTCTGTATGATATTAAGATATGAATATATTCCTTATTCGGGGGCCAGATCGTTGGGCCAACATGAACTAGCATGACTACTGGCTGATGACACACGACTGCAGCGCACATTTAGCGAGATAAACGAGTTAAAATATGGACCAACTTTGTAGAAACGTATCTTTTTGTCACTCTGATCCATTTAACATCCATAAAAAAGACGTAGCAGTAAATTTTAAAGTGGTTGTTGTCCTTCGCTGACGCAGCAACACGTGTGGAAAGCTACAAACAGCTCTAAAACCAAACACAGACATGGATGTCTGTTCAGGGACCACTAACCTGTTTGATCAGCAGACTTGTTAGCTGAAGAATCTAAAACTTTGTATTGAGTGTAAATGGAATTGAACCAAATGACTACCCCTGGATTAGCTTGCGTTGCTAACTGGATGTACTGGGATCTTTTTATGGTCGAATTTGTTGGCTTATGATGCAAGATTTTAAAAAAATATCAACCAAACCATTCCCACTGTTTTCACTTATTTTAAACAAAAGTAAAAACAGAACCTTGGGTTAGCCGTAGAGGCTAATTGCTACACAGAGAGTGTGCAGGAGTTGTGACTTTGAACATCTTTGTTGTAGAGTTCTTGAAAAAAGGCCATAAGATATTTGTTGCCACTCTTGGGGTGCATAAAAGTAGATTCGATTAGTGGCGTCAGAAAGGTTAAATAAATGAGATTATTACGTATGCGTGTGTGGACGTTACACTTAAGGCCACCCCTGCATAAGACAGTTGGGCCACCCCAGTCAGATAAGCCTGGACACGCCCCTGGCGATAGTAGCCAGAGCAAACTGCAAAGGTCGTTTGTTATCAAACAGTCAACAGCTAATCGAGCTAGCTGGAAGATTAGCAGACTGGCCCTTCTTTTACAGGAGACAACTAATTATAAAAGATATCTCCAGTATCATTGTTCTTTGATAGAGGTGTACTTTAGCATCTCTCCTGTTTCTACAGATGTAGGGCCTCATGCTACCTCATTGTGTTAGCGAAATAAGCTAATCCAGACGGCTGATTCTGGTGTCAACTCGCTAAGGGTTTGAAGACGAGCATTTAGCTCTGACGAGTGTGCGGTGTGATGATACTAACATCTTTGTTTAAAGCAAATTAGACAATTAACATGAATAAAAAATACAAATATATCGGCCAGTGGCTGATCACGAGGACCATTTCAACTTATTACAAGGCTCATTGTTTCCTATCTTCAATAAAAGTACAGATGAATAAAGGCACATAAAAATACTTTAGCAGACGGGGCTGTAGCTGGAGTTTTATAAATACTAAAGTGAAAAATAACGACTGCTATACTTCCATACTTCCAGGACAGATTTTTGTAAAGTGGACTTATTTGTGTTTAGATCGGTCGTGATCTACATTTTGTTTCTTGTCATCCAATCCCCACGTGCAAATTCAAAATAATACACGGCTAATTTACGCGGTAATAATTTATATTTAATCGTATTAATCATGTGCCAGTTTGTCCCTTTCGGCGCACCGTACTTAACCCAGTGTAGCGTCTTCTTATACAGCCAGAGTGGTGAAAATGAAGGACACCGTGGCGCCTTTGAATGTCTCATTTCACTTTTAAAACTGACGGCCCCGTTACGTAACGAGTCAGAGGTCATATCCACGTTATGACATCAAACATTTCACTTCGGCGAGTTCCTTTTACCGTGGTTACCGTAGTTAATGTAGAAACTTTCTATCATCTGGAAGTTCCTTATTTTCTTTCAAAATAAAAGCATGTATTTATCCAAAGAAGAAGTGAAGCACACTCAGCTTGAGACAGTAAAAAATACAAAATAAAAGCACAACAGACTCTTTTGAAATGCAAAATAATGGAGTTTCAAAGATGCGATTTTAAAAATTCATCATTTGACAGTCTTAGTGTCTAATGTTTTTCTGACAACACCAGATCACTATGGCAGAAATTAATTGAATATAAACTCTTAAACACATAAAACTCTAATTGTTAATACATTTACTGTCGAGTGTGACTTTGTAAATGGGGATTTGATGACGGGACAACAATATAGAATATCTGGAGAGCTGAATTAAACAGAAAAAGAAAAATATAGTTTCATAAAAATAGCAACAGGTTGCAAAAACCTGCACAGCCCCCCAAAGCTAGCTTAAAGCTACGGCCCTGGCTGCAGCACAGAACCCTTTCAAAAGGACTCCAGAAGACCTGCTGCAGAATCAGCAGCTCTCGTGCTTCTTCTCTTATCAACTGCCATCGCCAGAGGAGCTGAACCAAACAGCGTCCTCTGGCTGCACAAACACTGCCGCTCTGTGAACCCTGGGACCAAAACCTGCTTTTTTTTTTGAATGTGTGGAAACAATGAGCCTTACACGTTCACTGCCTTTCGTACCACGAGCCTTTCTTTTCCGTGTCTCACAGATTTGAACCATCCGAGCTGCTGTAGCACCATCAGACCGCCTCTAGACGATATTAATGTGATTCTATCTCAGCTTGATTAAGGCTAACAACATGTCCTAAGTGCTGATTATAAAGAAATTAAGGAGGAAATATGTTTCCGATGCCTGTGAGAGCTCATCTGTGGATGCTGCTGCAGAGAGATAATGAATGTGACCACAGTCAGTGTTTTTTTTTCTCTGCAGAGCAGCGTTCAGCTCAACATTACCACAGGCATTAGTCACTCTGCATGCCAGTAAAATGGCTGCTGCTGCTGCTGCTGTGTTGTTGTTGTGAGGAGGGAGCACATGGCTGTCTGTGCTGCGTGTTTTCAGGACGACACGATGTTAAACGACAGCACAAGGACTGATTCATGAATGTGGAGGGATAATAAAAGCCTCCACTGGATGTAAAATGAAAGTGTTGAGTCGGGCTGATCTGATGAAGCGTGCATCACGAAGACTCAAAGTTTGTGCAGATAGTTCAGCATGAGTCAGCGTTAAACCTGCAAGTGATCAGTTGTGACTTAAAGTGAGGATCTCATATTTGTTGTGCAGATTCCCTCTTTCCTCATTGAACTTAACCGTGACAGGATCTGGCGAAATATGTGAAACTTTCAGACACTTAAAGGCTTTCTTCTGGGTCCAAGAATGACTCTTAACGAACGTCCAGTTCTCAACCTGCACGTTCAGGGGTCCAACTCTTCAAAGTATGAAGCTGTAGGTACCTGTTTAATGCGAGCTTTTGACACATTCCTCTTTCTTATCGTTCCGCTTTGCAGGGAAAGTCAGTTGACATCATTTAAAGAGCCTGAAATGACCAAACGATTCATCAGTTGTGTCAGAAATCAGACATAAAAAACCTGGACTTCTTCTTAAGATGCATATGTTTCTGAAGTCCAGCTTTTGATGGATTTAACAGAATCAGCGAGAAACTGGAGTCTGTCGTGTTAAATCTTCCTTCTTCAGACTTCTACAATCACACAGAATCTTCTCGCCTAAAAGTGAAGATTATTTTTGTCGTTTTTCATGCGACAACATCCTCCTAACATCGTTGTAGTTCGATAGAATGAGCTGACTGAAAACATGCAGGGTGTCATGACAAATGTGAGTGTTGTGATCGATCTGAGGAGACTTAATGAAACCGTGTCGCTGATTTCTTATGAGAGAATCGTGGTCAGATTGCTAATGAACCTTCCTTGTAAGTGTTATTTTAAGAGGTTTGAAAATCAGAGGCTGCGTGTCTTTGTGAGAGCAGAAAACAGATCAAAATGTAGAAAAACATCTTAAAAGTGCAGCTTCTGTGGACGCAGCAGCAGAGCCTCGTCTGACTCACAACATTTAGTTACATAAGAGTCTGCAGGTTTTTTATGATTATTATTCCAACCAAACAACTTTTAAGTCAAATCAGCAGCAGGAGTTTGGTTTAAAAAAAAAAAAAGGTCTGCAGACTCATCAGCTGGGGTTCTATCTGAAACAGTTTTCCTGCAACTTTCAGAGTTTAAGGAGCCAGATCAGAGCTGATGTGTGTGCGCGTCTCATATGAAGCTGCACAGGTCTCCGGACGGAGCGTGTGTGTGTGTGTGTGTGTGTGTGTGTGTGTGTGTGTGTGTGTTGCTGCAGTCAGTAATGAGATGAATTGAAACACCTGTTTGGGTGAGACAGGTCATGATGACTCTCCACCTTGAGGAGTATTTGTTGTCCAAAAACAGCAACCGAAATACAAAACCCCCAACAGAAACTGAGGCGGTGCTCAGCTGCTACACTTTCAATGAATCATACTCTAATTGTTTTTTACAGTTACTGCTTTCATTCAGTGCACAACAAGTCAGCTGAGCAGCAAAACACCTGAGATTTGTTGGCTCAAAGGACTGACGCCTCAGCACTGCTGCACTGATTACCTGCAGTTTAATCCAGCTTGCAGTGCCCTGGTTCAGGATCATATTTAACACCTGCCGCTCTTCAACTTGTGTTTTGCTTGCCTGTTTTTAAGTCCTAGTCAGCACGTCGTCACGCTGTGCGTTTCTCCTCTTTTTGACTTCATTGTGCGACGCTGTCACTTTTGTTTACATGAGATTAGTGCGATGGCAGATGAACCAAACTAGCGCTGGTGCTAACGTTGCTAACTGGACTTTTTACACGCTCACACATACACACACAGTTACTCTCCCACTATGTTGACGAGCAGAGACGCCTGATTGGACGACGGAGGTCACAGCTGCTTAATACAACACTCCAAGCACATGTGTGGTCAGAGTTTTGGCGAGACAACTTTGAAAATGAAAAGGTCATTGAAGAGGAATGGCGAGAAATGTCCGCGTGTAGAGCACATAGTTGTTGACTTGGCGTGCTCATGACAGCTGTAAGTGTGTTTTTTGCTTTTTCATGTGATAGAGGTTTTTGAGAACTGAGCGTATGTGGACAGGATTATTATTTTAAAACTGAGGAGGAAAACCTCAGTTTAAAAAAGTACCCGCCTACGTGTGGACTAGGCCTCAGTCCTTGAGCTCTCTCATGGTCACTTTCAATCGAAGCTCTATGCAGCTCCTGAAGTCCAGAGAGTTTGAAGCTTGATCCAAAGGCAACTGGAGTGATTGAAATTTCTCGCTCCGTCCACCAGTTAGTTTAGAACTGAAGAAGCCTTTCGGAGGAGGAGGGGTGAAACGTCTCGAAGATCTTCAACCAGTCCAGTTCCCTTTGGATCGAGCTTCGATTTGACCGTGACCGGGAAGACTGAGAACGTACACAGACAAGTCCAGAGAGATTCTGTGACTTCACATTGTAAAAATCATTTTATCTTTTTAAGATTCAGTTGTGCAGAAAAGAGACGTTTTCACTGAGGTTTCCATTTGTGCACGCTTCATGTTCTTCGTTGCAACAGATTACAACTTTTGCACAAAAGTTAAAAGCTGAATATTTTCAGTGCAAAATTAAATGATTGTCCTGAACTAATAACGTACGATGGTTTATGGGGAAAGCCTGAGTATGTGTTGCAGTCCATGTGTGTCATCAGCCAGCGTTCGGCCCGTTTCACGAACTGTTGAACGTGTGAGAAACAAAACGTCCCTTTAATTAATGTTTCAGACGGATACAAACAACATGAACGTACGACGGTGCTACGTGGTAAACATGCAGTAGAAACCCGTGGGAGCAAAATGACAAATTTCACTGTTTTCTTTTAAAGAATAAAATCACATTAAAAAATAAACTTCTATATTTCGTGACAGAAATGAGAGAAATAAAAAACTGACATCAGGGTAGTTGGTAGTCTTGTGGGTTTGATTCGTTTGTTCATATTTGTCGAGTTTTCGGCCAAAGTTTGAAACTTTCCTGCACCAGAACTCACCGAAGGGACCAAATGAAGTTTTCTAGTTTTTCATTTCATCAGAGCAGCTCAACACAGACGGATGGTATTAAAAAAAAAAGAAGAACATTTTCTAGATTAAAGATCAAATGTTTTCAAAATGTTTCAGTATGTTGTCATTTGTAATCTTTGGACACCTTTGTTTGGTTCGCAGTAAAAGAAAAAAGAACACTTCACCTTCTTAAAGGTTTTTAAATGATTTCTTGTAGAAGCTTCCGACTGCCCAAAGTGATCAAATATTAAAGGAGCAGCTGATCCATCTTCACTGAGCTGCAGAGTAAAGATGTCTGTCTTCATTTCAGGATGTTTTTTTGTTTAATTCTCTTTTTCTGACTCCTCACAAAAGCCATCAACGCAGAGTTTCTCAACCTGTTTGAGGACTTTAGATCGACTCTGGTTCCTAAAGCTGCATTAACTGTTGTTCAGAAACTTCTTTAGAGGAAGAATGTGCGACATGTTCCACATAAATAAATCAGAGATCCAGTCTATCCTGTAAATGTCTCTCTGAGTCCTGACTGTCTACAATGAGGGAGAAGCTCGAGTCCCGCTGGCTGTGTTGTTGTCAGAGCCGTGTTTACATGGACGGGACGGCCGGCTCCTCCCTTGTGTATAAAAGCTGTTTTAGTCAAGAACTAGAGAGAAGAAGAAGAACATACTCACTGATTATTTGGATGTCACGTAAGAGTTTTTAGATCACGGTCATTCTGTGTCAGTTTACATGCAATGTGAAGCTACGAGCTAACTAAAGAGCGCTAACATTAGCATGCTAACACAACAATGCAGGACACAGGTAGCAGCTCGAGCTAAGGACAATTTTGTCCACCGCTTGCGCTAAACTCCTTCGTGTGAGCTCGAGTGGAGGAGGGTTGGAGGTGTGTCTCTGGAGGAGGGCGGAGGCTTCAGTACGGAGGAGGTGTGGCCAATCAGAAGTTTGTTTTGGTTTCATGCTGGAGCTCAAGGGCGACATCTACTGGATCAAAAAGTCGCACATTCTTCCTTTAACTTTTCACTTAATCGTTGGATTCACTGTTGAAATGAAAATATTGCTGTGTGCAGCTTCAAACAAAAACACTGCATGATGCTCACATGTCTTATAAAGTAATTAAAAACATTAAGGTGTACATTTTTTAAATCCGTGGTTACATGTCGACTGACTCGATCAGTCCCTGAACATTTTGGACAGTTGTTCAAACACAGAAGGCCATTGGGCTCTTGGGATTCACGATGCACATTATTGTCATTATTGTGAACGACAATAACAATGACCTTAAGACAAATAAACAATATAAGAAGGAAAATAGATTGAAGTGGATCTTTTTAAATCAAGATACTGCCTCTGTCAGTTTTACAGATCAAGATTGAAACTTTTTCCTCATTTATTCTCATTTAGGTCTGAAGATGTGTGTTTGAGCACAACTTAATAATCATTTTCAAAGATTGTGAGCCTATAAATGATCTTTCTGAGGACGCAAACTGATCTGAAATAACAACAACAGTGCGTCAGCAGTTCCAAAAGTTTGTTCTGATGCCTTTGAAACTATTTTTACCGTTGAAAAAGTCCCAGAGGAACCGGGCTCACAAAGAGACGTCGAGCCAAAGTCAAACTAAAAATAAACGGGCTGAGAGACTCTGCGTTAGTCAGTGTTTCACAAGAGTTCAGAGGAATGTCTGTGATTTAAAAAAGCCATGACACGAGCGGTGATGGTGATGATGATGATGATGTCACCGTGTCTCTGTGATTGCTGCAGACGTTCAGTGCTGCTGCTAAAGTGCATGAATGACTCTGAAGGGCAGGGTCAGATAAATGGATCTATTTCTGCTCATACATTATGAACATAAATATTACTCCTCTCTGCAGATCAAATGCTTCATAAATGGTCTGTTTTTTGGGATTAATTAAGTCCACTGTTGTCGTCTGTGTCTCCTCTCGTCCTCTCTCACAGTCAGAAGCCAAAGTCTTTGAGATTATGAAAAAAATGAATCGATAAATGAAGTTGACCCTCGCCGGGCTGCGAGATCCTCCCTGAACCCCGTCAGTTTGTTTATTTTATTATTTTTTTATTTCTGGGTTCTTGCTGCAGTATGAAATGTTTGTAATCTGTTGCTGAGGCATAGTTTGTAACCTATGCAAGGTTAGTCAACAGTTTATGTCCATCTCATTCCATCATATTACAACAGTTTCAATAAAAGTTGAAAGATATGAAGAAGCTGTGTGATGTCATTATTGATCCAAACAGGAAGGTGAAGTTATAATGAATCCCTAATGGGTTAAAGGAGAGGTCACACACGCACAGGAAAAGGCTGATGACAAAAATATTTATCTGGTAGCTCTGAATATGAGCAGTGACAGATGGGTCGATCTCAGCATTTGTGTTGTAGTCAAGACCAAACTAACCGAGACCAGAGTGCTCCGAGACCAAGACATTTAGGGATGGATACCAAGTCAAGACCAAGACCATAAATATCACAGAAAAATCTTCATCTTGTGTGCCCCCTGCGTGTCACTCACCTACACCTTAACACCGGGAAGGTTGCAGCCGTAACTGGTTAGTTTTTTTTTCAAGTTAGTTTTTGTGTGATAAAGGGACGTTGTCCTTATCACAGTAATGACGTGAGATCGAAGCTTATCAGTTGAGGTCTTGACCGGAGTCCGCCCAGAGACAAGACCGAGTTCAAATGCTTTCTATTCCAAGACGAGACCTTAAAGAGTGGTCTCGAGATCGGTCTTGGTACTACTCAACATTTCAACTTTATAATCTTTTAGAGGCAAAGATTCAAAGATTGAGATGCAAATGTTCTATGAAAACTGAAAATGTCAAATAAATCTTCTTTTTCTTGCACTGACTCATAGTGAGCATGAGGAATGTATTTGCTGCTGTTGACTTTTTGCAGGTTTGACCGTGTCCTAAAGATGCTTTTTACTTTATTCCTTTCCTGTCCTCAGACCGTTTTGAAATTCAAGATATGTATGTAAGTCTAATTTGAATCCGACTACTTTTGTCTTTCTTAGAAAAGTAGGGGGGTTAGTACATCTTAGGGTAGTACAGTATATCTATCTAGTATATCTTCAGTCTATAAGTATTTAAGATGTTTATTCGCCAGGTTTGTTTTTTTTACTTTCCAGAGTAGTTTTGAGCTCAGGCGGCAGCTGATCAATGAGCACGACGTCAAAGAGGAACAAACAGACAGACGTTGAAGTGGAACAGCAGCTCGTTTAGATGTGAGTGATCTAAAATAGCCCGGCATGTGAAGCTGCTCAGAGAGTCAAAACACAGTGACCAATGTGAACAACATTAACACTTATATCACCCTGACTGAACACACTCCCAACACAAATACCCTACATTACTATTTCTTAAGCCATAGCACTTTTAATTAAGGAGAGAATTTAGTATAGGATTTAAATTACTGACCTTTCATCACTGTGATATACTGGAGACTTAGTGGCCATTTTAGAAAAGTTAAGAAAACTCTTTAATTATTGAGAACAAATCAAAATGAAGGACTGCAGTATGGACTCTGTGCTCTGTCTGTTCTGCAGTATGGACTCTGTGCTCTGTCTGTTCTGCAGTATGGACTCTGTGCTCTGTCTGTTCTGCAGTATGGACTCTGTACTCTGTCTGTTCTGCAGTATGGACTCTGTGCTCTGTCTGTTCTGCAGTATGGACTCTGTACTCTGTCTGTTCTGCAGTATGGACTCTGTGCTCTGTCTGTTCTGCAGTACGGACTCCTTGCCCTTTCTGTTCTGCAGTATGGACTCTGTACTCTGTCTGTTCTGCAGTACGGACTCCTTGCCCTTTCTGTTCTGCAGTATGGACTCTGTACTCTGTCTGCTCTGCAGTATGGACTCTGTACTCTGTCTGTTCTGCAGTATAGACTCTGTACTCTGTCTGCTCTGCAGTATGGACTCTGTACTCTGTCTGTTCTGCAGTATGGACTCTGTACTCTGTCTGCTCTGCAGTATGGACTCTGTACTCTGTCTGCTCTGCAGTATGGACTCTGTACTCTGTCTGTTCTGCAGTATGGACTCTGTACTCTGTCTGTTCTGCAGTACGGACTCTGTACTCTGTCTGTTCTGCAGTATGGACTCTGTACTCTGTCTGTTCTGCAGTATGGACTCTGTACTCTGTCTGCTCTGCAGTACGGACTCTGTACTCTGTCTGTTCCGCAGTACGGACTCTGTACTCTGTCTGTTCTGCAGTACGGACTCTGTACTCTGTCTGTTCTGCAGTATGGACTCTGTACTCTGTCTGTTCTGCAGTATAGACTCTGTACTCTGTCTGTTCTGCAGTACGGACTCCTTGCCCTTTCTGTTCTGCAGTATGGCCTCCGTTCTCTGCTCTGGTGATCTGTTCTGTGGGATGCAGTGAACAGTCTGAGTCACACAGGATCCTTTCTGACTGAGCTGAGAATACGACTCGTCTGTAACTGCTCCAACAACACAACCACACTAACAGTGACACTCTGCACACTGAGGGTACTCATACTGAATAACAATACACTCCAAACAGTACAGCATAACCTCAGAGGTGACCTCTAAAACACTTCAATGTAAACTAATGTATACTTAGCCCAACATCAAAGCCTGCTCATGTAACATAGTGACTAATAAACCAGGCTGAGAGTCAGTTCATGTACAAACTCAGTGCTGCTCCAGGGTTGAAATTACATTAAATTGCAGGATATGTTTGTATTATGAATGGTGTTAATGATTATAACTATTGACTATAAATTCAGACTGCATAACATGATAAAATGCCTCCTGTTGTGGCCTAATTAATAAGAAAATGTGAACAAGTGCTTGACAACGTGCCTTTCCATTTGAACTAACGCCATAACTTAATCAAATGTCCACTGTTGTTTGCTTGCTGTAGATAAATCTTTAAAAAGTCACGTTTAGGATGCCAACCCAGTGGAGAAAATGTGTTGAGGTTCATTCCAGGATGCCTGTGCAATAAAACAAACTTGATAAAGTTCTCTCAATGGTGCCTTTTAAAAGAGAGATTGTCCTCTATAGAGCAGGGGTTGTCAAACTTTTCGGCACACAACCCTCAAAATAAAAGTGGAAGAGCCCGGGGATCCCCACTTTCCCTGGAGGTGGTTCAAACATTTTACGTATCCAAACACTGGCATTAGAACAACACAAAAGAACACAACAGCCTAAATACCATGGCAACAACAACTTGGAATAATCACTTCTGTACATCAACAGAGACAGCTCTCTACAGTGTTTCTATTTAGACTGCAGTACTCATTTTAAACACTAGGTGTAATAGTTACTTTGGCTCTAGACCTAGACCATATGTTTTTCCCCGTCCTTCAGGTCTTTGTGCTAAGCTAGGATAAAAGAACCTGGGCCTATGTATTGCGGCACAGCGGTGAAATTGAAATGAATCTTCTCGTCTGACAGCGATAAACAAATACCCCAAAAATGTCGGCTGAACCTTAAAAAGACTGTTGCACATTTCTCCTGATCCGCTGCACGTCTCCTCTGGATTTAAATCCTGTTGCTTTTTCTGACACTAATTCCTGCACTGTTTTCATAAGATTCTGTTTTCCCTCTTCTGTGTGTGCATGAATCATACCGAGACTGAGAGCTCTGCGGCATACAGTAAATGTTAGAGTGTGTGCTGAAAAGAGAAGAGCTGTTTCTGTATATATGGAGACAGAGAGGGAGCCGGGGGCAGAGAGCATGTTAGGTTAGTGTGGGTGGACACAGAGGGAGATCCAGAGACAAAAAAACAACAGAAACAAAGAGAAACAGAGGAGAACAGGGGAGAGGAGGAGGAGGAGGAAGTATACCAAACAGAGAGGAGCTATTTAAAGGAAAAAGAGGTTAGAGGAATAAAAAGCAGAGGAAGGGTTGGACAGGAATGCAAACAGACCTTTTGCTCGTGATCTGTTCAGGTGGCAGAACTGCAGGCTACAACCTGTGACACCACAGGCCAAAGAGCATCTCCACCCACAGAGCCTGCTTCCACAACAGCTTCCCACCTGCCACACAGACTTGCAATCACAACCCACACGTCACCTATAGTGATGGACGGGTAACTACTTCACAGTAAATAACAACTTCCAACAGCGTGTGAGGTTTAAAGGTCACATATCCTCCTCCTCCTCTTCAGTTTAAATAAGTCTCAGAGCTCCTCAAAACATGTGTGTGAAGTGTCTTGTTCTAAATCCACTCTGATCCTGTATTTGATCATGCCTATAAAACCCCTCTATTTCAGCCCTGCTCAGAACAGGCTGTTTCTGTGTCTGTAGCTTTAAAGGCAAATTAGCTGTCTCACAGCGCCCCTTTCTGGAAGGGGCTATGGCTGCTTTCTCGCACTGCTGAGGGTGTAACGCCGAAATGTTGTTGTCTTGTCTTACTGTTATGCTAATGTTGATGCTAGAAATAGATCCAGCAAGTTTGGATGTCCATACTAAACCTCGTCAGAGTTTTAAACACAAGATACTCAGTTGTTGGCGTAATCCCCTGTCATGTTTTCCTGCTGCTCTGACTGAGACGTTACGAGAATTTGGCGAGACTTGTCCAGAACCTGACGTCAGGTTCTGCCGACATATCAGAGTAAAGCATGGAGCAGTTGTAGGACATGCCCACTCCAGCAGCTCTTTCAAGGACACGCCCACCCGGAAGCTCACTCTAATTTCCCAGCGACTGCAAACAATAGGCCAACTGCTGGCCAATAGGAGGAGAGTGGGCCCCTTGGGAGGGGGGCCTTAAAGAGACAGCATCTGAAATGAACCATTTCAGGCAGAGGCTGAAAAGAGGGATTTTACTGACGCCATTGTCTCTGTACTTTCTCATAAATTGCAAAGCTTTGAAATGAAAGCAGTTGCTCTGATTTGCGAAGGTAACGTGACCGGTAAGACACAGGATCATGGCCGCCGTGCAAAGATGTCCTTTTGTTACAGCTGCATGGCAGACTCAGAGGGCAGACCAAACACCTAGCTGTGGGAGTGTCACCCACCTGGGGGAGGGGTTACTGCCCTTTGTGATGTCATGAAGGGAAAATCTCCAAACGGCCTGTTTGAGCACACATTTTCTGAAAAGTGGAGCAGGCAGAAGACGGAGAGGATGGACTTTTCTCATCATTGGGGGGTTTGTAGACGGACTAGGGACACAATATGCTGTAAAGCAGTGTGGCGCACAATGTTGATGAATGTCAGGTTGGATGGAAAGTAGGTGCATGATAGATAGACAGATCTGTCTGTGCAGTCATATTCTGGTTGTGTAACATCGACTGCAGCAGAGTTTAGAGCTGCAGGGTCGAGTTCAGCTCAGTCGCTCTTTTGTTGGAGTGGAAATCTGCCAGAAGCAGAATCAGTGAATATTTTCCTGCTTTTATTTATGCCAACACATCCACAAAAAGTCTAGTGCTCTGTAAGTTTTTATGATGGGATTCATATCTGGATGTATTGAATGTGTGGTCCAGTTTTTCACTGAACAAATCAGAGAGAAAAGGACCAATTAGAGCACTGAGAGAGGTTTGTTTGTCCAGTCAGGTGTGGAAACCAGTCAGCCTGCTCGAACACAGCTGAGAACCACTGACCTTGTAGCTGTGATGTATAATGTGGGTGCAGCGTTGGCACCGGCTGCAAACACCCACTCATCCACCCACATGCACCGTCTCTCTCTCTCTTTATGCAGACATACACACACGGCTAACCTAATCGCCCGCCCGCCTGTCTCCTCCAGTTTCATTTTCCACTGCAGCCTTCCAGCTCTTACCTGATCTGATCAATCTATTCAGGCAGAGAGGAGAGCTGGGCTGGGCCGAGCAAAGCCGAGCACAGCCAAGCTTCCTCCTCAAACACTAAAGTGCAGACCGCCTGACACAACAGAGAACAAACATTTGGCTCATTGTGTTTCTTTTCTTCCTCGCTCTGCTGACACAGAGCTCTGAGCGCCAACACCAGCGTCCATATGGACTCACAGCATGAAATAAAGACAGAACCTGCTTTGACTTTGCTCTTTGTTCTGCACCAGTTTGTCCATTAAGTTTCAAGCTATTAATAATACTCAGGAGGAAGCAGAACAATTCAGATTAAAGCTAAATTTCTCACGTCTCAGCTGAGTGAGCTGCAGAATACAAAGACATCAGGCATTAGACATGAGGAACTGTGAATGATGTCTGTTGGCCCTGCTGTCATAAAAGCCGTTAAAACGACGGAATTAAGAAGCTTTTGTTTCGCAGGTTAGCTTAGCATATTTAGCATGCAAACATTGGTTCCTGGGGGGGACAAAATAGAGCACTTTATTTGACGTAAATTTGTAACAATGGATCAAATTGGTCCATGATTCAGACCAGAGCAAACGAGCCAAAGATGAGAAAACTCCATGAGTGTCCTTGACTTATTTTAATATGAACCACATTCATGGACGGACTGAGTGACCGACACCTGACACTGGAGTTTAGACTTTGAAGTTCTGCGCGGAGTAAAACAGAATCTGAAAGACATTTGCACATTTTAAAGGACGTGATAAAATCCTGTCTGAGGTTTAAACAATGACCCTTCAAATCAGTAAAGTATCTCAGATGGTGGAAGGAGCTCCTCTCAGTCTGGTGTCCTGTTCCGTCTTGTATCATATTAAGTTATAAAATATTCACATACTTTCTGCAGTGTCCTGCCTCTACTGTACGCATGTAAGAGGAGAGGAGGCCGCAGTTTTGGTTTAGCATCACATCTCCTGTCAGTCTAACGCAGGCAGAATGTCGTCATCAGCTGTTTGCTCTTAAAGAAAGGTACACATTGCAAGATGATGCAAGATGAAGCTCAGCAAAGTCAAACATTTCTTTCAATCTTTTTGAAGTTTATGTTGTCAGATTTCCCTGCAGTGTGAGGGTTGTTAGGAATGATCCAATCTGCTCGGAAGAACGTTGGGGATACACAATTTTAAATAATAAATAGTAAACATGTTCAATATGAATGAGCTGATCTACTGTTGTGTGGGGGAAAGCACACACTCTGTGGATTATCAAGTAAAAGAAATGATAGCCAATCAGGAAGAGAGCTGACTGAAGAAGTACACACGACACAGCTGTGGATCAGTGGTAGATTCGGTCGTCTCCTAACCGGAAGGTCGGGGATTCGATCCCTAGCTCCTGCGAATGTCCGAAGTTTCCTTGGTTTAGTTCATCCAAAACGTCTGGTGTATAAAAAACAGGGGATGTGAACAGTCACCTCCAGCTCGCGCTGAAACATGTACAAGCCCACGTTCTTTGCAAATGTTCAGGAAAACTTTCAAAATCGTCCACCATGTTTGTTTACTTTGACAGTGATATATTTTGTGAGACTTCCAGTGTTCAGAGTCAGGACTCTGCTGTTTGGTGAATGAATCTTTTAGTGTGTGCAGTGCTGTTTTGGTCATATCGTTGCTCAACAACTTTCAGAGTATAGACCCAGCTTCAGTACGTCCTGTTGACTCCAAAACAAGAGACACAAACTGTTGATGTAATCATGGCGGAGGATACAGAAAAGCATGTATTTTTTTACTTTTGCAACAGGAGCTGGAAGTTAAAAGTTTGCAGCATCTTGATTTGTGACGAAACCCTGTCAGCCTGCTCTGTGGATTTCTGCTGGCTTGTTCTTTCCTCTCAAACCCCTCATGGGGTCATTTGGCCAGATAATCTGTCCGGCCATCCCACAATCGGGAACACCCCCGGGATTATGAGGAGTGGTGAATCCAACCCAAAATCTGCCCAATTACTCTCTAATGTGGGGCCGGCATTAAAGGATCAGGAAGTAGTTTTGTAGCACTGCATGGCGAGCAGGCGACACTCCTGTTCGTCTCATAGAAACAGTTAGCAGCTGCAATACGGAGACTTATTTAAAACGTGATACAATGAGACAGATCAGATAATTCAACACGTGAAAAACTTAATGTGAAAAGTTTAAATATGTAACAGGAATCTGAACGTTTGGTCACAGTCTGTCTGTCTGTCTGTCTGTCTGTCTGTCTGTCTGTCTGTCTGTCTGTCTGTCTGTCTGTCTGTCTGTCTGTCTGTCTGTCTGTCTGTCTGTCTGTCTGTCTGTCTGTCATCAGCTGTCCCAGCATGTGATCTCCACATGTCTCTGTCTGCTGAACGTGCCTGTCTCACTCTTTCCACCGGTCTGAACTTTACAACCCTCTCTCTCTCTCCATGCACCTGTCCATGATGGGCCATGTAAGGAGGATCAGAACACCTCCTCCTCCTCCTCCTCTGACGACGACGACTTTTTGGCACCCTCTCAGGTATGCTGTCGGTGATGGAAAGTAAAGTAAACCTTCTGTGTTTGCTTTGGTCTTACTAAGAACTCTGATGTAGAATCATTAAAACAACTCTAATGCTAAATTTACACCCAAACAAACGAGGAGAAATCTTTGTGGATTACATCATGTTGCAGCAGCTTTTCAAAGAAAGCTGCGTCGCTCTCCTTTCCTGCTCTGCACTTATGTTCCTGTCTCTCCTCTGGATAAATATCTGTCCGTCGTGGCCTTAAAATAGCCATGAAAACGACACATTTTCACATTACGGCGGGTCATAAGCATGATGGGCTGTCAATGGGTCGCCTTAACGAAATGTAGGATCTCAAATCCCCTCTCAGCAGCTCTAATCTGATGTGAGGGGAGAGAGAGGGAGAGAGGTGTTAGCCAAAAGATCGACCACTGAGGTTCAGGAACTAGAAACATGATTGAGCTGTTTAAATCTTTCAAGGACAGGGAAATGTAGTCCACTCAGCTGTTCTCACAAGTCCGGTTCTTCGCCCCGCCCCTGCTCCTCTCTGTCAGCCGCCCGCTGGTCTCTGGCATGTGGACAACAACAGGACTGAATGATTGATACCAGACAAAGCTTTGTAAAGCAGGCCTCTAAATGATGGATGACACAAAGCTGCAGTCAACACACAGCTCTGACTCTTCAGTTACAAGGTGCAAAGTCCAAAACCTGGCGGCTTATTTCGTCACCTGAGACTGTGCGTGTGTGCGCGCGTGCATGTGTGAGTGTGAGAGTTTGTGTAGCACTCTAAAGATCAAGCAAGCAGGAAAACATCCCAAAGAGGCACTTACCCACCGCCTGTCAAGAAAACCAAGAAGAGTCCAAAGAAGGAATTATGAGATGCAGGTTAAACCATGCTTGGTGATATGACCATGCGACTATCACACATGTGCTTTGTTCTGTTGTTTCAGTTGAAGCGGGCATGAATAAAAGGTGAAATCATTGTGCGAGTAATTCAAGAACCTGCTGCTGCTGTTGACGCCCGGAGCTGTGGCTCTCTGTTAAAGACCACGTTATGAAAACATTGATTCAAAGAACGCTCAGATGAAGAGCAGGCAGCCCTTACATCATTTACATAACCCTGCCCCTTACCCTTTGTAGGTTTTCTCCTGTCTTTGGTTTTTTCATTTTGGTTGCTTTGGTCACACACATGCAGGCTCATCGCCCTGCAGCCAGGCCTTCCACAGGACGGGCCACGGACGACGCGCCTCTAACACACACTGACAGCGGATACTGGATTCATCTTGTGAGAGAGCACATACTGTAAGGATTGAACTGCCGTTTGAGGCTGGAGACAGAACTCTAAAAATAGGAGCTGTGAATAATGCGTCAAAACAATCGTCTTGAGGACAAAAGGACAGTTTGGAGAGCCGTCTTCAGAGGGCGGACGAGCTGAGTGGACTGGTGTCAGATTAATGTCAGTCAGAGAGGAGGGAGCGCAGAGACTTTGGCTGAGGAAGGTCATCGTGAACTAAACTTCATCGTCCTGCACTCATATACCCGCCTTAGTTTCTTCAGACAGACACAAGAAGTTTGAATGGTTAGAAAAGTAACCAAAGCTGATTGATTTCCTGTAAGGATTAGCTTCCTTTTCTCTGTTTTACATCACGTGAAGTCCATGTGCGCCGCTTACCGTCCAAGCTGCACAAGCTAATCGCGCCCTCTCTCAAAACTCGTGTTTGCATTGTAGGTGCAGCCGCACCCTGATGTTAAGATGGGCAGGCAAAAGAAATCTAACCTTTCTAGTTATACTGGTTCTATAAGCAATGCATAATGCACAACACAATAAACATAGTGAAGGTATTTTCTTATTCAAGATCAGAAAAGAACAACAATTATCTAAATATTTTAGATAATTTAAATAATTCTCCCATAAAACCAATATCACATCGGCATAAAAAAAATCTATTATACACGGCACGTTATTTATTGTAAACGGTAAATGGACTTGAGCTTGTATCGTTCTTTTCTAGACTTCTGACGACTCAAAGCTCTTTCACACCGCAGGTCACACCTTCACACGCTGATGGTAGAGGCTGCTGAGTAAAGAGTCCATCAGTATTAACTCATCCATTCATACACATTCACTCACTGATGGTAGAGGCTGCTGAGTAAAGAGTCCATCAGTATTAACTCATCCATTCATACACATTCACTCACTGATGGTAGAGGCTGCTGAGTAAAGAGTCCATCAGTATTAACTCATCCATTCATACACATTCACTCACTGATGGTAGAGGCTGCTGAGTAAAGAGACCATCAGTATTAACTCATCCATTCATACACATTCACTCACTGATGGTAGAGGCTGCTGAGTAAAGAGACCATCAGTATTAACTCATCCATTCATACACATTCACTCACTGATGGTAGAGACTGCTGAGTAAAGAGTCCATCAGTATTAACTCATCCATTCATACACATTCACACACTGATGGTAGAGGCTGCTGAGTAAAGAGACCATCAGTATTAACTCATCCATTCATACACATTCACTCACTGATGGTAGAGGCTGCTGAGTAAAGAGTCCATCAGTATTAACTCATCCATTCATACACATTCACACACTGATGGTAGAGGCTGCTGAGTAAAGAGACCATCAGTATTAACTCATCCATTCATACACATTCACTCACTGATGGTAGAGGCTGCTGAGTAAAGAGTCCATCAGTATTAACTCATCCATTCATACACATTCACTCACTGATGGTAGAGGCTGCTGAGTAAAGAGTCCATCAGTGTTAACTCATCCATTCATACACATTCACTCACTGATGGTAGAGGCTGCTGAGTAAAGAGTCCATCAGTATTAACTCATCCATTCATACACATTCACTCACTGATGGTAGAGGCTGCTGAGTAAAGAGTCCATCAGTATTAACTCATCCATTCATACACATTCACACGCCGCCGCAGAAGCAGTGGGAGCAACTCTGGGTTAAGTGTCTTGCCCAAGGACACATCGGACATGTGGCTGCAGGAGCTGGGGATCAAACCCCCGACCTTCCGAAGGCTTTAAAGAACATGCATTTGCTGAAGGTCACCCTGTTCACGTCCCCCGTTATTTATACATCAGATGTTTGGGATGAATTTCATCGTTAGCCGACTGAAGTCGTGGCAGTCAAATGATGGATGATAAGGTGGGGCGGTTTCTTAAAGTGACCCTAAACTACAAAGAGATGAAATTTCAAGAACATGTCAGGTGGGACTGGGAGTCATGCCAATTCATTTTCACAGACAGAACTCAGGAGTCCACCGAACGCCACCGTCCCCCGTGCACACGACAACAGACAACAACGCTGATATAAATGATCGCTTTTATTCATTTATTTGTCAACTATCATCTCTCTGCTGAAAGAAAAGAAAGCAGGCTAGCTGCAGGAAGTAGAATACATCAATATAATGAACGGTTAATGCTTATTATTCAGAAACCAATGGGGTGTCTTCTCAGCCTATGGTATCCCCCCCTCACTAGCTGTACAAGTGGATCCGTCCGTGTGACGTCAGAGTCGAAGCGGGAAAAATTCAAATCAAAGAAACACCGGAACTCCGGAGCTGAATTCAAAGACGTATTAAAGAGATAAATACTACGCGCAGGTTACACGCGAGGAGGACGGTAAAAGGTGACAAATAACAAGAACATTACATCGAGTTTGATAGCCAGATAAAATATGCATCATGAAAATATGACGTAACCTACCGTTGATGACGTTAATGTCAGGTGACCTCCTGCTTACCTGCGCCAAGTGATGAAGAGGAGGAGAAAGAGTAACGACGTCTCTCCGGACAGATGAGGAGCAGCTGGATCCAGAGGAGGACTGGAGGCAGAGGAGACCTCTCCAGAGAACCAACCAACAGGTGACACAGGTAAGGACAGGTGTTTTTTTTTTTTTTTCA
This sequence comes from Tautogolabrus adspersus, assembly GCA_020745685.1. Classification (NCBI taxonomy): domain Eukaryota; kingdom Metazoa; phylum Chordata; class Actinopteri; order Labriformes; family Labridae; genus Tautogolabrus; species Tautogolabrus adspersus. The sequence goes on from CM036555.1 coordinate 20,996,593, forward strand.
ACCTTTATTTAGACGGGTAACAAGAGAGGGTTTAATTAACTATAGCTAATTTAGTGTTTTGTTGCTGTTTGAAGTTACCTGTGCTGTACATCCTGTGTTTCTGAGGTGTGTCCTTGTCAGGTGTTTCTGCTCTTGTCTGCCTGTTTTGTAAATCCTGTTGAATGCAGGTAAATGTTTTTATTTAAAATGTATTTAACCAGGAGAAACCTCAGAGATAAATGAAGCTGTGAGTCTCTCAGAACTTGTTTTATATTCTAATCTCTCCTCCACTGACCAACAGACATTTAAAATAATTTGCACATTTTTGATTTCCAAAGGAGAATAAAGTAATTTTGCACAGATGTTGATGTGCTACCTTAAAATAAAAAGAAGAAGAAGAAGCTATATCTGACCCATCAGATGTACACATGACGTCCCATATTGACACTGTGGGAGCTCGAGCCTTTAATATAATCCTCCTTCATCGCTGCTCACTGTGGCTGTCCTGAACATGATTGGCATTATGAGAGAGACTTTCATTGCAATCACACACACGCACACACGCACACACACACACACACACCATGCATCCTCTGCCAAAGCCCTGCTCTCCTCCATCAGGTCTGCAGCTCCACCTTGTGGCTCCACGGCAGAACCACACCCCTGTTTTCTATTAAAACAACCAACATTATGGATACACCTCGTCACATCCAATACACAATCCATCACACCGCCTGTGGGAGGGACGCCGCTCTCGCGTATAGAGACGAGCCCTGGCAACAGGCGAATACTACTGTGTGTCGCCATGGTAACCTGTGAACTGGTGAGAGGGATGAAAGGAGGAGATGTCAAAAAACAGAGGGAGCAGAATGAATGTAGAAACATGAGGGAGAGCGAGTGGCTGCACGAGAGGAAGTGAGAGAGAGGAAAAAGCCAACAGCCTCAGGTTTGTGCTTTATTGATAGACGGTGAGATAACAAAATAAAACAAATCTCGTCCTGTCTGCAAGAATAAGGCCGAGGAGGCCTCCAGGACACGTGCGGTGCTACTACAGTTTGCCTGGATTGTATTTGTGAGTCACGTCCCTGATGTGTGACCAGTTTAATGAGAGATAAAGTAGGACAGGCTGCTCCTGCTGGGCACTTCTCAAACACAACGCCGGTAAATAACAGACAAAACGAGGAGCACGAGAGGCTGCATGTCAGCAGCAAAACACCTCTGTGTATTTAGCACACATGTCTGCTTCCATAATGTTAACCTCACATACTAAAGTCTGAGTTTATTTCCCTATCCAGGTTTTTCTTTCTGGCCCAGCTCTAGTCCGTGTGGATCATTTATACCCGCAGACATGTCGGCTGTTTTCTAAACCGCGTACTCTACGAGTCGTACGCACTGATTTGGACAAAATGCAGTATGTGACAAATGTGAGATCCGCTGTAAGCCAAAAGTACCCAGATGTTGTACTGATTTAGGAAAAAAATCTACAGTATGCATCAGACCAGACTCCCTCGCGTACTGTTTCCCACAATTCAAAGCACCAGGTCAGAGATCGAAATGAAGGACATCCAGCAGATGGCAGGAATGCAACGCTTATGGATGCCAACCTCCATAAACACCAACAGAAGAAGAAGAAGAAGAAATGACGGACAGCATCATTCTTTAAATCGTGAAAATCTAAATGAATCACTTGTCAGCTTTTTTCAGACCGCGAGTGGACGCTACACTGTGGCGGCGTTTGACGTCAGCTGGGCCGTTGTTTACTTCCTCATTACCTAATCCCAGTCATACACATTCATACACTGCTGATGAAGCAGCGGGAGCAACTTGGGGTTAAGTGCCCAAGGACACATCGAACATGTGGCTGCAGGAGCTGGGGATCGAACGCCCGACCTTCCGGTTGACTGAGCCACAGCCGCCACCCAAAAATGAAACTTGTTCCCCTGCATTGGGTGGAATTTGCCACTTTAAATGTATGATTATCTTAGAGTTGCAGCAGCAGATGATTGATTAATTAATTAATGCATTATGCTTTATATAAATCTCAGTATCAGCACGTCAGCAGAAAACCAGAACGTGAAGGATCACTTTAAAATGC